>JBAMMX010000022.1:702457-1302457 GCA_037126225.1 Dillenia turbinata
CCGCCACACCGAGCGGACCTAAGTTTATACAATTGTATAACAAATTCTCAAGCTAACATTTTAAATATTTACAAATGTCTCAATACAAGTAAAATATGAGAGTTTCGCAAACAAAAGTCCAAAATTTATACAGTCATCTCATAATATGTACACGGCCAACTATGGACCTCACTATCTAGACCACGCAGGGTCGATATAAAGTACAAAATTCATATTTTCAATTAAAACTTAAATCTCACCGTCGTGAATACCAAAATCACCAACAAGCTATCAAGCCATCTAGAACCAAATGTGTCACCCTAATACAATAATCCTGTCTGAGGAGGAAACGAAGAGGGGTGAGTATCAAGGAAGATACCCAATAAGTGAGGAGATTAATCTCAAGTACAAATAATGTATGTGAACATTGGAGTGTCAAATAATATCATTCGTAAATAATTATTTAGATTTTGCAGTAAATCATGGTATGTTCAATAAAATGAACTCATTTATTCAATCATACGATATCATACATATATACATCCACTAAAAAAAAATCAAGTAGATCATAGAGCAAGCCGAAAGGATTCTGGCAAAGGTCAACCATGACTTAGGACAGGCGCATCGGGGGTTTTATTATACAAATTGCTCAAAAAGTTACTCTCTACCCCGTCGTTGGCCGTGGGCTTAGCCCTTGTTTACCCAGACTCGTCAATAGGACCCCATGTGGTGCTAGATGGTGAAGGAGACGCGTCCTCCCCCCGATGTGGGTTCAACCGGATGCGCCTATCGTATGCATATAAACTGACGTTTACGGATACCTCCTGCAGAAGTGTATCCGGGCATCCCAGTGCCACTACAAACGCCCTTCGTAGCTACGGAATCCATCAAGTAATATCATCACAAGTGGGCATCCCAGTGCCCTCACAAATCTCATCACAAGTGGGCATCCCGGTGCCCTTACAATTCATCAAAACATTTCAAATCTGTGTGCCGATACATTTATCAAATCATTTCAAATCAATATACCAATGCAATGATAGAATATGAAACTTATCAAATGTTCAAGTAATGGCACGATTTTGTTTCATTTCAAATATGGATGCATAGTCATGGAAAATATAAGTTTACGACACTCCAATAATCACAAAATAGATTTGAGATTTAATATCACACGCCGAATCAATGCATATCAAAGCATGTTTTATTTAAAAATACGGTAAAATCAGATTTTATTATTTCATGCAGGAGATAAGGATCTCACTCACTTTCTAGGGAGGGTAATCACTCCATATTTCTACAATCAAACCAAATCGACTCCTCGAATCTCTAAGAAAGTCAACCTAATCAAATCATCACGATTTTCATCAAATTTTCGACTATTTTCAGGGTTTATCATTTTTCTTAAATTCGTACAAATCATAAATTCTTCGATTCATAAATATACTCCAATGTCATCAATTTCATTCCATTTATAAATAAATAATAAAATCAAAATCAATCTTAATTCAAACCTAAAACCGTTCAAAATCGAAAACAAGTCTAAAATAAATAAATTTCCTACAAGATGGAAAAATCTTTGAAAAATCATACACTTTTCAATTTTCATCTGATTTCTTCAAACCATATGTCATTTTCAAGGTATTGAAATTTATTTTCATAATATAGAAGTTGTATTTTGATTTCCTAAATGCAGGACAATTTATAATGAAAAGACTACATCAATCCTTAAACTTAAATCCCAAATTTCCAATTATTCTTATGCATACATCAAATGAAACTTCAGGAGAAACTATTCTAATTAACTCAATATGATTCTATCATCCAGAACAGCTCAATTCCTATAAAATTCTATACTTAACCTAAATAATAACATATAATATTAAACAATATGTTCTAATCTAATCTAACGTACATCCTAAACCTATACAACACTTCCTTATCCTAATTTCACCCTAAATGCATTCAATTAACTGAATCAGTTAGAAATCCCTCACCTAGGGTTTTCACAGTTCGCAAATCTACCTTCCGTGTGCCATTCAGCTCATTCCGGGACCTATAGTATTTCCAACTGAAACAAATTCTACCCGTTAGACTAAATCACCTAAAGAATTAAACTTTAGGGTTATTGAGAGACCAACCCTTACCTATGCAGTGAAGAAGCCACAACCTAGGGTTCTCAAGGATCGGTTAGTGGGCGAGAGGGAGAACTGTGAGACAGAGAGGGAGAACAGAGAAACAGCGAGAGAGAGAAAGAACCGTGAGAGAGGGTGAGACAGTGAGCGAGATAGAGAGAGATAAATAAAGAGAGAGAGAACCGAGGGGAAGGTAGAGAGAGAAAGTGGTGGTCGTGGGTGGTTAGCAGCGGAAGAAGGAAGATTCGGGTGAGAGAGATAGCGCAACAGCGAGAGAGAGATCGCGCGATAGAGAGTGAGAAATAGAGAGAGACCAGCGAAATAGAGAGAGAGAACTGAGGGAGAAAGAGAGGGGGAAAACTGAGAGAGAGAAACAGAGAGGGGGGGCCAAGGGTGAGCGATCGAGAGAGAAGGGAGGTGGCGATAGAGGTTGATGGTGGCGGAGCGACGGCGGAAAGAGGCGGAACAAGTGAGATCGAGCGGGAGGGAGAGATCGAGAGAGTGAGACACAACGAGAGGTAGAGAGAAAAAGAGCAGAAAGAGAGAGAATCGAGAAAGGGGTAGAGATAATGAGTGAACAGAGATGGTGGTGGCAGTGTTGACGGTGGAGCTCAGCGGCGGAGGGAGGCGGTGGAGAGGGAGAATGGAGGCGAAGGGAGTGATCGGGAGAAAGAGAGAGAGACGGCAGGGAGAGAGAGTAGAGAGAGAGAGAGAAGCAAATTAGGGCTATTAGCCCTAATTTGATTTGGGGGAAGGGGGCAAAACGCTGCATTTTGGCTCCTCTCTCCTTTTTTTATTATTATTTTTATTTTAACACACTTTATTATTATTTGTTTTAAGATTCCAATTTTAACAAAATAGGAAATGCTTCAAATTGGAAATACGGATACTGTAAATATACCAAAAATTTCAATTTAAAAACCCCAAAATCGAAAATCAATATAAATAAAAATTTCTCTTTATATATGTAAACTGAGAAATATTTTATTAAATTAAAAAACGGGAGTATAATACGGACACCATAGTATCGGTGTTACATAATTGATATGCTATTTATTATGATAATTGATTGTATATATCATATATACATGGTCTTACCAAAAATATATATATATATCATATATACATGGAAGAGTTGTTAATATCACTAAAAAAGTACACAATTTTTAATTGTATTAGCAAAAGTTCAATATAATATGCTATTTATTGACAATGGATGTACAAGAGGAATAAGAGATGACAAGAAAATAACATTAATCGAGATGGAAAAATAAATACCTTAGTTGCTTGGATAGCTGCTTTTCACCCCTCTATTTGATTTAATCATTCAACTGGAGCAAACACCTCTGTAACACAAAATATTTAATGTTATTTATAAACATTTAACGTTATTTATTCTTGATTTCTCACAATATATTTATATATTCATATATGTTTTTTCACAAAATATTTTAACAAAATTTCACGATTTATAATATTTTATAATGTATTATCCTAGAAATAATAAAAAAATAATTAACATATAATAAAAATTAATATAAAAAAACATAAACATATATAAAGTTAGTTTTAAAAAAAATGATGTATATCCACTATTTACATATATTATTAACATATAATAAAAAGTTAGTTTTAAAATCTGAAACTATTCCAAAAATATGACCCTTCTAAACCCTATATATATATATATGTATGTATGTATGTATATGTCTATATATTATGTAATATATATATATATATATTTATTTATTTATAGACACGCAATTATTTTTTTCCTCAAAAGTTGATGAATGTAGTGATGTTGAGGGAAAAAATACAATAAGAAAGTGGTCATCAAAAGAAAGAACAAAACATCTAAAAATTCATATAATAAAAAAATAATATATAAAAAAAATTTTATAGATCATGTCACTCCTTTCTTCTAAAGAAAAATATTCAAGATAATAAAAGTCATATTGTTTTAACCGGGCAATATAAATATTCTAAAAAAAGAAAATTTTTTCCATTGTTTCCTTGAATTTTCATTGCGCATGTGCATGTAAGAAAAAAGATTGTGCACATCCCTTTCGTTTTTTCCTTTTTTCTTTTTCTCTGTGCATGTGCATGTAGAAAAGCAAATCAGTGCATATATATTTAATTGTGATTATATTTTACTATTTTACCCTATATTGATATAACAACTCTTAATTTTCTCTCCTTCTATATAATAATAATAATAATAATAATAATAATAATAATAATAATAATAATAATAATAATAATAATAATAATAATAATAATATGACATTATTTCGAGAGGACGAAGCATTAAACTATTTTGGAGGTCATGTGAAACTCATATTTTGTAATTTATATTTTAGTTAGTTTGTGACAATAAAAATGAAAGTAAAATCTATGGGATTTAGAATTGATTTCAATAAAAATAATAAAAATATTAGCAGAATTTATGTTTGGATTAAAACTAGAAATTGTACTTGATACTTAAACTAATCTTGTAATCTAAATGGGATTAACTATAAATTGTACTTGATCCTTAAACTAATTCTTAAACTAATATTGTAATCAAAATAATTCCAAAAAAAATACATTAGCATATTTACATTATTTATCACCAAGAATCCTAAATCTGTTTTCATCACCCTATAAAAATTCATATAATAATAATAAAAAAAAGCCATTAACATAACCTTCCCTCAATGGCCTTGCATATCAACTAGAGTAGCAAAAAGGCCTAAAGCTTGAAATGCTCTCCAATGCCAAACTTAGGGGCAACATTAACATTTATAAATAATTAACATATTATAAAATAAAATATAAAAATTTTTAAATACAAAAAAATAACATTTTTAAATAAAAAAATATTTTTTTGGGAGGGATAGCCTCCTAGAACTAGAACTGCGGCTTTGCCATTGGAATACCAATCCGGCAGCAGGGTTCCACCCACCGGACACCAAATCCAACAGCTACTCCACTGGATTTGGTTAGGAGAGGGCATTCGGCAAGAGGGGGAGGCTCCACCTCCCCCCTCGGTGGAGACGCGACGGAGGGGGAGGGTCCCTCCCCCTCCCTCCCCGAGGCGATTCCGGAACTATCTCACAGATCTGGTGGTGCACTATTGGATCTGTAAAATAGCATGTGGGGGTGCGCGAGAGAGAGGGGAGAGAGAGAGAGACTTACCCTTCTTGTTGCAGCACCCATGAGAGAGAGAGACAGTGAGAGGTGCAAGATAGAGAGAGGGTGAGAAAAGCGAGGCGCGAAGATTGTTCAAGAGTGAGAAATAATTGAAGAAGTGAAGAAACAATTGGTAAAGTAAAAGACACTAGTGACAAACTAAATAGTTCATCATTGATCAGCGACAAACAGAAATGTTCATCGTTGATTCTATGACGAACAATGCTATTCTTCGCAGAATCTGTGATGAATGTGATGTTCGTCACAGAATCTACAATGAAATGTATGGTTTGTCGCAGAATCAGCGACGAAAAGTATGCTCGTCCAAAAATTTGTGACGAACACAATTGTTTGTCATAGAATCTATGACAAACATATTTTTTTGTCGCAAAATCTACTATGAATAGAGGAGTTCGTCGTAGAATCTACGACAAGCACTTGAGTTCATTGCTAAATTTGCTTGTGTGGCATAACTGTGTATCCTTTTCAAGTCAGCAACGAACTACTGATTTTGTCGCTAATTGCGACGAGTGACTATTTTCGTCGCTAATTAGCGATGAATGACTATTTTCTTTGCTAACTTAGCAATGAATTTATCTGTTCGATGTTAATTAGTCATGAATTATTTTTTTGTCACAAATTTATAATGAATTTAGCAACAAATGTGTCAATTTGAGATGAATTTTACGACAAAAATTTAGTTTCATCCACTAAGCTATGAAATTATAGACAAACTATCATCCGTATTTGAATTCAATGCATTCAACAACAAAACTATGGACAAAAAAAATGTTCATTATATTGATCATCAGTAAAAATAAAATTTCTTTTTCATATTTAAACAATGAATTGAATACATAAACAAATTTATAAGTTTGTGACTTATATAAATGTATAGATATATGTTTATATGAAAAAGCTCTTCCACTGTAAAACACAATACTCAATTACCATTTTTTTTACTTAAATAGAAAATGAATGAATTATTTATTGTAAAAAATGATTGGTTTGGAGTAAAACTTAATATTCACTGGGTATTGAAAACAAATGAATGAATTATTTATTGTTAAGTCGATTTCGTTACTTTAAAAACATTCAAAAATAAAGATAATTGAAAAATGTTACATCAGTGAGCATAGAAAGAATCTAATCACAAAATTTCTAAAGAAATACTAAATATCGTTAAAATTAGCGACGAATTTAGTAATGAATAATTTGTTTGTAGCTAATTAGCAACCAATTTAGCGATGACTTGTCTGATTTGTTGCTAATTAACAATGAATTTAGTGATGAATAAAGTCGTTAGTCGCTGACTCAGTGTTGGAAGGATTTGTTGGTTGGTAAATTAGCGACGAACGTTGCTGTTCGTGGCAGATTTAGCGACCAAAGATATTGTTCGTCACAGATTTATCGACAAATTGTAACTTTCGTCACAAATTTAGTGACGAAAATTATTGTTGTCACTAAATTAGCGACAAACTTTATATTTGGTTGCTAAATCAACAGCGAATTTTTTGTTCATTGCAAATTTATTTATAGAATGTATGTGTGGATAATTGTCATGTAATGGGCGCCCTGCGCATTTGTTCAAATATTTTATTAAATGTGTTGTGATTATTTTTTTTTATTAAAAAGTTCTACTTCTAATTGGTAATGGGATCACTTTTTTTTTTTGGTTATTATGTTAGCTTTCGTTGCTCGCTTGTCATTGCAATTTGCAAATAAAATGGTCACACTTTTTTTTTTTTTAAAAATTATGTTTTATTTATTTATTTTTAATTATTTCTCCCTGAACTCATTATACCTCTCATAGACAAAAAAGTTAATAAAGCACGTAATTATTATATACAAATTTGTGATATGATTTCTCAGTTTTGTTTGTAAAGATTTGATTTGATTTTTTTATTTTTATTTGATTTTTTATTTTTCTAAGCCTGTTCCACAGCTTTCTTCTTTCTCGGTTTTTAATTTCTTTATTGCTAGAAACAAATTTCTAATGTCATTTCAACGGGTCTACCTTGAGAATTTCACTGTTTTAATGTCAAAATATATCTTATAACTCACAAACGTGATAAGAATGGAGATAACATTTTTCTGGGCAATCATTTTTGTTTGTTTTTATTTATTTATTTATGAGGTCAATTTATAGTATCAAATACCACTTTAAATGTCCTTACAAATATCATACACACACACACTCACACACACACGCGTATATGTATGTATGTATGTATGTGGTCGCGTTGGAACCACATGTTTTTATTTTTATTACTGTATTATGCTTAATCCGTTTTAAAACAGTAGGACATACCCCTTTTTTAATAGTTTAATTCTATGATACTCTATTAAATTAAAAAGAATTATAGGAGTTATTTTTTTTTTTTATTTGTTATATGATATTTAAATCCTGGATTATAAGATTGGGGGAAAGGTTGTGACAATTAGGTTGTCCCTTACGGACATTATAGAAATTATTTCAATACTCTTTGACGTTTACTTACAATTTTGTATTAATATTTTGTTGAGTTAATATTAATAGTCTCCCATTTTGTTCGTCATCCCCTCTCTGTACCTTTGGTTCTCTCTCCTCTCTATCATTTTTCAAACTCTCTCTCTCTCTGCCCCCCAAAGTTACACTAATCGTTACCTGCATCTCTCTCTCTCACTCAAAATCACACATCTCTCTCGAGTTCTTTCTCTCCCTTCTTGTTTGTGAACTCATGATATTCAAACTGTTATTGATTCTCCAAGGTTTGAATCTGTGTTATTGTTCTCCTTTAGTTGTTCTATTGATCCACCTCGTTTTACTTTGGATCCAAAAGTTTTCCTTCATAATTCCTACGATTACTAGATTATCCCTTTAAAGATGGTATGCTCTCTTTCTCTCCCTCTCTCTCATTGTTGGTTGGTGAGTACGGCCACACGGGCTGCAGCAGCGGGCTGCATCCCCTCTCTTTGTACCCTTTGGGGCCTACTTAAAATTAGTTGGGCCCCACTCTTTGGACTTTAACTGTTGGAGACATTTTGTACCTAGATTCAATACTTTGACACCTTTTGGGTTTGTGTTAATTTCATTAAATACTTGGACTTAGTTAAGCCCACTTTGGACCTTATCATTTCGTTGTTGGATCTTGAGCTAGAGTTAGGCTCGTTGCTTGGACCCTTTTGGGGCCGAAAACATAAACATTACCCTAACTTAAAATCCACATAATGTGAACCCACATTTGTCACCTGTTCCACACAAGTCCAATTTGTCCCTCTGACTAATTAGGCCTAATTTGATTGTTGTGACCCCATTCGACCTTGGTGGGCCCTAATTGAGCCTGGTGGGACAAAAACCCGGTTTAGCTTGGTTGTTCTTTGTGGATAGACCAAATGTTACGTAACTTCAGAATAGGTTGGATTACTTTGGATTCTATATTGTGCCTTCCTTTTCAACCTCGCAAATGATGGGATTCCGAATTTGAATTTTGTGTATAGTAGGAAAGTTTTATATCTGGAGGAGTCAATTTGATTCAAATCAGATTTATTCGGAGCAAATATAATTATTGATTATCGTAATTTATATATATATATAAAAAAAAAGTGTATGACTTACTTTGACAATGGTGTGATTGATTTTTTTTTCTTTTTTTTTTACCCCACACACTTGTTATGCAATTTAATACGGTATCAATGTTAGATATTATGGGTGTATTATCATTGTATGATGTGTTGTATAATTGTAGTATTGTGTTTTAGCGAACTTATTCTATTTCTATAAAAAATTCTCTTATCAAGTTTAATACGAATTTCAACAACTTATTTATAATATATTATTAGTATCTATTTTGTGTCCTAAATTTGGAATCAACTAATGACTCATGTTTATAGCTGTTACACGGACCGAGTCGAGTTCGAATTGCTCACGAGCCGCTCATTCAACGGCTCGACTCGACTTGACTTGAATTTGACCAAATCGAGTTCGAGTCGAATTCGTCATGTATCGAGTCGACTTCGAATAATATAATTTTATACTTGAAAAATTAGCCAATATCTCGATTACATATATTAATATATATTATATATATTTACATATAATTATAATATAAAAAATAAAATAAAATAAAATATATTAATATATTATATAATAATCGAGTTTTTGAGTCGAGTTCAAATATTTTGTTATATAGTCGAGTCAAATTTGAACCATTGTTATATACTACTCGTCGAGTAAAAAAAAATCGAGTTCGAGTTCAAACATAGGAATACTCGGAATCGACTCGGTTCGAATACACCCCTACTCATGTTGGTATGCTATTGGGTTCTATTCAAAACTTTTCATAAAATTTGTGATAATATTTATGATTGCACAAAATGATGTTATTTAAATTTACAATTGTATTTATGTCATGCCCATATTTATCTTTCATTTAACTTTTACAAGCTAAACACTTTTCTTATTACGTTCCTAATGATAAGCTAGACACTTTTATTGTTCTGGATTCAAAGAGTAGTACTTTGTTCATAGACATCAATAGTTCCTTTTGAGAGGATTTTTTTTTTTTTTTTTTTTTTTTGTATATGTGGTTCACTTAATAACTTGGTTTGTTTCAGTTTTCACCTTAATTTTGGTTTTTGATTTATTAGACTTGTTAACTTTGAAAAGTTTTTGTTCCATATTTAAAACTTATCTTCTATTTTGGTCATAAAATACTATAAATAAAAATTTATCTTCATATATTTCGAAAAAGGGTCTAATTACGTCATATCATGTTATTTTAATAAGCTATCTTTTATTATAGTTATGAGTGAGTTAATTTAGCATTGAATAAGATCATATGCTATTATAGGCATCGAATAATATAAATTTTAGAATAGAGTATAAATAGAGGCATTAATCAAGCGCGCCATGAGTATAAATCAGGCATCTGTTACACATTTGAAAGGTCATGAGTCGTGAATACATGAACGTTACTCATTTTAAAGTTAAATCAATAACTACAACAATTTGCTTGAACAGCAAGTCCTCAGGTCCAAGAAATGAGTTTTATTAGGTTATCCACTTGGTGGTAAAGAGTACAATTGTTTGATCCTAAAGACTAGATCTACTCTCTAGGGATGTCCATTTTTATGAATCGATCTGTCGTTTCAAAACATTTTCTTCTTCTATTTCATCTTGTATATACCTCTGCCCACAATTACCAAATTACATTTTTCCTGAGATAGTAGATAATTCAAGCCCTGTTCCTTCTGCTTCCCCTGCACATTCTAAGCCCAATGTGAGGGACTCTTTGTCTGAACAAAACTCTCAACCTAGATGATACATATGAGTCCTGAAAGACCTCCAACATCTCTCCAAAATTATCATGTGTCTTGGCAATCTACTTTTTCACAATAGCCCATATCAGACACTCATTTTACATATCCTATTGAGCAGCATCATTTTTATTCCAATCTGTCATCTTCTCACAGATTCTATCTATTTCATCTAAGAGTGAACCTTCAACATATCAAGAGGCTGCACAATTTAGCCTTGGGGAGAGACAATGCAAACTGACATAAAGGCTTTAGAAGACAACAATACAGGAAGCAAAGCATCTTTAGCTCCAAACAAGAGAGCCACTGTATGCAAGTGGCATTTAAAACTTAGTATAATTAAGATGGTACTATAGAGAGACACAAAGCCGTGCTTGCAGCAAATTGATTTCTTTAAGGTTTCGACTATGAATAGACCTTCGGTCAAGTGGCTCATCATACTATAATCATGTTGTTTCTAGCCCTCACAACATCTGAAAATTGGTGTCTGCCTCGATTAGATGTGCACATTGCATTGCTAAATGATGACCTAATGGAAGAAGTTTACATGGATATTTCCTCCGGGATACAAGATACAAGGGGCAAAACCGGTGATAAATCAAGTATTGAAATTTTGAATATCTTGGAGTAAGAATATTGAAAGAAGACGAGAATTTTTGTTTTTATTGAGGAAAGAAAACGTTTGCAAAGAGAGAGACAATTGCCCTTTACAAGAGAGAGGAAATTGCTTATACAAAAGAGAAGTGAAGATTGGATTTCTTTTCTATATTTTGAGAATGATACAAACACCTAAAAAGAAAAAAAGAATGTTTGACTAACAAATAAGAAAATATCAACTACAGGAGATAAGGAAAAGAATCGGAATAAAGTCTGTCTTCTAAATCTATAATGATTGATTAAATCATTTATCAACTAAATCAATCAAATAAATAATGGTTGATTAAATCAATCATAATAGTTGATTAAATCAATCATAATGATTGATTAATCAATCAAATATATAATGATTGATTAAATCAATCATAATGATTAAATGGTCGATTAAATCAATCATAATGATTCACTAAATCAATCATAATGGTTAACATCTAGTACTTGGTGAATAATGGTTTCAAACATCTAAATCTTATCATTCACTATTCACAAAATAGGTTGGGACTGAGTTCCTGGTATTGCTTGTCTATTCAGATGATATTATTGTTGGGGGAACAAGCAAGCAGATTATAGAAGATTTGAAGAAGCTCCTGAAATGAGAAGTTCAAGTTGATGGATTTAGTAAACTTGAAGTACTTAGATTAGAAATTATGAGATCAAGGGAGGGGGATAATGTTTTGTGAAGTAAACCAGAAATTTACATGCGCAGATGAAGATAAGCTCTCTGATCCCACACCTAATAGAGAACTTATTGGTATGCTGTTACACATAACATTGACCACACCTGACATCTATAGTGGTGTGCATCTTGTGTATCAATTAATGGATAGTCCTTCTAGAGTTCACTTGGATGCAGCTTTTAAGCTACGTACTTAAAAGGAACACTTGGCAAAGGATTGTGTATGCAAGCAAATTCAAATAAACAACTAGGTGCCCATAGTCATTGTGATTATGGCAGCTGGAATGAGACCAGAAGATCAATTACTGGCTGTGTGTTCTGAGGGAAATTTTTAGTAAGTTGGAAAGCCAAGAAACAGCTTTCTGTGGCAAGAAGTCCTACAGAGGCTGAATATAGAGCCATGTAAGCTGCAGCGTCTGTGATTATATGGATCCAACAGCTGCTATATAAACTGCAAGTGGATCTGTACGGTGACAATATTTTAGCAATCCTATCTGTCCAAGAATCCAGTTTTTCATGAAAGATCAGAACATGTAGAGCTTGATTAATCACTTTAGCAGAGAAAAGTTTAGCCTGAGTTGATAAAACCCAGTTTACATCCACACGCGAGCACAAGTAGCAGATTTATTCACCAAAAGACTGCATCCTCTCCACTTAAAGTTGCTTCTAGACCAGAAGGGCATGATAAATGTGCTTGCCCATCTTGAGGGGGGTGTTATGTGTAAAATGCAGGGGTAGATTAGTAATTTTGTTAATATATAGCTGGCTAGTGGGTAGCTAAACAGTTGATTAGTCGATTAAGCATACTTAGCTTGGCAAATACAGTCAAGTAAATTGTACTCATTTGATGAATAATGAAAAAAATTTTAAAAATTGGTTTTGTTATTCAAACTGTGAGATTGCTGCCATTGATGCAATCACTGTAACAATAGTGAAGACCGAGCATGTAAATTAAATACGTATAAAGCATAATTACATGAACAACAGGGTTTTTTTTTTTTTTTTAACCAAAATATTGCATTTTTAGGTTAAAATTATTCAAATAACGTAATTTGTTTTTTGTTTTTCCAAATCTATTGATGTCGCATTTGGAAAATGCAACATTATTATCGCACTTCTAGAATTCGACACCATTCCTTTTTTTTTTTGAAAAAAGAAAAATTGGTATAGATATCTCGATTACATATCACGATATCAAATTGAATTTGATTGGAGTTTAAGTACACGGAGAAGAAAGAGAAATATTAGTGTATCAAAGAGAGGGAATGATATTACAGTGCCAGCTGACAAGAGAGAGAGTGTGTGTCTCCATGTGCATGGAGAAAAGGCCAGGCTAGGACTACAATAAATAGGAGTTTAAGTAAGGACATGGGAATAGGTAGAGAGAGAGAGAGAGAGAGAGGTATGAGTGTGTCAAAGAGAGGGAAAGATTATTTACTAACCAGAGTACAATTTGACTTACTCTGGCGAGGTTCTACTAGATATTTGGCAACCAAGACATTGTTGCTGTTCGAGATGAGTTGTGATTCTACAGATATCGGCTCCTTGTTGACTTGAACGGTTATCGTCGAAAGGATGTGAGACCTGCAAAAACCGCCAGAGGGTGCTCCAGTGAGGGAGACTCCGACGCTCAAGTCAGAAAGAGTAGTTTTCGAATCTAAAAAAACAGACTGAGAGCTCTAGAAGGGAGAGATTCCCTGTGATTAGAGTGCTCAATGTGCAAAGCCAATGGAGCATACCTAATTTAGATGGATTTAGGATATTTTATATCTACGAGAGTCGAACACCGTCAGGATGCTTCAACCCTACTTTTCTTATCAAATCGATCCAAAAATATCGGGAGTTTAATATTCTGAATTGATTGTGATTTTCATCCTACGAAGTCCATTCGTTTTCTGGAGGGACTTTTTCCTTAACTGAAAAATCCTAAAAATGCTGCTCTCAAATACGAAATCAGAATTATTAGGATATTTTGACTTTCCCTTAGAATCGTTAGAGTTTGTTAGCTATCGATCGGTTGTTTGACCGATGGAAGGTCTTCAGAGTTCGTTCGTTCGATGGATTAATGATTGAGTATCCAATCAGAACGGTTATTTTCGCTTAATGAATCACGTTCCTTAGTGGGGCAACTGAACTTCTATCATTCGAGAAATTTGGGCGACTGAGACCCTATCGATAGGTAGTCACAACCTGGGCGACTAAGACTCTTTAGTAGATAGTCATAGATAACATTAAATATCGATCGATACCTGTCCTTTTTTGGTCTTTTGTATGGGCCTTTCAAATGTTGCCCTTTCGAATTGGGTTTAGGGCTGTGCCCCATCACTTGCCCCTTACTCATGGTGCCATTTCGTGAGAAAGTTACCGTGAGTAATGTTGGCATCGCATGCCGTCATTGGGGGTATACGGGTTGTCTCTTGACATTTTTATAAGATCATTTATTCGTGCATACCTAGCACTTTCATTCTTCTTTCTTCTTTGAGATTTATTAGAAAAATCATTTCCAAAAACAATGGTGAAAATATCCATTACTCAGGCTTTTCCGGGCATCGACGACATCATGAGCACTATGTCCCTAAAGGAACTCCAAGAGGTCTAAATTGATATGCTGATGGGAGATGATTATACCTTGGTGTCTGCTATGGATGCCATAGGGCTAATACGGCATCAGAGGGTTGTGTATCAATGTACCTCCAATCGATTAGGTATGGATTAAAAGTTCCATACAGAGGTCCTTTCGCGGAGGTATTATACCATTGGAAAATATTTCCAACTCTCCTGATCCTAAATAACTGGCTTCTGGTAGTTGTTGTGACTTCTCTATTAGGGTTTTGTCGTTTTAGTTTTGATTTCGACATCTTGTTGTCCATTTTTATTTTGATGAGATATGGAAACAGTGATTCGACTAAGGGCTGGTACAAACTATAGACTCGGCCCTAGTCTGACTGGAAGTTTTGCTACAAGGAGTCCATTGATAAGAGCTGGATGCACAAGTTCTTTTTCGTAGAGTTTTTAGATAAGAATCGTATTCCTATTCTGCCCGATGCCAATGAGGGGCCTTCTTTAGGACTAAAGTCTCTAGCCACATCTAAGCACGGTCGGTCGGTGGTTATTGTAAGTCCACCAGTTGAGGTATATGGGTCGAGTCTCTGTTAGATAATCAGATGTTGTCCTTGACTGGCCTGCTGATTTAGGAGAAGAGGAAAATCGATAACCCCCTCTTATTAGAAAGAGGAAAGGTTGTGTTGGTCGATTTTATGGACACCTTCGATGATGCCGTTCTAGAGAAAATTACCATCAATAGGCAGGTTTGGTTGGGTGCGAGGGAATCTCCTCAAGAATTCGTCGGAGCGTTTGTGGCTCTCCAGAAGTCTTCTTCTCCCTTGTCAAAGAGAAGAAAGATTTCATCGCCCTTGCCTTCGTCAAGGCGCGAGCTGGCTATTCTGTCGGAGCGCTCGGATCCGTCAGGAACCATTCCAATGGAGACTCTTGCCTCAGAAGATAATGAGTCTTCTGGGAAAAGGAGCATTGGTAAGGGTGAACCAAAGAGATTGGGAGATGCTTCCTCACCTGGCGCTAAGGCAGGGTCGCACGCTTCCATAGCTGTGATGGCAGGACATTCATCTGTTATTCCAGTTTGGCCTTAGTACAAAGGAAAGTGTAAGGTTCCTAATTGTACTGCTTTTTTACCTGTCATTCCTGTTCGGTCATTTGATGAGAAAAAGGTCTCAAAAGAATGAGGAATCGTCGCCATTTGTGTTGGGGATATGTGATACAGCTATATAGACCTGGCTGAGACGGATCACATTGCCAACCGGTCAGACTTTCATTGGTGCGAGCTCGACCTCCATTCTTTTGAACACTATTCTTTATAGGCATTGTGTGTGGGTCTTTTAAACACTATTCTTTTGAATTGGGTCTACGACTGCACCCTATCACTTGCAAACCCATGATTTTTTATATTTGCTAAAAGAGTGCACGGAGAGTGCGTCGATCAAGCACTTTTTTTAAAATCCAACTTAACGTCGTGATTTCAAATCATGACACGTAAACTATTTTTTTTTTTAAAGAGGAATGGCGTCGTGTTTTGGAAGCACGACACATCAATAGAAGACAAAAAAAAAAAAAAAAAAAAAAAAAAAAAAAAAACCCTATGTAATTTGAATAATTTTAACCAAAAAATGCAATATTTTGGTAAAGAATCTAGAACAGCAGTTTTCACCTTTGCGCTTCTAGACAAGGGGTGCTAATCAAATAAACAAAAGTGGATTTTGTTGCAGAGGTCACTAGATGTTTGATGTTAAGAATTGGATTTTTTTTTTTTAATAATTCATCAATATCCATTAACTATATTCATTTTAATTAAATTCAAGATAAATTCTTAAAAATTAAAACTTTTTCATATATATTTTCTTCGTATAAAGACTTAAACTCACTGAACCAACTGCGTATCAGTAATTTCATATTTATAAATATGCTAAATATTTGTTTTAAGCAAATGTACTTTGTAAATTTGATGGGACATTCATATTTTCACAAAACAACTTTTGATCCGCATCAATCTTTTTTATTATCCTAAAATACAAAATAGTTAATAATATTTTTTATTAATTTAAATTTTTACTTAACAAATTAGGAGAAGTATTAAAATACAATGTCATTTAGAATGTATTAGTTAATATGTGAAAAAGAGTGCTAGGATGCAAAGCAATTAATAACGTTTGCATCTTAATTTTGTGTAATTATTATTCTTTCAAAAATTTAAACCAGTAAAATGAGTATTTTTATATCAATAACAGAATATACTATTAATTATTTTATATTTTTACCATCACTATAATAAAAGTTCTTAACTATTGCTAATTGTTTATTTTGAGCTATTTATAGATCTCAATCACTATCCATATATATATATATATATAATATCTTAAATAGCCGATCCCAAAAATTTAGGTCGCTAATCCAGATATAGATGTATCTTGCTTCCCATTTACAACTTTTTTTTTTTTTTTGCAGTGTTAAAAAAAATGAACTATGAGAAAAGAAGATAAAAAAAATACAAATTTCATTTAAAAACTTTGTTTAAAATATATAAGAGATAAAATTTTATTTTACATTGAATATTATGTAATTGAATTTGATTAAAAAAGTAAAATAAGAAAGATGAGCTACATTATAAAAAAAAAAAAAAAATTAGAAAATAAAATAAAATAAATAAGAAGAAAAATCAACTTTTTACATTTTTTTTTTTCGGATTCTAGTTCTATGGCTTTTCATATAGTCTGATTTTAATTTAAATTTTAAAAATTAGAAATTAGAATCAAACCATTAATTTAATAATTTCATATTCAAAATCAAACCGAAATCAATTTTATAATTCGGATCCAATTCTTCATGCTAAGGCTGTGTTTCCGAACGGCGGTCATGTGGATGCCCATAAAGCAAGTGAATCATCTATCATTAAAAACAATTTAATTTAATGAAAGTTAAACTGTGGAAGTTTATGACAAGAGGTAAACTGCTAGGGGCACTCAATTGGATGGATAAAATGATGTTTATTATTATTATTATTATTATTATTATTATTATTTGTTTTTATTAATCAGTATTTGGGTCTATTAAGGGATTAATTCTCTCAAATTCTTTTTTTTATATTTATAAGATTCGAATTCAAAATTTGATTAAGAAAAATTCAATTCAAAATTCAATTAAAAAAGATTTGGTGGAAAATGATGTTTATACAATCACCACCATGTGATATTACAATAATTACCCCCGAGGCATTTTCCTTCTTTCCTGTCTATATTCTCATTTGAAGTGCAAAAAGATTTATTTATTTCTTTATTTGATTATTCTTTGCAAGAAAAATACGTGCAGGGTTTGAAATCATATAGGGAGGGGAAAAAAAAGGAATGACATTTCATAGGCGTTTATTTGTAAGAACTATAGAGCCACCAACTTTCTTATAAAGTATTAGAACCTGCATATGTTGAGGTAAGTACCCAATAATCGTAAACCAAAACAAAAATAATAAATTAAATTTTAATCTCAAATTTGAGAGTATTTAAGAGATCAATATAAGAGAAATGAGTGAGAAAATAAAACAAAAAAATAAAAATAATAAAAGGAAATAAATAAAAATAAATTAAATAATCGTAAGTTAAACAAAAATTAAATAAATATGATAAAACAGAAAAATGGAAAGGGATGATGTGATTGAATGACTCCCTCCTCAAAAGGTTCTAAAACCAGTATTTTCTAAGACTATAAAAATTAAACACATAACAAAATTATGGAAAAAAAACATTAATATACCTTTTATATTAACCCATTGATTTTGGTGGAAAATGATTGAATTTTGTGGGATTTTATTATTTTTGATTATATAGAAATTTGAATATGAAATTTTTATAAGGAAAAGATTGTGATCACTAAACTATCTTGAAGACATTTTGTAGGATTTTATTTTAATCACTAGAGGGCCCGGATGAACCATGCCTTCAATTTCATAATGAAGAAGGATAGGGGTGTCAATCATGTCGTTTCTAATAGTGTCATGTCATATTCGTATTTCGTGTTAAAAATTCAAACTCATACACAACTTATTTTGTTATCGTGCCGCATCGTATTTAATCAATTTATAATCGTATCGTGCCGTGTTTACTTGCTTAACTCATTTAATTTATAATCAAATTAAAATAACTTACTCAATCCGTTAACTTATCAATTGTTTTAGTATGATTTTGGAATTCAACAAATTTCTAAATAAAAAATATCTATAAATAAAAATATTGCATCACTAACCATATTATTACATCATTTACAATAGCAAAATACCTAAAATATTATAATTTTTTACATAATTTTATCGAGTCAAATAGGTTGACTCATTAATTTTGACACAATATAACCCGTTTAATTTTTATCGAATCATCTGTTTGACCCAACAGATTGACACGAAACGATTCATTTTTAAATGAATTGTAACTGTGTCAACCTATTTATAACCCGAAACAGATTCATATCGACTTAAACCTATCAATTTCGTGTCGTATTCATGTCGTGATAACGTATCGTGTGAGAAATTACCGCCTCTAAAGAAGGGTCATTCACTTGTCATATTCGAAGATGTAGAGTGTGTGTGTGTGTTGTATAAAACTATCATAATTTACATAAAACATTACTTATTCTAATTTGTTATATAACATTACTCCTTATTTTTTCCTTATTTTTTCTATATTTCCCTCTCTTGATGAAGAGATTAATTAGGGATAGTGCAATACCTTAGATCATACAGCTCACCTTGCCTTACGAAACACATTTTTCCACTTTTAGAATGAAAACTCACTCCATCTTAATCGTAACACTATTAGAAAAATGGGTATTAGCGATAAAAAAATCCGTCGCTAATATCCAAATTTTCGTAACTGAAAATATTAGTGACAGAAAATCAGCGACAGATTTTTCCGTCGTTGAAAGTCACATCGCTAATTTTTACGACGGATCAACGACGGTTTTTTTACCGACGGAATTTTTCCGTCACTAATCCGTCGCTAATTACCGACGGATTTAGCGACGGAAATATTTCCGTCGCTAATCCGTTAGTGAAATTCATGAACCAAATGTGCACGGGCCTGGAAGCCTGCCTGCTCGCGCCCTGCGCCTGCTCGCCCGCCAGCCCGCACTCCTCTCTTATAAATGTTGAAAATATTGCTATCACCCAGGTTCGAACCTGGGTGTGAGAGATAGATCCGAAAAGCCTTAACCACTATGTTACAATCATATTTGTGTTATTAATTTATTTTTTTCTATTTCTATGCTTTATTTGGAATTCTTAATATTAAAAATACAATACCCTATATTAATATAAATATAAAATTTTATTTAATAAAAACACCAAATAATATTTAATAAAAAGAAAAAATTATATTTAATAAAAATATAAAATTATATTTAATAAAAACACAAAATTATCTATTAATAAAAACACAAAATTAATTAAAAAAACAAAATAATATTTAATAAAAAAAAAAAATTATATTTAAAAAATACAAAATTATATTTAATAAAAAAACAAAATTATATTAAAAAAACAAAAGATTATATTTAATAAAAGAATAAAATTATATTTAATAAAAACACAAAATTATATTTAAAAAAATACAAAATAATATTTAATAAAAACAAAAAATTATATTTAATAAAAATACAAAATTATATTTAATAAAAACACAAAATTATATTTAAAAAAACATTAAATCATAAAAAAAAAAATATAAAAAAAAAAACATAAAATTATATTTAATAAAAATACAAAATTATATTTAATAAAAATACAAAATTATATTCAATAAAAAATAAAATTAAAAAAAAAACAAAAAATAAAATTATATTTAATAAAAATATAAAATTATATTTAATAAAAAATATCCTAATTTAATAAAAAATAAAAAATTATATTTAATAAAATGTAAAATTATATTTAGCGACGGATTAGGGATGAAAATTTTAGCGACGAAATTTTTCCATCGCTAATAGGTCAGAATTATTTTTTTTTGGTTTTAGCGACGGATTAGCTACGGAATTTTTTTCGACGGAATTTTCCATTGTTAATTCTGTCGCTAATAGGTTCTGAATTTTTTTTTTTTTTTTAGCGACGAAATTTTTTCCGACAGAATTTTTCATCGCTAATTATTTCGTCGATGTTCTATCACCATTTTATTATTAATTAGCGATGGATAACTATCCGTTGTTAATTTTTATTATTGATGTCGTATTTTCTAATAGTGTAAGAAACAGACATATCTAGCTTGAAAATGCATGATTAAGTATTTATCTTCTAACCGTGGATTACAATTAGTTGCCCCTAATTTGCCACAAGTGTACAAGTAGGCCATATCCAAATCATCGTCCGCATTATATCCTCCCACCCCTTCTACCTCCTTCGAAACGACCACTTTCCCTCATCAATCAACACAAAGGGTCCCCACCCTCCGCAACATAACATAAAGGCAACATCGAAGAAAAAGAAAAAGAACAACAATGGACAGCAAAGAATCAACATGGCCTGAACTTTTGGGAAGCAACAACTGGGAAGGTATTCTCCAGCCCCTCCATCTCGACCTCCGAAAGCTCATTCTCCGCTGCGGCGATCTCTGCCAAGCCACCTACGATGCCTTCAACAATGACAAGAATTCCCCTTACTGCGGCAGCAGCCGTTACGGCAAAACCTCCTTCCTCGACAAAGTCATGTTCGAAGAAGCCTCTAATTTCTATGTCGCCTCCTTCCTCTACGCCACAGCCAAAGTTGGCGTCCCCGAAGCCTTCCTCCTCCACTCCCAGTCCCGCGAGTCATGGGACCGTGAATCCAACTGGATCGGCTACATTGCAGTCACCACTGACGCGTACAGCGTGAGCCTAGGCCGCCGCGAAATCTACATCGCATGGCGCGGCACGACGAGAAGCTACGAGTGGGTGGACGTGCTTGGACCAAAGCGAGCATCCATTAGGCCTTTACTGGGCATGCAAAAGCACTGGGAAAAAAGAGAAGGATTCAGCTGCAGTGACAGCAAAGACGAAGGCAAAAACAAGAAAAAAATGCCAGAAGTAATGAAAGGCTGGTTAACAATTTACACATCGGATGATCCGAAATCCTCTTTCACCAAAACAAGCGCCAGAACTCAAGTTCTCACCAGAATTAAGGAATTAGTTAACCAATATCAAGGTGAGAAAATTAGTGTGACCATGACTGGTCACAGCCTGGGCGCATGTTTGTCGGTCTTGAGCTCGTTCGATCTTGCGGAGAACGGATTCTCCGATATCCCAATCACGGCTATAGTTTTCGGATGCCCAAGAGTGGGTAACAAGGCATTCAATGAACGATTTAAGAAGTTCCCAAACCAGCGCGTGCTTCACGTGAGGAACAAGATTGATGTTATTCCTCATTACCCGACAAGGTGTCTAGGGTATGTGAATACGGGAACAGAGCTGTGGATAGATACGAGGAAGTCGCCGAGTTTGAAGAGGTCGAAGAATCCAAGTGACTGGCATAATTTGCAGGCGATGTTGCACATAGTGGCGGGGTGGAATGGGGAAGAAGCGGCGTTTGAGTTGAAGGTGAAGAGGAGTTTAGCATTGGTGAATAAGTCCAGTGATTATTTGAAGGACGAGTGTTTGGTGCCAGGATCATGGTGGATTGAGAAGAACAAAGGGATGGTGCTTCGGGAAGATGGTGAGTGGGTCATGGCTTCACCTGCTGATGAGGACCTACCTGTCCCAGAGTATTGAAAGTTGACTTGGAATGGTAGTGTTTTCGACTGTTTCAGCTTGAATTGCAGATATATTGCCTTTTTCGGTCTGTCTCTGTCGATCATTCATCTTATCTCGTGCCACATATTGGATGACATATGCCAAAATTTCATTTCCCACTTTTAAATATTGAAATATTTTTTATTTCTAATTTGGAAATTGGTGAATTTAAGTCAGAACCCTGTACATGGATAATGGTACAACAAGGGTGATACAGTAGTACGCTATTTTTAGACTTGATGGTGAAATGTAATAATTGGCTAATTCATTTAATTTTTTTGTCCTTTGTGATACGTGGCCAAAGTAGGGTAAGAATGCACCATTACTTGAGTGATTATTTAAATATATATTATGGTATATGTATAATAAATTACTAATGTACATCTAAACAAGGGTGTCCTTTTTTTTCCTTATCCAATTTTTCAGATTATTTGAGTCTTAAATTTAAAAAAATTCAATCGATAATTGAATCGAATTCACGTAAAATCTAAATTAATTTATTCGAGTTAAATTTTAGATTAAATAATTTAAGTTTATTTACCCAAATCAATTTTACAGACTGAATTAAATTTTAGATTAAATAATTTAAAGATTAAATAATTTAAGTTTATTTACCCAAATCAATTTTACAGAATATGAAAATGATTGAAAAAACTATTTAAGTTTAAAATAACAATTTACTCAAATCAAATTATCCGAACCAATTTACTCAAACCAATTATACAACTTTGTTAATTGAGTTTCGGACTGAATCTGAATTAAAATTTTTATTTTTTAAATCAAACTATTAATCTAAATTTTTAGTCGAATAAAATCATTTAATTGGCCTAATTTTTATTAAACTAAATCGAATAATTTGATATTTTAATAATTTGGATCGATGAATGGTTTGACCCGAATAATAAGTATCCAATAATATCTAAAGCAGTGTTTTGAATACTAAAAAAGTGAAAAAAGAAGTGTTTTGAATTATTATTACTTGACTTGGACCTCTTAAAAAAATTGGTTTTTCAATTATTGCATAGTTAGATTTGCCAATCCACCGGCGAGTGTTGCAAGGATGATAAGGCGAGAGCATCCACTTGCTCTGCCTTTCAAAACATTCAGACGGCGTATTCCCATGACTCTGCCCTTTCAACCTTGCAGGAGACAACATTGCCCTTCCTAGATGCACAAGGACGGAGAAGTGAAAATTAGGGAACCGTGAGAGAAAAATAAAAAAAGCATGTCCGGCATCATGAAATCGCCTATTATAACTTTATTCATGTTCCAAGAAAGGAACATTGATTAGAATTAATTTGGACAAGGACAAGTGAAGGGAAAATACATGCAAATTATGCAAAAGTTGGAAGAGGAAATTAAAAGATGGGACCTTGGTGGTCCGTGATGTTAGGAGAGGTGATGGGATATATGCGGTCCATGTTACAAGGGAAGACAAAAAAGAGAAAAAGGATAACCTTGACAGTTGCAATTAAAGGCAGGGCACATGGAAGCTTACCCATCAATAAGTTTAGGTGCTTACTGGTCCCAAAGTTGTCCCGCTAGAGTAAGGCTTATGGTAAGCCGTGCCCTTGGCAAAACCTGTTGGAAAAAATAATACTTTCAGAAAAAGAAAAACAATTAGAAGCATTTTAGATTGGGAAGAATTGACCCACTTCGTTCTTGTAAGGATATACCAGTGGTTAAGCGAAGAGGTCAAGATCTGGTATTTAAAATTTTGCAGTCACTTGTATTTCAAGGGGAAAAAAAAAAAAAAAGAATTGACCCACTTCAATTCTCTGACTTTGGCAAGAAAATAAACAGAAAACAAAGAATAAAATAAACGTGGAAAGCATAGAGGAGTTGTTATAGTATGACCATAGAGAAGGCTTAGTTTGAAGATTCAATTCTTAACTTGAAGGGACATTTCCTAAGTCAAAAGTTTGATCGCAACACAAGATTAAAGAAATTACATATATTTTACTTTCCTTTGTTCTGGCTGCACATGGTTTGATACCTAGCTGGCTTCACACCCAAAGAAATTTAAAGAAATAGTCATAAAATAGTTTCAAACCCCCCCCCCCAACTAGGGTTCTACTAGCATGCTAATGGCTTAAAATTTTGAACATCCCCTACCCAACCCCGGCCTTGCCTAGAAATGACAAAACAAATTGCATTAAATTCTATATATCGACTTGTTGGTAGATTGACTTATTTAAGAACCACAGTCCCCCTCTTATTTCTATTTGGTATGATATTTTGTCTTACAATGTTTTATTAATTAAGACATAATTTTATATCGAAATAGTTTTTCTGTAAATAGGTATAAAGTTATTATAATATCTATAAACTTTGATATAAATGCAACTTAAGTCCATGGAGATTGAATCCGACATACAGTCTCTTAACATACTATAATAAGTTTCTTTTAAAAGGTATGAAAAAAAAGGGAAATACCAAACCAAATATTTTAGCAAACTATAAGTGTTGAAATTATGTAATTGCAAGTCGATGGTAGCAAACACACTATTTTCTTTTTCTGTTTTCCCTTTTTATCCCCCCACTATTCAATGGAAATAGCTCTGCGCTCATAGACCCTCCAAATTGGTACTAATAATATTTGACCTCAAAACCCTAAATAGTATCTCAAATGTCTTTACCAATTGATTACCTGAAACACCACTACAACTCGGCCCAGGCCCACGCAGGCTCAAGTGAGGCTTCACATGAGGTCTGTACAAGAATGCAGCCAGAGTTTCTTTAAGGCCCATGGGCTGGCCAAAGTGAAATTCATAGCCTCACCTCCAGGTGGAAGCCCAAAGGCCTACATCAGTTCCCTCCTGCTAATTTGCAGGAGACGGATTTCGTGGGTTTTTTTTTTTTTTTTTTTAAATTAATTATTTAATCATTGATATCTGAAAATTTGACTAATCCGATTTGAATTGAGACTCAATTTAGGGCCTATCTTTCCCAGTATCTATTTTTTTATGTTTAAGAGTCAAACTCGAGATTTTAATTAAACGAATTTAATGTCTTATTACTTCACTTACAGATCCTTCACAGATAAGAGTTTCAAGAACATAATAGTGATGCACATCAACATTTAATTTTATTATTTTGTCGTATATACTAATTGTAGAATAAAGTTTAATCCCTCAAACGGTTTCAATAAAAAACACTAAAAATTCTCATAATATATTAGTAAGTCCGATAAAATGCTAAATCAGTTCAAAATTTTAAAGCCCTAATTTTAGTTAGTTCAAAATCAAAGTTTGAGGTAATTAAAATTCAACTCTCATCCAAGTTGTTACTATAAGATCCTAGGTTTTCTTTTTCTTTTTTTTTTTTCCTTCCAATTGTCCCTCTGTTTTGTTGATCTAGATGTTTCACGTACACACCCTAGCACAAGTGCTTACAAGGTCATGTGTTCGACTGCCATACTTGCATTTGATAAGATCAACCTAAGTAGGGCAAACTTATTCACCAAGGGTCGTTAAAAATTGAAAGCCTTAATGGGCTTCGTGGCTTTTCCCTTGGTCAACTAGTCGAGCATTTACGAAAATTTTTGGATAGGTCAGTCATTTTTTATGTTACGACATTATTAATGATAAATAAAAATTATTAATATTAAATAAAAATGCTACCGTGATAAAAAAATTGATTTATAATAAATTTCTTAATTTCTAATAAATATAGTCTATATTTCGTAAATAAAACTTTATTAATAGTAAAAAAATCTTAACTAATAATAAATTCTTATTTTATAGTAAATATTAACATAAATCGAGAATTTTACGACTATAAATCTTTATTTAATGTAAATAATTTTTAATATCACCAATTAATCAAAACATTCTATATTAAATATGATAAATACAATTATATATTTAATTAAATATTTTCAAATTAAAAATTATATAGTTACTTTCAATGCATGCCCTCAAAATACTAAATTAAATAGGTATAAATATATTCATTGATTAATTATATAGTTACTTTCTCATACCTCACAATGTGAGAGTTTCGACACTAAATACGTCATTTTTTATTAATTATTTAAAAACTTAATATAATAGCATATTTCAACGCATTAAATCTTTACTTGATTCCACTGATCTGAATGTATTCGAAGTATTCCTTTAAATTCGATTAAATTTTAAGATTTGTTCTGTTTAATTATTATCAATTTGATGATTAAAATTCTTAACAGTAATTCAGAGAGAAGAGAAACTACTAGGGGTGAACATATAATTATTATAAATTGTAGGGACATGAGTGCAAACATTTTCTTCCCTCCGCGCAACAAGACAAAACACAACTGAGACATCAGAACAAAGGTATAGCGAGAGAGAATGAGAGAGGGAGCTCAGAGGAGAAGGGAAGGAAGCATAATTTGATTTTGATGAATAAAGGTTTAGCAGCTTTTCCCATTGCAACCATTTTCTAGGGATCAGGATCTTGAAAACACAACACCAACTCCGAATGGAGTCTGAAGACTATGAAGAAAGCAAGGAGCGAGTAGCTCTTGTAGCAATCGTCGTTCTCGCTTCCCTTGCAGTGGCTTCCTTGCTCATTGCCTTTAGTTATTACTGCTACATTCGCAATAAAGTCTCCAAACGCTTGAAATTTCAAAAGGGTCAGTTCTCTTTACCAGAATCTGTCTTTGTTTTGAAAATTTGTTATTGATTTGGTCTCAAAAAAAAGACCAAAATCTGGGTTCCCTTCTATTTTTGGAAACCCTTTCTTGCGTTTCAGCAATTGAATAAAAAAAAAAGGTTCTTTTCTAGGTTGGCTCTGAGAATTAATGACATGAGTTGTGTGTTTTGGGTTGTTGATTTTAGGGGAGGAGGTTGAAAGTAAAAATGGGGTTTCAAGTATACAAGTTGCAACAGAGAAAGGGCTTCAGGTGTTCACCTACAAACAATTGCATTCAGCAACTGGTGGATTTGGAAAGTCCAATGTGATTGGGCATGGTGCATTTGGGTCTGTTTATAGAGGAGTTCTTCATGATGGCCGCAAGGTTGCAGTTAAATTAATGGATCGTGCGGGGAAACAAGGTGTAGATGAGTTCAAAGTCGAGGTGATTTTCATACATATCAACTTATATCAAAGACTTTGAACATTATTGGGTTGTGTTTTACTTGCTTGTTTTGTGTGTTATTTTCTGGGTTAATGAGAGAATTGTTGATAATTGTGGATTTCAGGTAGAGCTGCTGAGTCGGCTTCGCTCCCCACATTTGCTTGCTTTGATTGGATACTGTTCAGATAATAATCATAAGCTGCTGGTTTATGAGTTTATGGCAAATGGTGGTCTGCAGGAACATCTGTATCCTGTTGCTGGTGAGTGTTGATTCTGTAGGTCTTTCCGGTAGCATTATGTTCACAGCATACTCTATAACATTATTCAAAGTAATGATACTTTTCATGTGATGAACTTGGTGCATGTTTTGAGCACAGGATGGAATTTATGCATGTGAGATCTTTTTCTTTGAATAGGCATAGGAGAGTAATGTACTAATTTATGATTTTACGTGAATGTATTTGGCTTGGTCGTGAGATGAATTGCTGTGCTTGCGCATGTTAATCATAGGTTGGCAAGGATATTTTAGTATGACATTTAGATTAACCATTTAATCTGTGCTGCTGCATTTGTCTTTCCATTTTATTCATGCTCGTAACACAGTTCAATAAATATTAGCAAAGATAAAATTTCTTTGAGTGAAGAAAAGGAAAATTTGCCCAAGCCATTTATCAGTTTTTGGCAAAGAAAGGTCAAGAATTCAAACAGCTTAAACGTACAGCATCCTTTGATTCGAAACAGAAACTTTTAAAATCAGGAACATGGGCAGTTGGTTAATAAATCTAAGCTGTCTGCAGGATCCTGATAATAACATCACAAAATTATCCCATTGTGGGAAGGAAGCTGTCAGCGACATATGCATGGGAGGAGACTCAATGAAAAGCTCAATTTAATTCAATTTGTAATACCATAAGTCTGTGTCATGACAACCTTAATGCTTGAATATGTGGCTGAAGTTCTAAAACATTAAAGGACTTAAAATTAAATTACATTGCACATTTTCATGCTTTATCAAAAAGTATGCTTATTCAGATTCAAGGCTTTTGCTTCTTGCTGAAGGCACTTGGTAAGCATTATCTCTCTCTTTTTTTTTTTTTTTTTTGGCTCTGATACCACCTCGGTGACTTTTATAATGTGTCCAAGTCAACTCTTAACATGGTTCAGTTTCTTCATTTTGTTTCGATGTTCCTCTCACCTGTTAGTTGGCTGTGTTCTATGCAATTCAAAATTTAAGTTATCCATGCAGGTTCAAATGCTGTTTATTCAAAGTTGGACTGGGAGACACGCTTGAGAATAGCACTGGATGCTGCAAAAGGTCTGGAGTATCTCCATGAACATGTTAGCCCTCCAGTGATCCACAGAGATTTCAAAAGCAGCAATATCCTGTTGGACAAAAATTTCCACGCCAAAGTTTCTGATTTTGGATTGGCCAGGCTTGGATCTGACAAAGCTGGTGGACATGTTTCAACACGAGTATTAGGCACCCAAGGATATGTTGCCCCTGAGTATGTATAAGCAACTCCTAGAATTGTTTATGATAAGAAAATATTCTATTCTATCAATGATACTAATGATCTAGTTTATCTAAGCTCTAATTGTTTTACTTGGATTTTGGGGTGCTACTGACAACTTATGCAAACTTTGGAATGCAATCTTTGGCAAACTTATGCTACAGGTATGCATTAACTGGGCATCTAACAACAAAATCAGATGTCTATAGTTATGGGGTTGTCCTACTGGAGTTGCTTACTGGGCGAGTTCCAGTTGACATGAAGAGAGGTCCTGGAGAAGCTGTTCTTGTATCTTGGGTAGGTTCCTCATTCCTGTGGTTGATTCCACTGTTTCTTTTTAACATGATACCGGACTCCACCCTTTTCTTTGGTGTCGTTATATGATACGAGTTCTAACTTGTTTATATGCTCTCCTTCTAAACCGTTCTTTGCTGGTTAAACAAAAAAGGCCCTGCCTAAGCTTACAGATCGAGAAAAGGTTGCGCAGATTATGGACCCAGCATTGGAAGGTCAATACTCCTTGAAAGAGGTAGTACAGGTTGCAGCTATTGCTGCAATGTGTGTTCAGCCTGAGGCAGATTACAGGCCTTTGATGGCTGATGTCGTGCAGTCACTGGTGCCATTAGTGAAGATTCACAGGCCGACAACAAAAGCAGGCAGCTGCTCTAGCTTCCATGCTGCCAAGTCTCCCACTGCCCAAGGATTGGGCAGAGCAAGTCCGTGAGACTAACTCAAACCGGCCGCAACACCTTTGTAACACCCTGTTCCTAACATTATATCATTTTTTGCTTTTTAAGATCATGGTGGATTGCGGTTGGTTTTTAAGCTGTCTAGGGAAAGACTAGTGTAGCTGTATCAGTTTGGTGCATCTTTAACCACCAAATATACGAGGACTTCTGCTTAATGTATTGACAGATCTTGAAACTTTCTGCATTTTCTTATTTGATAGTTGAGTTTAATGCTTAGTATTTTGAACCTACGCAAATTTATCGTAGTCTGATTTGGGACCGCGAAAGCCAAATTGCCATGAGCAAAATAGAGTTCTTCAATCCTGGGTACATGTTGAAACATGTTTAGCATGAACTGATTTATGCTAGACTGATCAATTTGGAATGAGTCGATGTTAGATATAGTTTGTAATATGGTTTAGGCATTTGTTCTATATTGAAAAGTTAAAGAAAATTTGATGGGTTTATAACCCATCAAATTGGAAACTATTTAAATTTGGGTAAAATGGTGTGTTGGAGAGAAAATATGATTTTAATTATATGATTTTAAAAATAATAATAATATTAAATAAATAATTATTTAAGGGTCAAAGATAGGGTACTTGGGACATCTTGGGCATTGAGATGAAGTGATTTAGGCATTTTGGTTATTTATTTTTATTCAAAAGACATTTTTAAAAATTAAATAAATAAGTGCATTTTGATTAAAATATAACTTTCCTATAATGAAATGATGTCTTTTGAGTAAATTAATGATTTTTTAAATCAAAATGGCATATTCGTTTGCTATTTAAGTGAAGAGATGTACATCATTCGTTCTCTATAAATAATCCTTTCCATTGTTAAGAAAATTCACTTAGATTTTTTTTTTATTGACAATACAATAAGATTTCGTTTTCTTGAAATTCTCTATTTCGTTATTGAGAGAAATTTGAGATTTTACTGTCTTAAATTTTTATTTCGACTTGCATATCCTGAAAAAATCTGTTATCAACCCGGACAGTAATATAGTGGGGGCATAATTTTTTTAAAGACAGTGATTATTTTACATACAAACCTTTTCAAATTCTCGTTTTGAAAATCCTGCATTCCAAATAGTCGATTCATGAGAGCTCCTTCCAAGACCAGTAATGGGGACATATTGCATCACATATTCTGTTGCCACCATGCCCAATGCACGAAATTGCACTCATAATTTACCTTCTTTTTTTTTTTTGAAAAAAAAGGTTATGTCATTCATTACAGCCGGAATAACTTTAATATTTCTTATGTGCTCTTGCTTGGGAATCAGTCACAGACATTCTCCTATTTTCTAAGAATTAGGGTTCATGCTGGGGAATATTTACAAGAGAGAATGCCTGAATAGTTTGTCATATCCATGTAGTTTGTTTCCCACTTTTAGCAATTTCTCTCCTTTTAGGTTACTTTATTACGCAAATAAATAAATAAATAAACACGTGAAAAGTTCAAGCGTTCAAATAAAACAAAAATTCCACCTCACCTTCTTCTTCCCTTCATACTCTCAGTGAATATGGGAAAAAAATGTCTGAATGAATAATATATATATATATATATATATATATATATATATGTATATATATACATCAAAAGCTTTATAAAAAGTTACAAAACGCTCTAAACTAAACAATGGAGCAATTGGAGTGGTAGATAAATAACAGATGAAAGGACTAATATCATGGAAATTTGTTAGGAATGGTAGATGAACGGAATAATTTGCTAAAATCAAATTTTAAGGGAGAAATTGTAGAAAAATAAATAATTAAATAAAATACAAATAGTTAATTTTAACAAAAAAGACAGATGAACTAATTTTACCAAAATTGAGAGTAGGTTATTTTCACTTATTTGAGATAGAAAAACTATTTGTTTAGCCCTCGAATGAATCGCTCCCAAGTGAAAAATAGTGAAAACCAATTACATTGTGGTGGATTTCGATCGGTTTTGGATGATAGAGAGAAATAAATAAATAAATAAATCAAACTGAAATATGAGAATGTGTTGGATGATATTTTGCATTCGTGTATCCACATACCTTGTTCCTCGAACCCTCGTCATTTAAACATATTCAAGAATGAGTGGGATGATATTTTGTTGATCAATTCTATCTCTAAATTGCCGATGTCATGCCCCGACTCTCATCTCAAAATACGGACAAACCTAACCTATATAATAAAGTATTGTGAGATATTTATTGATATCCATCTATTTTCAAAATAATTCAATAATTATAAGGAAACCAATATATATGCAACACACAAACAATGACCATCTCAGTCTGTCCCTGGTCAAATACATGTATAAGGTCAACCATACCATCCATAATCCAATCACATGCACAAGATCAACTCTCGATCATTCAAATCAAATTTCCAATCATAAACCAACCAAAGAGTCCCTATTTAAGGGATTCATATTAATTTTCATAAAAAAAAAAAATTCAAATAATTTTAAAGAAATAAAAGGAGATCTTTAATTTAAGTATATAAAACCATGTACAAATCTCATATCAAATAATCATAACACAAAATAGGTTTTAAAAATAGTTATAAAGTTCCCCCCCCATTTAGGTCCACTGATAAATATCTCAAACAAAAAAACAAGATTAGGACCCACAATAAATCCTTCGAGATGATCTTGCCTCGAGATACTAACATTGACAATATCTTAATTTAGGCTTTCTCTGTGGAAAAATAAAAATAAGAGCGATGAATATATAACAATACTCAGTGAGTGAATAAAATGTTATAAAGATAAATGAGTGATGATTGTGAATATGTCAAATACTAATCTCAAAATCATACAATCATAACCATAGTAAACAGTGTTTATCATCAAATATCAAATTTAAATAAGATTTCAACAAATTATAATATACAAATTATATGAATCTAGTCATCACAACATATTTTCTGAAAATCATGGGGTTGTCAAAAATCTTTCCACTAAAGGTTTGTCCCTGATCAATGGTAGAACTGACAGGCGGTTTTTGTTGTCATAAATCATAAATATTTTTCCCGACCTTGGCTTTGGTTTGGACTTCTCTTGGGGTGCAACCAAACTAGTCTGAAAGGAGGGCTTTGGAGGCATCTGTCGAGCGTAACTACCTTTTCAGCTAAATAAACGCCCAATCACATCACTCAATCGAGCCGCTCCGTAGAGGGAATAACTATAATCATTAATTATATACACAGTACCATTTCGCAATATCATAGCATATATCAAAGTGTACCAATAATTTTTTAATAGATTCTCAATTCATGAATTCAACCAAGTTATAATCAACATAAATCGATAAATATGACACATTTGTAATACCAGACAAATCTGAATTTTTGAAACTCAATCTAAAATGGGTATATTTGAAAATTTTTACATTTAATGAATATGTGGGAGAAATAATTAATTTGAATATAAATGTGAAACTCTGTCCTTTGGATTATTCAGGATGTCTCATAGACTCTTGATCGGTAGACTCTTAAAATTTTAAGTGTTCAATTACTAAATAATAGTATTCAGTAGACTTTAAATTAGATTTAGTATTCGTTGAATAATTGATGTTTTTGAGAGAGTTAGATTTCGGTAGAGACTGCTCCTAAGAGATTTCTATCTCTTGACCATCACTTTATTTTTACCGTTCAGTATATTACCGTCGTTCATAATTGAATTTCCTATCGGTACCTACCTATCAATGACTATCATATGTTTATCAATATTCTTAGTGTTGAACACTTTCATAGACCTATCGGTATTTTGTCACATTTATATATATATATATATATATATATATATATATATATAATTATCATCGGTATATTGACCGAACAGCACATTGCCTCATGTTATGCATTCGGCTGTGGGTAGTTTTGTATTTGACTAAACAACCCATTACATTTCCCTTTGGGTATTTGCAAATCCGTTCGGTCTTCTTTCATTTGACCGAACTCCCATTCCATGAGACTTGACCGAAGAGCACTATCTTGTACTTCATGTGAATTGACCGAATAGTCTATTTCACTTCCCTTCTGGTATTTGCAAGTTCATTTGGTCACAACCCTCATTTTCAAAGAAGCCATATGCACTCCCTTGAACTTGAACCTCTAATCTTTACCCCATCTAAAAGGAATTTCATTCTTTATGTATAATATAAATATATTATATCTCATATTTTATTATTATTATTTTTCCAATCTCCATATAAGCATGTATCTCCTGCGAATGACATTTTCTTTTTTTGGCCGATCATATTGTGTTTGGTTGCCAATAGAGTTGAACCCAACACCATTGGGTTTTCAAAGAACCAAGAGAATGGTAGGACAGAAATATGGAATATGTGATGCCCTAATAGATGTGTATTCTTATAAAGTGTATAGAAGACAAGTCCCAGATATCGAAGCGGCAAAGTCTCATGTCTTTTCGATGACAATGCCTCCTACCGCCTTTCCAAAGGAAAAACACCATGAGTCGGGGATAAATGATGAGACATAAACCAATGTCCATTTCGAAGGGTCAGCGCTTGAATGATCCACACAAGAGGTCCACAAGGGACAACTACCAATCGATGGGCGAGCACAACTCAGTATTATCAAACGACTACTCAACTGATCTACTGAAAGGTATTAGTCACCTCATTTCCTGAACAATAGGGCCTTATCGCCCCGCCTATCAAACGAGATTTGCCGAATGGGATTTGCCTCCTCGATTAGGTGCTTAGCCCCTGGTTTGTCAATCCCCGAAGGCTTCGTATTGGCCTAACGACCGACCGATAGCCAACGGTTTTATCGACCCTAAGGAAAGGTCAAAACACTCTAACGACTATAATTCCCTACTAAAGAGCAGTATCTCCAGAATCGAAAATAATCTTTCCAAAAAACAAAAATTCTCATATGATAAAAATCACGATCATTTTGAAATATTGAACTCCCAAAATTTCCGAATCGTCTTGATAAGAAAAGTAAGGTTACGACGCCCCAAAAGCATACAGCTGTATCAGGTATAAGATACCCTAAAATCCTCCAAATCAGGTACGCTTTCTTGACCTTACACATTGGGTATACTAGTTACAGGGAATCCCTCTCTCTCTAAACTCTTACTCTGTTTCTTTATTTCGAAAACCGCTCTTTCTGACTTGAGCGTCGGAACTTTCTCCACCCTCTGACGATTTTTGCAGGTTTCCTATTCCCTTGACGGTAACCATTCGAGTCATCAAGAAACCGGTGTCTGTGGAACCACAACTCATCTTCAATAAATCCTAAGGCTACAAATTCTTTTGCAGCTTTAAGAGTTTAGGAGAGCGAGTTAGTAGAGTTTGATCAACTCCATATTAACATAGATGTAACCGGTTGGTGTCTATAAATCGCCTATTTGAGGATTCAGTCAGACCTGTCTTAAAGAACGGTGGAGGCTCAGGGTCAGATCCCAGCTTTGTGGCATTGATGGAGGAGGTATCTAGGGGCACCTCACCTAGTTTCAAGGTTGAGTATAAGGTTTTCTGCCATAATGGGAGGTTAACGGCGCTCGGCGTTTGAAGTATATAAGGGGGGATCTTGTGCGCACACATTAGTCTTAATTTTTTTATTCATTTTGGATATATCAAGATGCGTTAGAATTTGGGGAAATCGCTATGGTGGCCCCATATGAGGAGAGATATTCTACATTTTGGACTTTGTTAACAGATGTTTGATGTATCAATAGCTTAAGTGGAAGCATCAAAGACCAATGAGGATGTATAGCCCAAACTTATAAATAATTTTTAACATTTAACTCAATTTGAAAATAAATAGCTCAAATGTTTGGAAAAAACTATTAAAAAGTTACTTTTAAATACTTTCAAATGCTTCTTTGAAAGTGCTCAAAAATAATGTATATGTTAAAATGACAAAAAGGATATGTAATTGTTATTATTTAATAAAAGAAAAGATATGTCGTTACTTACGTTAATTAATTTTTCTTTAATTTTCAAAATTAAAGGATCACAGGTGATGATCTTAGAATGGTATAACGTGAGAAAATGTACAAAATATATGTTATAAGAGTTTTTAAAGATTTAATATTTTAAAATTATTTGGAGGTACTATAGTTTTTATTTGGTCAAAAAATAGTTACAGTAATAAGTTAATAAAAATAAGATTTATTTTAAACTTTTTTTTTGTTACAATAAGAATTAAATTTTAGATTATGAGATCGGAAGAAAGAACTGTTATCACTATACTGTTTTCTTAGAAACTATTTTAAACTCTTTAGTTTATCTATAATTCAAATCAAATAACTTTTGACTTTTAATTTTTAAATTAAAAATAAATTTCACCGATTTATAAGTCAAACTAAATATATTTTAAGATCATTCCAATTATGAACTTATCACTATCGTTATTCCGGCTAAGTGAAAAACTGTTTTACTCCTAATTATTTTTAAAATATTAAAATCATTTTCATTCCAATTTACTTCACACAAAGTTGAACACTTTGAAGATGACTTATTTGACTAGGCGATGTATCCTTTTGACATTAATTAGTTTTATATACACATATGGAATTAAGTAGCCAAACCAAATATTTTTTATGAAGTTTATTTTCAAATTTAAATTATATTTTTTTGGAAGAAAAAAGTATAATTCATTTGTAATTTGACAAAAACTATAGATTTCCAAATCATAAGAATAATAGAATTTGTAAATGTCGATCAAAATTTGTGAGCCTACCTAAAATTAATTTTTAATTATTAGTGGACCCATTCAAAAGGTTCAATATAAAAAGTCTTTGACAGTCAACATAAGGCCTTGTGATTCAAAAAGATGGTTAAACACAAATGGGTCTATACCGCCTCACTCTACCGATGGAATCCATCTCTTTAAATGGGTCATATCGCTTCGACCCACCGAGAAATTTTGTCATCGATAGTATCCTATTCGCTGTTCAGCTAACTCGCGATGAGGTCTATGTAATCGATTAGCGAAAGTGTTTGGTGCTCCTAAATACTAGTCCCTCTCTGTGTTCGACTGATAGCTAGTAACTTCTGAGGGGATCGATACCTCCGGCCCTTATCGACAAGAAACAATATTCAAACGAATCTCACAAGGACTTTTGTTTTTTATTGCAGCACGAAATGTATCTTGCGAATAAAAATGAAAACTCTTGAGAATCTAATCAATAAGAGAAGAAATCTCCTTGTATAATCAGGTTTCTTAAATGATAACGATTTCAAATTTTAAACGTTTGAATCTCGAAATTTTCGGAGCTCCTCATATGGAAATTAAGGTTGTAACACCCCGAATGTACACGGTTTTTGCGGACTCCATATAAAAGCCTTAAATATATCGAAATCAAGTAAGTTCTCTTGACTTCACACTCGACACACAAATCACTGGGAGATCCTCTTCCCTTTCTCTCTTAGTCTCCTCAATTTCTTTCGAAAACCGCTCTTTCTGACTTGAGCATCGGAGTCTTTCCCACTAGAACATCATCCGATGGTCTTTTACAGGTTTTAAATCTCTTCATTGTGCACCCGTTTGAGTCACAAGAAACCAGATCTTCGGAGCCAACCCATCTCCAACAGATTGGTGCCGTCCATGGAAACAGATTAGAGAAATTTCGCTGAATTCTCTGGATCACCATACCGATATGCCTAAAAAAAGGAGAATCAAAACTACCTCAAAGGTTGCATCCGCCATAGACGGTCACACTACCATCTCAAGTAATGCCCCTTTCCCAGTAGTACCCATTCGCTCCAGGGACAATCATATTGCTCCTCCTCAAACCTCCCGTTCGAAGCAAGTTCCTCAACCTGCATCTCAAGGGCATCCAATTGCGCCCACCGCACCGATGTTACTAAGCCCAATCGACCGCCCTCAACTAAAAAGATTGGAGTACAAAATACAGAGCATAAACAAATAACTAGAGGGACTCAGTCATACTGTTATGCCAGATAGGCAATCCTCTTTAGGAGGATCCGGACATATGGGCTCACAAAGGTTTGTACCTCGATTGGACCATGAATCGTCAGTAACATCTTGCTAGGACCTTGATGACCTGAGAAAGCATATCGAATAACTCATTGCAGACGAGCTCAAGTAGGCGAATTCTAAAAGAAATGATTTACCCCTATATCCCTCAGCTATGTCACCTTTCGATCTAAAGATTTCCTCAGAATCGGTATCTCGGGATATACTCCTACCTTCTATGGAGAGGTACGATGGAATGACCGACCCCTGTGATTACGTAACTCATTTCGTAACGGTGATGATCTTAAGAGACATGATGGACACCTCTATGTGCAAATATTTTTTACCACCCTCAAGGGTAATGCACTAACATAGTTCAATTCGCTTTCACTGTTTAGCATTCAGAGTTTTTCCCAGCTTCGACAGTAGTTCGAAGCACACTTTGTAATCAGTCGAGGAGTCAAAAGAAAATCTACCTCGCTACTTTTGTTACAGCAAAAGGATGATGAGCCCTTAAGAGACTTCCTAAAGAAATTCAAAACCGAGATGATGAAGATCCCAGCCTTGGACCATTCCATTGCACTGGTCGTGCTTCTCACTAGACTGCGCCCATCGATCATGAAGATGTCAATCATAAAGAATCCCCTCTTCTACCATCCAACAGTTCTATACTTGTGCTGAAAAATATATCGCAGTTGAAGACGCTGAAACATCCGAGCGACGGAGGAACCGATCATCTTGAAAAGAACGTAATCAATCGCCTTAATAGCTGACACCAAAAGAGAATCGATCGGGCCCTCTGCACTAGCAAAAGTTCAACACTTACACTCCTCTGAGCGCCAAGTCTTATTTCAAATCAGAAACAAATCATATGTCAGATGCCCGCCTCGTCCCATCAATGATGATCCCAAAAAAGACAGGTCAAAGTACTATCACTACCATCGAGAGTACGGACATATGACTAACAACTGTAAAAAGCTCAAAGATGAACTAGAATTCTTGGTCTGAAATGGAAGGCTGCAAAAATTCATTAGCATGGAAGGGAAAGACATACCTTCCTCAGATCGGCATGACCCTTCACGAGCAAACGAACCGAGTGGTCCGCCAATCGGTCGACCATCACACGATAGACAAGACAAAGTGATTCTCCAGATCCATGACCCGCAGTCTCTGCATAAGCCCTACATTCCTACTTGTGCTTTTTCGACCTACGACCCGACGTTCTCTGTCTCCATTCTTAAGTAAATTCTGATGTCTTTCCCTTAGCGGATATTTTTACAATATCTCCTAGCGGATGACTCTTTTTGTGTTTACATTTAATCTATTCAAAATTGATTTCTTTTCATGATAAGACGTTCTGGCGAACTCGATAGGCTTCTATCATCCTGTCCTACCGAATGGATATATCTTCCCGAATGGGTCTTTATTGCCCCGTTCTATCAAAGGGATCCATCTCTCCAATGGGCCTCTATTGTCTCGTCCTACTAAAGGGATCCATCCCCCCAATAGGCCTCTGTCACCCCGTCCTCATCCCCCAATAGGTCTCTGTCACCTCGTCCTACCGAAGGGATCTATCTTCTCAAACAAGCCTTTGTCGCCCTGTCCTACCGAAGAGATCTATCTCTCCGAACAGACCTTTGTCGTCCTATCTTAACGAATGGATCTATCTCCCAGAACGGGTCTTTGTCTCCTCGTCCTACCGAAGGGATCTATCTCTCCGAATGGTGTTCTGTCCCCTTGTCCTACAGAAGGGATCTATCTCCCCTAAATGGGCCTCTGTTACCCCATCCTACTAAAGGGATCTATCTCTCCAAATGGGCCTCTGTCACCCCATCCTCTGAAGGGATCTATCTCCCAGAGTAGGTCTCTATCGCCTCATCCTACCAAGGGATTTATATCCCTGAATGGGTCTCTATCATCCCGTCTTACCGAAAGGATCTATATTCCTGAACGGGTCTCTATCTCATCCTACTAAATGATCTATCTTTCTGAATGGGTCCCTATCGTCCCGTCCTACCAAAGGGATCTATCTCCCCCTAAATGTGTCTACATTGCCTCGACCTACCAATGGAATCTGTTCCTTTGAACGTATCCATGTTACTTGACTAACCGACGTAATGATCCTTCTATTGAAGTCATTTTCTTGAACGAGCTCGTATCGCCCTAATTCGTTGATGGGATCCACCATCCCAAACAAACCGGTGTTGCATCAGTCTGCCCACGAAAAGGTGTTCTTCATTGAAACACTATTGTCTAAGTTTTCAAAGCGACAAATGAAATTTGATCTTTAGTATAATCACAGTTCGACCGACATGCACTTCTAATGGAGGCAATGCACTCCTGGATAAGTTAACAATTTCCCACAAACCGATTAACTTGAGAAGCCATTAGCAGGGCACATCTAGAATATACAAAGAAAAAAAGTACATTTTGTATTCAACCAAAGGAGAAATTCTTACAAAGATAAACACACTATATGGTCAAAGGCCTTCTGAACAAAAAATGCAAAGTTACATTGGATCAGGGAGGGGGAAGCGCAAAGACCTCTTGAGAAGAGAACTCCACAACCGCTTGAACTGCAGCCGGTCTGTTATGATCACTATCTGGAGCTATAAGGACGGGGCCTTGGTCTGTCACTGGCCAACCAACTACCCCCTCCAAAGGGGGCAAAGCCTCATACATCCCAACTTTGCAAGTTATTACCTCAGCACATTTCAGCCTCTCTAGTAGCCTGCGCTGGGAATGTCTGAGGGCTATAGCATCCCTAAGACCAAACTCCTCATAATGCGATATTCTCTGCTTGGCTTCCCAAAGAGACTCTTCCCACAACTGCACCAACATCTCTGCGGTTATCAGGTTGCCTATGTAAGACGCTGCTCAGCTTTCAACTCCTCGCAGTGCTTTTCGGTCAATGCCAACTCTTTTCCAAGCACTTGATCCACTCGTTCTTTTCAGCGAGCAAAGCATTGGAGATGCTTTTAGCCTAGGCATCTTTTTCCTTCTGCTCCAAGGCATCCTGTAATGCTAAGACTTGGTTCCCTAAGTGGTTGACCTGCCTTTTTGACTGCTTCTTTTGTTGCCTCTGAAGTTCCACCAAAGCTACAATCTAAGGAAAAATTATACAAGTCAGTCAAAATGAAGAACTAAACAAAATGGGTTCTGGTTAGAAACAGTACCGTCAAGCAAAGAGACTGAAGGGCTTTATTCACCAACTTGGGAGATGCCTTCAGTAGTTCCAAGTCAGGATCCTGAAAGTCAAACCGTTCGGCCAATCAGAACGTTCCTTCGGCATCGACACAGTCGTATCAATGACCTCCCACGTAGATGGCAATTGATCCCCCCTCTTGCCTATCTTTTTGAATATTAAAAGGTCTAATAGAAACAAATAGCGAGAACCCATTTCTTCTGCTCTCTCACAATGAGGGCTCCACGACTCTGTAAGAGACTAAACAGATGCCTCGCCTACAGGCATAGTAGGAATGTGTGACTCCGCTAACGGACCCTCTCATAGTAATGGGACAACCGCTTTTGTAGGCACCTTTATCTCATGAACTTCTTCCACTAGGATACCTTATTTGGCACCCTCTGTTGAGGAAGACGCATCAAGTGACTGACTACTAACCTCCCTCCATCTCCACTCTCACAGACTCAGAGAGTTTTGATGTAGTGGGAGACATATGCTCTTCGGCTTCGCTATGACCCTCTTCTCCCTCAAAGCACCTTCACGAAACCAAAGATGTGTGCTCTCCGGCCTTCTCACGTACCTCCTCTTATTTGGGTGACTCGGGCACTTGGATTTTTCTTCTCTTTGATTTCGATGGCCCCGCCTAGGAGGCTTTTCGGTACGATCACGCGGTCTTTTGGAATTTGGTCTCACTTGCTTATCTATCGAAACCACATCCAAGATGGAGTGCTCTACTAACTTTAGATTATCGACTAGCTCATTCTCCCTCTACTTTAACAGAATGGGCCTATTGATTTTTCTTCTCTCATCGATTAACAGGCTCGCCAAAAGCAACATTTGATCATCCACCAGCGAGTCCACCCAAATGTTCCGACGAGTGGACTCACAATAGTATCTGACAGATAAAAAAATTTAGAGTGGTGAGTAGGAAGTGGAGGCTTCCCCTTCAATAGTGGTTCCCTAGTCCACATTCGACAATGCAGGTAAAAGATCCCTATTCAAAAATCTCATGAAGAAATACTTCTGCGCCCAGAACTTGTCCTTTGATTCACTATAGTAGGACTTTTAGAGAGAATCCTAATGAGTTTGTAACCGATACCAACCATGGGTAGAAGCCTGATCCTTACACCACGTCAGTGAGAAAAGAACTACGAAATCTTTATATCAAAATGAAGGCGACAAAATCGTAACAGGGAAATTATCGCAACCATAAAGTGCCAAGCGCTAAGAATGAGTAATATAGGGTAAACCCTCTAGTACTGCATCACCTTAGTAACCGAGCCCATATAGAGATCTTTACTCCGTACTTTATAAATTGTCTATACACAGGAACACAAACCGTCGGGTGCTCTATTTGCCCTATCTCTGTCGGTGGGTAACACCAATGCAAAATCACCCCAGAGCCATATCAGTTCGTATCTCGCTAAGCTCCTCATTTGTTATTGTGCTTTGAATTTTGCTAATGTTTTGGTAGGAAGAAAAAGAACCCTTCGGCATTTTTCAGAAAGAATTTTCACCAGATGGGTAAACAATTCGTAGACGAAGATACAAAGTGCATAATATGCCTAAGCGTGTGGCTTTTAAAAGAGTACTAAAAATGATTCGCGGAAATCGAAAGGACATTTGTTGCATTAAAAGTTTGGTACATTTTCGATAAGTCATTACTCATGACACCTTTCTCACGAAATAACACCACGAGTCAGGGGCAAATGTTGAGACCCCATTTAAAAGGCTTAATACGAAAAGTGTCTAACAACCAATATAAGGCATGTGATTCAAAAAGTTCAATATGTTTAAACACAAATGAGTCTATGCCACCTTACTCTACCGATTGCATCCATCTCCCTGAATGGACCATGTTGTCCCAATCCACCGAAAGGATTTGTCATCTGTAATATCCTATTCGCTGTTCGGTTAACTCCCGATGAGATCTATACAATCGATTTGTGGAAGTGTTCGGTGCTCTCGAATACTAGTCCCTCTCTACGTTTGACCGATAGCTTCTCAAGGGACCGATACCTCCGGTCCTCGTCGACTAGAGACAATATTTAAACGAATCTCACAACGACTTTTATATCCTATCTCAGCACGAAATGTATATTGTGGATAAGGAATGAAACCTTTAAGAATCTAATCGATAAGGGAAAGAATCTCCCTGTGTAATCAACTTTCTTAAATGATAACGATTTCAAATTTCAGACGTTTGAATTCCGAAATTTTCGAATTTTCTTATATGGAAACTAGAGTTGTAACACTCTGAATGTACATAGTTCTTGCAAACTCCATATAAAAGCCTTTAAAATATCAAAACCAGGTAAGTTCTCTTGACTTCACACTTGGCACACAAATTACAAGGAGATCCATCCTCCCTTCCTCTATCAGTTTGTTCCATTTCTCTCGAAAATCACTCTTTCTGACTTGAATATCGGAGTCTCTCCTACTAATACACTCTCTAACGGTTTTTTACAGATTTCAAATCTCTTTATTGTGCACCCCTTTGAGTCACAAGAAATCAGATCTATGGAGTGATGACCCACCTCCAACAATTATCATATTATCTTAAAAGAAAGAAAACTTTTTATTTCATGGAGTTAATTTGCCTTTTTTATTTTTTCAAATATACAAATTTAATTCAATTTTGTATTTTATTTTTTTAAAAAATATAAATTTATTTATGGATAAACTCTATAATTTAATTTTTTTCGAATGAGTTCAAATTATTTTTTATTGCGTTGTAATCTTGCATCCCAAATACAAAAAAGAACCATGAAAGATTATTATTATTATTATTATTATTATTATTATTATTATCATTGAATATTTTTTCATTATTCAGTATAGGGAGTCATATTTTGATTAATTCGATCTAAATTATGGTTAGGTCCTTTTCGGGGAGTTCTCTTAATGTAATTTTTTTTATTTTCAAAATTCGAATTTGAGTTTTAACCAAGGGATTTAGTGCATTTCTTTTTTTTTATATATTTATCATTAATATCTAGAGTTATATTCTGATTAATTTGATTTAAACATCTATGAAGTTTTATTTAGGAACGACTCTTCTAATATAGTTTTTTTTTTTATTTTTAAATTTTGAATTCAAAATTTAATTAAAAAATTTTTATTTTAACTCGTTAATTATCCATTAATCAATATTTTTCCCATATCAATCGTTAGTTGATATCATGAAACATTATCTGAATAACTTATAAATTTGTTTTAACCGGGTTTAAGATTTATCCTTATAATTTCATGTTGGCTGCGCAGGCGAGGGCGGGCCGTTGAAGAAGTAAAGAGGGTAGCGAAAGCGCAAAGAAAGATTAAGGTTCTACCGGTGAAACAAGTGCATAATGAGATGGGGGATATGTATGTCTCAATTAGAATTGGTGTTTGATCGGAGCGTTGTCCAGATCCTCCCTCTTCCCTCGCGTGGGTCTACCCCCTCGTTTCCTCTCTCTCTCTCTCTCGCCATCATCTCCAAGAGAGAGACGGAAAAAAAGAAAGGAAAAAAAAGAAAAAAAGAGCGAGAGAATTGAGAGAGTGAGAGGAAACAGGAAAGCAAAGTAGTAGCTGTAGTCCACATGGCTTCGTTGCCTCTGGGGCCTCCACCAGACCAGCAAGTCGACTCTCTCCTCAACCTCCATCCTCCTCCTCCACCTCCTCCTCACATGGCTCACGATAAGGTACTTCTCCGCCGTTCTCTCTCTCTCTCTCTCTCTCAATATCTTCTCCGATCTTAATTTTCTGCTTTTGTGCGCATTGTACTTTTTTCTGCACTCTCTTGATTTTCTGAATCTGAATTTAGACCCCCGCTTCTAAAAGTCGATTTATATTGGTGTTTAGAGCTGGATCTGTTTTTAAGGGTTTATTAAGTGTGTGATTCGCTCAATTTTCACTTCGATTCCTGGTTTTCTGCGAATTATCTGGACCAATTTTGCTTTGTTTCCCCTCTTCAAGGAATTTATTGAGGGTTTTTAGCTAGATCTTTGTTGCTAATCTGTGAGACAGTCTTGAAGATCTTTTTCGTGGTTTCTTTTTGTTTTTCACCCTTTGTGTGGCGGAGTGTTGTTCAATCTTCTAGGGTTTTCTTCAGGCTTATTTGATTCTCTCTCTCTCTCTCTCTCTCTCTCTCAATAGTTTACTTGTTTGGCGTGCAAGCTTTTATATGGCGTGTGATTCTTTCTCCTTCTCGAAGAGTATGGTTGTACGTTTTACATTTTGCCTTTTCTTGTGCAAATCCATCGAGATCTTCCCTACTTTCTCTTTCTTTACTCTTAACTTCTACAACATAAACTCTTTACTTTGTTCCCTCATCTGGGTTCCATTCATCCATCATGGTTAGTACTTATTGTGCTTAATTGGGTCGGGAGTAGTTGATTTTGTAGTCAAAAAGATGAATCTGGTTATGATCGCAGTGGTCATATCTTTGTATCTGTTGAATGTTTGACTTTGATTAATTTGTAAGCCATTTGCCCCTTTGCAGGAAATGCCGTCTGCTGTTATGGAAGGGAATGATCCGGTTACTGGTCACATCATTTCCACCACAATTGGTGGAAAAAATGGTGAACCAAAACGGGTAAGGACTTGATCATTGATAAGTTTATTTTCCTAATCCCATTTATTGGCAAAATGAAGAATCCTCGTCAGGTTGTATTTGTAAGTTATGGAATTTGTTTTTCTCTCTGGTTTATATATTTTCTATGTTTCTTGTTGCAAAAGTTCGAATGGTTGTATGAAAGTTGGTTTTGTTTAAAGTTGTTTTAAATTGGTTATAGATTTTCTTATTTAATCAAATTGAATATTATCTGAAGCCTTCCTTTTTGATGCTTCTCCCCAGACTATTAGTTACATGGCAGAGCGTGTGGTGGGTACAGGGTCATTTGGTATTGTTTTTCAGGTAAAGATTTGGCACCTGTACATGACAATGAGTTATATTTATACAAATTTAGTGTCTCCCTTCCTTTTATTATGAGAGTATAAAAGTTTTAATAATCTCTTTTATCAGGCTAAGTGCTTGGAAACTGGAGAGACAGTAGCTATTAAGAAGGTCTTGCAGGACAGACGGTATAAGAATCGTGAGCTGCAGTTGATGCGTTTAATGGATCACCCAAATGTTATTTCTTTGAAACATTGTTTCTTTTCTACGACAACTAAAGACGAGCTTTTCCTGAATTTGGTCATGGAATATGTACCTGAAAACATGTATCGAGTTCTAAAGCATTATAGTAATGTAAATCAAAGAATGCCACTTGTTTATGTTAAGCTCTACATGTATCAAGTATGTATGCTTCTTATCTTGATATATTCCTTTTTCTTCCTTCTTCCACTGCTGATGACCTTAGAGTTCTAACAAAGTTATAACGTCTTTAGATATTCCGGGGGCTTGCTTACATTCATTCTGTACCTGGAGTCTGCCATAGGGATGTGAAGCCTCAAAATCTTCTGGTACATTGTGTTTTGGTATCTGTTTACATTTTTCTTACATCTTGGACTAGAAATCTTACTCTTGTAAATTCTGCAGGTTGATCCTCTAACTCATCAGGTGAAACTTTGTGACTTTGGGAGTGCAAAAGTGTTGGTAAGTGCATGTTTTTACCCTTGTCAATTCTTCTTCATCACTTAATAGTCAAGACTAATTATGTTTTTCATATGCCAATGGAGTATTTATCTGCCCATTTCTTTTTCTCCTTGAGGAAGATGAAAGGAAAAATAGAGCCACCAAGAAGTCTTGAGTTGGCTACAAAAGAGAATCTATATTCCCATAAAGAATCTACATTAATGTCTCCATTCCTAATGTACCAATAACAATCAAAAAAACCTAAATCTCCTTTTGAGAGAAGAAATACTTTGCTCGCAATTCATAGATTTAACCTGATAATACTGCATTCTTGATTTCTCTCAATCTATGAAGTCATCCAATCTCAAATACTAGTTGGTTAAAATTGATAGTTTTTTGGGCAATCAGAAGTCATAAACAATTTGAACAACCAGTCCATTGTTTGAAAAGATACAAAATCTATCATGTGTATGAGACTTATTTGTTTATGTTGTATGGAGTTTTCTTTTAGACAAAACAGCTTTTGAGAGATAATTTCCACCAACCCTGGGTTCAAAATTTTGGCAAAGGTTGGACATCTTCAAAAGATGTAAAAGTTCGTCATTCGTATCCATGGTCATAAAGTAAGCTTTATGTGGTACTTCAATGTTGGCAAGTAAATTTGTAGAGAAAATAGACTTAAATTGAGAAATTTATTGCATAGGATTTATGGATTAAATACCGAGAGTCAGGATGATATGATGCACAGAATTGGGACCAGGGGTGTGACCCAAAGAAGTGCTTTGTCATGTTAAGCAATTTCAATACGTGACAGAGAAATCATACATTTTTAATATTTATTTATATAGGCTTATTTTCTATAAAATAATATAGGTAAGTTGTTGTTTCATGAATTGTGTGCTTCGTGCCCCATTATTAGATGAATAACAGACTAGCAACAAGATGGGAAAAAAAAAGTGTAACCCAAATGGAGATGTTGAGGTAGGGAAAGGGTTCAATGAGGAAAGAGGTGCTGAAGATATGCATGTGGAAACCCAATGATTGTTGCATCACAGTGGGATGAAGAAAAAATAGGTGGTGTGAAAACAAGTTTTATATGACACCAGAGGCATCCAGAATGAGGAAAAATGAAAATGTGACCTCTATTAGAGTTCAGTGATAGGACATGGGTTGCTAAAACTACTAGTTGGGACATGGGGCTCAAGCTCAATCGAGTTGAGAACTAGTTTTAGCCAAAACCTGATTTTTATTAGATTTTTCGCACATGCTTATGCACAAAACATGAAGGAAAAAAAAATGTTTGGTTGAGTATAATTGGAATACTTTTGTATCTAATATGTTTAATCAAATCAGTTAGGAGGAGATGTTAAGTTTCTAATTTCACTTCATCCATCTTTTTGGCAAGTGAAATTGAGTGTGTAAATTGGTTTCACGGAAATCGCTTCAGTTCTAGTGATGGATAGCCTTCTCTATGTTCATTTTGGGGCTTCAACATTGTGAGAAATCTTTGTTCAAGGGATTCATTTTACATGGGAAAAAATATATCCCCCCTTCAATTTACTGCTACAAAAAGAAAAAGATGAGGTGAAAATAAATGGTGACTTGCAGTGAAATTGTTCAATTGATTTGTCAAATTGGACAATATTTTGTGACAATTTTGAAAACATAGGTGGACAAAAACTAGAATGCAGGAGAATGATTTTGTCACAATGTAGCTCTAAAAATATTTGTTCATTTTGTGCAACAATGTTCTGCAATAACTAAGATATAGACCCTTTTTGGTTGACTACTTTAGCCGGGCAAAAAGCATATAATGCGGCATGTCTACCATTTTGTGTTGTGCATATCTCACCAATACATTTTCTGTCATCAGGTAAGGGGTGAAGCTAACATATCTTACATATGTTCGCGGTACTATCGTGCTCCTGAACTTATATTTGGAGCAACAGAATACACAACATCAATAGATATCTGGTCAGCAGGATGCGTATTGGCTGAGCTTTTATTAGGACAGGTTAGCAATTCTGTCTGTTGTTGTTACTCTGTCTGGGTGTATGTATTTGTACATTTCAGAGTCATTGATTCATTTGTACTTAACTGTCCATCTTACATATGATAAATTCAAAACTTTTGTAGCCCTTGTTTCCTGGAGAAAATGCAGTGGATCAACTTGTAGAGATCATCAAGGTGCATTCCTTTTGTCCGAACAACAGCTCTGTAAATGATGAAGTGTGAATCTCTTATATTAATAGCATTATCTTGTAGGTTCTTGGCACTCCAACTCGAGAAGAAATAAGGTGCATGAATCCAAATTATACGGACTTCCGATTCCCTCAGATTAAAGCTCACCCTTGGCACAAGGTTTGCATTTTATCATGCATCATTGACAATGTAGTATATGTCACATTTATGTAGTTTGCAGCAAGAAAAAGGAAAACAATAAAATTAGGGAGGAAAGTAATTAATTTGTATCTCATTTGCATGAAAGAGGATTGCATTGTCTGAATACAACAAGAAATCAATCATTAATCTTTGTTGGTTTACCTCTTCCTTATGATTTATATTTCTAATAGAAAGCCATCTCCTTTTTTGTTAGTAAAGCATTTGAAATCTTTGTTTTAGTGCCTAGCACTTTTAAGATGAAGGCTTTTAGAGGCATTGTGTCTGTGTTCATTCCAATTGTCATATCTAATGAGTGCTTGCACAACTATTATATTTGAGTTTGAAGCTTGGAGAGGCATTACTGTACAGCTAAGAGAAAATGGGTTCTTTTCATCCTCTGGTTCTTTTTTGGGTAGTTGAAGGGGAGAGTGATAGCGATTGTATAATGGAGGAGGGGACCCCCCTGAGCTTAGTTGATTTCTTAAGCTAGATCCTATTTTAAGTTAATTTCGGTGTTGCTACTTTTATTAGTTCCTTGAATATTCTTTGTGCCGGAGAGGTTGCTTGGTGCATCTTCATTAGGAGCATGTTATTGGGTGCTTTAGTTACTAATATGCATGGTAATTTCAAGTTGCAAGTTGCTCTTTACTGTAATCTAGACCAATCTATTGCATAATAGTAGTTGTGTCAGGGCATTTAACTATGTTTTCTTTCATTCAGGTGTTCCATAAGAGGATGCCTCCTGAAGCCATTGATCTTACTTCACGTCTTCTGCAGTACTCACCAAGTCTTCGCTGCACAGCGGTCAGTTGAATTTTTATGGATATGGTGATTTGTTGTAGAACCAATTCTAATTTTACTTTCCTATTGAATGTGAATAAATTGATTAATACCCGAACTATAGCATACAAAAGAGGAAGGAAAAAAAATGGAAAAATAGAAAGATAAATTCACCAGAGATTGGAGGTTCAAATGTCCTTTTCCCTCCATCTTAGTAAAATACAAAATTAACTGTAAAATGATTTTCTTGCTGAAGCAGACCTTGAAACTTAAGCTTGTGCAGGCTTTTCCTTGGCCGCTGATTGCTTTACCATATTATCTCTCCTGTTCTCTTTTGCAGTTGGAAGCATGCGCACATTCTTTCTTTGATGAGCTTCGGGAACCCAATGCCCGCCTTCCAAATGGCCGTCCTTTACCACCACTTTTCAACTTTAAACAAGAGGTATTCTGCTCTCTCTCTCTCATTCTATACAATTTATGTTCTACAAATTAATAATAGAAGGAATACATGCATAACCAGATGCCAAATCCCTGTCTAGAACGTGTTTGGTGTGCACATAATATGTATTAGACTCTCATTCCTTCACTCGTGTCAGAGATACTTTTTACCTGCAAACTGCAACTAACAACGATTATAAGTTCCTTGTTGGAACATTAGTAAGCTGTCTTATAATTATCCTCTCAGTGAGAAAGTCATCTATTGGCCTTCTGGTGAAGTGCAAATAATACAACTGATTGATTTTCAGTATTTTCCTTGCTGCTTGGTTTTTGAGTTGCCAAATTTTGAAAAAGAATTTTTTTTAGTTGTCAAAAACTTGATTTCTTCCAAATGGAATTTGCAGCGGTTGTAGATAGATTTAAGTACTTAATTATGCATTTCTTTCCTTTACAGTTGGCCGGAGCATCACTGGAACTAATAAACAAGCTAATTCCTGAGCATGTAAGACGGCAATTTGGTCTTAGCTTCCCACATCAGGCTGGCACGTAAGAGCGGATAAAAACACTCTTATTTCTTCGACTTGTTTATGGAAGGATATGAGGAGAGAGGTTCTTTGTGATTTAATCACCTTGAGAGATCGGGCTTGACAGGCTTTTAGTCTCGCCCCTCCGAAGTTGTATACAAAATAGTGGCTGTCCACCATTACCTGTAATGTGCGATCCTGTTTTACTATGTTGTTTGTAGCTACAAGTTTCTGTACATTGTTTTGATCCTAAAAGATCTAAGAAAGCTAGTTGTACTAAGAGAAATGATGAAAAATGATGTCGAGGTAGGTCTGTGCTCCAGAAAAGGAGAACGAGGGACTCTGTTGGTAGCAGGGCTTGTCTTTTTACCTACGCAGTGTTTACTTCCTCATGTTTAAGGTGGCCTATAGTCACTAACTTCGAGTCTTCAGTTGGAGATTTCTGTTCCCTAGAATTTACTTAATAAGCCTCTTTCTTTTTCTTTTTCTTTTTACCCTCCATTTTCTTCATTTTCACTTGCTTAAAAAAACCTGCAACATTACCAAAACTCGGACAGCAAATGTGGCACTGCGGAAGGTATCTTAATGCGCTGACCGCATGTGCCACGGTTCGAGCCTGGCATCAAAAAAAAAAGCCTGCAACATGTTGGATAAAGTATTTTTGCTAGCCTAGGCAGAGAGTGCAGTTCCTAGAAAGATGGTTCTCAGAACAGAGGCCAAAATTGTAAAATCCGATCGTTTGAAGTGTGCAACTTATCATTGTGGGTCTGGAACGTAACACTTTTTGCATTTTCTTGGTTTGGCAATTGTTTTGCAACTTTTGGGCATCAAGCACATGAAGGAGATATACCATTCCACGTCATATACACACCATGGAACCACGAGTGATGCGGTTAACAAGCATGGGAAAGCATGTAAAAAAAAAAATGTCTAATGCATGACAAACCCTGGAAAATCATAAGGCTTTATAACTAAAATGTTGATTACAGAGATTAACTGAACATTTACTCGTAGATAATTCACGCAAAAATTGGTTCAATGTCCGATCCTGGAAAAATTTATCAGACTTGCAATAACCCATAGTTCATACCCACGAAACACACACACACACACACACTCAGAATTAGGTACTACTTCGGATATATCTATTTTGGTACGTCAACATCCCACATTTTGCATTGAGCATAAGAAAATACATACGTGCACACAAATACATAATACGCAAGCAAAGGGTGATGCAAAACTGGGCTCATACTCAATTATTTGTAAATGCCAAATGGCAGTAATTGTTTGAAGCAACACCCCTTTCGGCCTTCAACAAATTAAAATTTAATTCAAGGCAATGCTTGTTCCCCAAAAACCGCAACAGTTATGTCGATAAAAATGAAATAAAAATTAAATAAAAAGAAAAGAGAAGACTGCATTTGCCTAATTTAGCGTCTCCTCAATGTAAAATGGTATGAAAAAAAATGACTGAAGGTTCCTTCGGCGACATTTGGAGTGACAAATGCATCCTCACGATCCCTTGTGATTTTGTTTTTGTTCTGATGTATCTGTCTCTATACTTAACCAGATTTTGTGACCTCATGGATCGCATTTGCCAGATACCCAACATTACCGGTGGTTACACCCGCCATACTGCATAGCGTCGGGTTATCAGAAATGTCCAACAAAATAAATGCAATGCATTATTGACAACTAAAGGTTACCTGATGCGACCATTGCGCGTCATGTAAATATGGAATTCATTTGTCAGACGATCAACCTGTTCGGGTGTCATCCCACTATAGCAGAACATGCCAATCTGTAGTGACAAAATCAGCACATTTTGTAAGCAATATTTTTTTTTGGGGGAGGGGGAGAAAGAAACCCAAAAAAAAAATAATAATAAATAAATAAAACAAAAAAGAGAAAAAGAAAAAAAGGAAAGGAAAGGAAAAAGTGAGCACGCAATAACAAGAAGTCAACAAATGCCAGCTGACCTGATTGGTGATATGCTCCCACGACAAGGGTGACCCCAGTTTTTCAAGGTTTTCCCTTAAAGCAGTTCTCATTCCAATTATGCGGTCCGCCATCATCTGAGGTAAACGAAGTGTGAGGTAAAGCGACCAGAGAACAGGGAAAAAAGGAAAAGGAATCAAAGATAATGGAGTAAGTGGTAAACAATGGTGAATTGACACGATCTTTTTGTTTAGTTCATGCGTCTACTTGATTTGCATGTTGATCATTGTCAGCACAGCAAATAGCCTAAATAGAAAACCACTATACTTCTAGAGCCACTTGTTCAAACTAGTGATTATTTTACACTGGTAAATCAGATGATATAAGAGGCATTTAATTTACATATCATATACATATAAGGGTCTAGTGAAAGAGTCACTAGATGATCCCATGCATACTTGCACATGCATAGGTAAATAAATGTGCTTTATTCTCATGCAGGTGTAAGTCTCTTGTCATTATCAGCTTTTCTGATTTTCTTCTGGGAGCCTTTTTTTGTACCATAAAATGACTCGTTTATTCCCCTTGGTCCCCAGATTCCTCAGATCAGTGCAAATTAGAAAACAAGAACATGAAAGGAATTAACAAAAATAATCTCGCTGAACTACAAAAATTTCAGTAGGCAAGGTGGACATGACTTGAGAAGTACTCGACACCACTTCAGTTTATCTCTCTGCCAAATCTTTAGAGAATAAAACCGTCCCACAAGTGCATTTCTATATGGATTGGTACCGGTTTAGATGTTCAAATTTTTTGCTGGATGCTCGAACAGCATAATCGGGAACAAGATTGCAACACCATTTATGTCAATATATCAGCCAATATGCTTCTCTTGAGAATGAATATGAATATGAATATTTTAGGCAGGTATTTTCACGTGAATTTCTCAATAGGTAAACAAAGATCAGCATTTTGTCTTGCAGCTTACTCATTATTTTTATATTTATCCATTATTCAACCCCATGTTTTGGTAAACCAGCAACACTTGCAAATTTCTCATTGTACAATTCCCAAGGGTACTACAATAGAACATCTCAAATTTTTGAGCTAAATCAAGCTACTCTAGGTAGTGATATTGGCGATTATTCACTCGAGAAATTCACATAAGCAGACCTGTCTTATAGCAGTCCTTCTGAGGTGCTACGGAATACTAGTTTCACCTGCTTTATTAAAGTAGGATACTACCACTACATAAGATACAGCCTAAAACCAAAATCGGCCTAACTAGGACCTTAGTTGGATAAATATCTCGAGTAAGTGCATCTACTTGATATATATATGTGTGTGTGTGTGTGTGTGTGTGTAAAGACACCAAACTTCCATATATTTATAAAAGCTAAAAGCACTTCACAAAAAATTTTAAAAAATATATATAAGAGTTGAACACGTCTCTCATGCTTGTCACTTTACATTGAACCAAAGAACATGCCCGGCCAACTAAAGAAAAGAGGTGTCAGATTACCTTAACTTCCTTCAGCCACAAGTTCTTCAACTCTGGATCACCAAGAATAGTTGATACAATGAGTGCACCATGAACAGGTGGATTACTGTACATTGGTCTGGCAAGCTGCTGGAGCTGACTTTTCACAGCCACTGCCTGCTTTTCATCCTCACACACTACACTGCAATTGCAGATGAATGGAATCAGCTGGACAAAATTTCCTTAATACAATAAGATTGCATTGCTATAATATATAGTCTATCATGCCAATCATCTATTTAGTGCTTCTGAATTTCAATATATGTATTGCAAAGTCACTTATCATATGCATCATTCAGCCATGTAACTACTCACCTGAGACATCCCATTCTCTGGCCATAAAGCCCCATATTTTTTGCGTATGATTGAGCACACCCAATTAGATGGCCATCCTCAAGAAAAATCCTGATGGCCTTTGCATCTCTCTCGGGATCACCACTAGCAAAACCTTGATATGCCATGTCAAAGAACGCAAAATGACCTTTGACCTGAAAATTAACATTCTTGGTGACAATCATGAGCAAAGAACAGTATTTTAGAGACCACAAGATTCAAGCTGTCTACCTTGAACTGATGAGAGATCTCTCTCCACTGTTCTTCTGAAGGATCAACTCCAGTAGGATTATGAGCACAAGCATGAAGCAGAAAAAATGAACCATTTGGAGCATTCTACAAATTAGAAAAGAAGGGGGTGGGGTAGATAAAATATCAAACAAAATCAGCAATGGCAAACAAGACAATCATTTTAAATTGAAAGCATTTTGCAAGTAGACTAATGTACCTTTATGTCATCCATCAATGAAGCAAAATCCAACCCTCTTGTCTCTGGAAGGTAATAATGGAAAGTCCTCTGAGGAACTTGAGCATCTCTCCAGATGTTGTGATGGCTTTTGCAGTCCATTCAATAATCAAGATAAACCAGAAAGGTGATTTCAAACAACTTCTCAAACTGGAAAATGTATTGGATACAAGAAAAAGGCACTTAAATCAAATTTAGCTACTTAATGATATTACTCACTTGGCCCATGTTGGCACTGGGATGTAGATTTGGGATTCAGGCTTAAAGCGCTTTTGGAAGTCTGCGAAAAGCCTGCATGCACCAGTTCCAGATAAAGCTTGCACAGCTGCAATCCTTTTATCTTTAAGATAATCTGAGTTCTCGCCATATGCCAGCTTCAGTGTTTCCTCAACCATTTTCACACTTCCTCCCATCGGAAGATATTCCCTACACAGCAATGAAGAAATTTAAATATAAGATGCATACAGAGGAACCATTTTTCTGCAGGACCACCAAGATCAAGTTCTATTCAGAATATTGAACCATAGCATACCTACTTGATCTAATAATATAGTAATATTGAACCTATGTCAAGTCCTTTTCTGGGCTTAACTCCATTCATTTAATTGTTTGAACAAGGCATCAATGAATATGATTTCTAGGCATGTTTATTGAAACAAACTATGAAGCTTGAATCTATATTCAGATTCATTTGAAGGGGGGGTAGTCTTGTTCAAAGGTTAGCGTTGCTCAGCTTGTTCAAGATTTTCAGCCACGTTTGTAAATTAACTTTTGGCTTGGCTCAGCTTGAAACAAACTAAGGTCAAGTATCATTTGGTTTATTTTGAGTCTAGCTCATTTTCGCACCTATCCAAACAATACCATAACATAAATATGGGTTGAACAAGGACTTCCAATGCATTGCATGGAAACCCATGGAGTTAGTCAAAAGCATATTGAGACAGCCTTTGGGACTAGTCTGAAGCATTAAAACGACAGAGAATCTCCATCACAGAATTGAACAAAACGGGAAAAACAAGAAAATAAGACTACAAACCGCAAGTCTAGGAGGATTAGTTTTTCAGAAAATTCTACTACTTGAAAAGGCACGAAAGGACCAGAAAATTAAGGCCCAGTAGAACAATTACAACATTAAGGTGCAACTAACAAATTTCTGTTACACTTTAACACTTATTATTTCTTTTAAACAAAAACTTCCAAATTTAAACCCCAAAGATTTTGCTATTTATAACATTTTTAGGTTCGTGTCTATCTATCAGTAACGAAAACTAAAATTGTAACTTTAAATGCATAGTCACGATGGAACCAAGATGTCTCAATTACATTTTTTGTGTTATAAACTATGAAACATGAATGCGAGAGACGGGCAAAGACACTACACAGACAGGTTACATGACAAAATTACAAAAATTTAATTATTATAAGTTAAAAAAAATCTTATGTCATGTTGTATGTGAAAATCATGTCAGACAAGAACAGAGTGAGTTTTAGAAGTGTCATGCAATGTGGGCTATAAATAATGAAAAATTGTGACCATTTCAATTTTTTAGAGACGTTTAAGTGTTTACCAAAAAAAAAAAAATGATAAGGACCGAGAAAGACCTAGTTGTAAATGGTATTTTTACGTGATTTGATAAATTCTATTTGACATGGCAATAATAATTAGGGAATGATCTAACTAGGGCACTCTTTTCATAGCAATGGTGGGAGTGCTAGGCCATACATTGTTAATCATGAGTTAGTGATGGTCAAATGAATTTTCCACATCACATGCAGCATTATTTTGGTGAAAACAGAAATCTGTGAAGTAATTTTCAATTACACCACTTGAAGGTGTGAGCAACACAATACAAGTTTTTTCTTTTTCCCTTCACATATGTATATTTCTGTTGCAATTCTCCTAAGCCATCAGAAAAAGGAAAGGAAGATTGGAGTATCCATTGTGTCGTCCTTACAATTCTATGACTGGTAATGGCAGATCATGAGTATTTTCACTTTACCTTCCAACACCTGCTGCCATTTCCCATAAATATATAAAAGTTGTCCACTTATAATCAATCAATTTAATCAGAGTAAAACTTAGATTCTCAAAATTGGGGGCACTAACATTTGGCATTCTTACTCTTAAACTTGGATCAATCAAAATTTTCTACCCATATTTGTAATGAAAATTATAACAGGCCAACTTCAAGATAGAAGCAGAGAGGATTATATTACTTTATGCAAGAAATCTTTCATCAAGTTATTTAGTTTGACTTGATGTTAGAATATGAAAGAAACTCTTGCACCATGGAATAAATCCATAATGTATAAATAAATAAATAAATAACCCAAATATGATATATGTGATCATTTGAGAAGCACTTGATAAATTCTCTTTTATTTATTTATTTTTTAACCTCCGAAAAAGAAAATTATTTTTTAGGAACAAATCAGTGAGAAATTATTCAAGGGAGTTCAAAACATAAAATAAAAAAGGGAAAAAGAGGAAAAAGCACCAGAATAAAAGCCATAACAGCGAAAAAGCAGAGATGAACATAGGACGTGGCATAAAGAATCAATACTGGTAAGGGGGGATGGGGGTAGAATAAGTAAAAAGGACATGGGACCACCCCACAACCATTTGAACGGGGTTATGCCCTTTTTGCCCCCTCATCAAAACAAGAAATGCAATGGCAGCAAATTAGATAAATAAATAAATAAATAAATAAATCATTTTAAATTCAGCATTAATAGAAGAAAATTCATAAATTATAAACCAAGGGGATCACTCAGACTCACATGTTCATATTTCCAGCGATTCTTCTCTCAGCTTCTCGAACACATTCAAGAACTTGAGGCTTTCCGTTATCATCTCTATATGCTCCCTTCATTCATAGCCAAAACAACCATAGTTATTTACAGAAACAAAAAAGAAGGAAAGAATTTTGGTAGCAAATTCAATTGAGATCCATTATAGAGCAGAGAGAGAGAGAGAGAGACATACAACTCCAACATTGACTTTGTTTGGACTAGGATCAGCCAGAAATGCTTCGGTCACTCCAAGGATCGGATCTTTTGAAGCTGGCTCCACATTACTCCACCACGATGACATCCATCGAGCACTGGATATTACAGAGATGCCTTTTCTGCGTTGAAGAATAGCTCTTGACGCCATCTTTTTGCTCTTGCTGTTGTGTAATTTTACAGAGAGAGAGAGAGAGAGAAGTTGGAGAAACAGAACTGAGAAGCGGAAAGAAGAAATAGAGAATCGCGAGGGAAGACACAGTGTGCGTGTGCAAATTGTTGTATGGGCAGGTGAGAGTTACAAATTGCAGAAAGGCACCTCGAAATAGTAATGTGGATATAATACATATTCTTTTTTTTTTTTTTTGGACTTTCCTTTCCTTCCCGACTGATATGACCGTTTTGCCCCCGTAGTTCGTTCTGAATTTGGTTTTTCCTTCAAAGATTTATGTATATATTTGTGTGAATATATAGAATGTCAGCAATAACTTCCCCATTCAATAAACCTTTCTATGTCTTTCTTCCGTATCTTATCGTCTTCCCTGAAGACACCCATTTTCAGAATTGATGCGCTGCTGATACGGTAGACCTTTCTAATTTAGGAAGGTGATATTGATGACACGCAGTCGCTTAAAAAAGGAAAGCACTTGGAGAATATTTTGTAAAGAACATTCAAAGACCGGAGATTAAGTTAACCTCGAAGAATTGGAAACAAGACATCGGATTTGGAGTAAATATTGCCTCGATGCCAATTTGGAAAGTAAAATAGAGGTTGTCTTTGTAAAAACATTTAAATAGTAAAAAATTCCTATATAATATTTTTATAATTATATTTGAATTTTTATGAATATGTATATATTTATAATTTTTACGATATTTATATAATAAAAAATGTAAAATAGAGATTGAGATTTGGAATAATGACTTTTGAAAGAAAGAGGAAACATACATATACAAATTCAATAAAATTTCAATTTTTCTTTGCTTTTTTTTTTAAAGATATTTTTATGAATGTTTTATTCAATTCAATAAAGTTTCGATTTTTCCATTTATTCATAATCATTATTCATGTCATTCAATCATCACTGATAACCCATAGTTGAGTGACAGTCCCATGCTCGACATATATTGCGTGATAAAAAGAGAATCGTGAATATTGCCTAGTTAATAGGAACTGACACTCTTTTTCAATGCCTCTGTGTTTGCAATGTCCTCCAAAAAAATGAATAGGGCTAGAACTAACAATCGAGTTTTATAAGGCTCAAGCTTCATCCCTTTAAAATTTTTTGAGTCCAAACCCGAGCTCAACTTAAGAAAACTCAAAAAATTTAGGCCCAAGCTCGGTTTAAAAAATTAGAAGGGTCTCAGGTCCATTTCGAACTAGACTCGAGGCCGAATAGCTACTTATTTTTGCCTGCAAAATTTCTTTAGATATACAAAAAAACCCTAACAGTTCAATTTGACAAAATACATTTGATTTATGTAGCTAAGTGAAATATAAATATACCGGGATTAAAGCATAACAATTGCAAAAAGAAACTTCGCAAGTTCTGTCAAAAACTTAACACTAATGGGACTAAACATGAAGAGGAAATTCATCTTTGACAAGTAAACCAAAATAGGCTGAAGTCCTACTAAGATGTACAAGACATTAAATAGTTCCAATAGAAGTTGTACACTAGGATTATATCATAATTAATGTATAAGACAAAACTAGTGAAATTACACCATTATATTAGTGGTATCGGGTGGAGAATTACGTGTCCATGTGCCTGTATACTTGAGAACTACACTACATATTCAAGAGACTTGCTTCTTGGATTTAGTATGCATTCCAATCTGAAGATTTCATTAGGAGGGCTAATTAGACTATCATTAACAGTGCAAAAAGTAGCTTCTTAAAAGAACTACAAACTGAACTAGTAGGAAGCCTTAATAAAGTTAACATTCATGTAGACAGTGCATTATCGTAAGTTCACTTCAAGTTTGTGACAAAATTAAAAGGGAAAACTTTCTTACATTCAAATCATTGGACAAAACAAAGTAAAAAAACATCAATCAAAGATGGGAACTTAAAATTGCGAGAAACATAATTTTCTCCATTAACATATGCAAACAGATGAATTATAATGTATACTATTTCCTACCTCTTTTAATCCAGATATGTATACAACTACTGAATCCATTATCTTTTAAATGGAGATCTTTTGTTTGGTCTACCACTATTCCTCCCATCCCATGCAGATGACCAAAAGAGTAGAGACATCCAAAGAAGAGCAACGAAGAAGATTTGCACACTATCTTAAAATTTATCACATTCAAATATTGTCACGCAATATATATTAAAATGAAACTTATAATAATATTGTCCAATGATCTTTTAGGTTAATATACAAGTCCACTTGATGTGTAGGCTCTTTCACTATGTTGTTCTTTAAGTGAATCAACTTTCTCATGAGACAACAAAAATGCACCCAGTATTCAAATCAAAACCACACATGCTAGATCTCGTTATCTTAATCAACATTATTCATCCCTTAAGATTTCCAATAATAAGAGAGAGAGAGACAGAGAGAGAGTTTATTATCTGCTTAAACCAAGGAGACTGGCAACCAAGACTTTTGTAACTGGTGGAATTAACAATATTAAAAAGAGTATAGCCATAGCCAACACAACCAGAATAAGGAAACCAAGCCTTCATCAACACAGTCAACATAATTAAAAAAATAATAAAATAAAAAGATGAGAGCATGAAAGATTAAAGAATTACATCAAGAGTCACCATCCAAGTACGCAATATTTGATTTTACTTCTTGAATTGAGTTGCTGCAAACACATATATATATATGAGAAAAGCTAGTGATTAATAAAACAAAATTAGATTTCATTGCCAAAATATGGATATTAACCAACAAAGGTAGAGTCAAATTACGGATCAAAATCAACTTCCTTTGGTTGAGTTCTAATTCAATCTTGAGCACAAATTAGTGTTTCAACAATAGAAGGGAGCAAAAAACTACGAAACTTGTTTAAAACAAACCCACCAGTACTTAAAGCACTCTCAGATACAACTGAGTTCACTAGAATAGCTAATATATCTTTAACCATCATAAACATAATTGGAAACTTAGCTTGAACACTTTTCTAATAGTCCAAAATATTAAAGTCATCTTTTGTTTCATCAGGTTATGTTAGGTGGAGATTTTCCTCCAAATAAGCTTCCAACTACTCCTAGACTTATCATCTTCCTCATCCTCATTTGAATAAAATTCAACTATATAATTGCTTTGAAAATTCAATTTATCTCTACCACTTCCACTTGCTTCATTATTTTCCCACTTTCTTTTTTTTTTATATTTGTTCACGTGTTGAAACTTCATATATTTCAAAATATTCCTCAAAAAGAGTATGCAATTCTCTATTAACATAGTCTAACATAATATCTACCAAAACACTATCATATATCCTTTTGTAGTAAAATTTCATATTCTTAAATTTGAATCTAGGATCCAAGACAAATGCAAAAAAGAGAAACACATTGGGTTATTTTTTAAGCCAATACTTCTCAAATTTGAAAAGCATATCATTTGCCATGTCCATAAGAATTGAGTTTACATCTTGAATAGTTTGTCTGAACAACATTAGAATTCAATAAACTTCATGCAGAAATGTGGTTGCTGTACAGTAATTGCTTCCAGACGAAACATTAGTTGCTATGTAAAAAGTTTTCAAAAACTTGTAAACAATTTTAACTTTTTCCCAATTAAAAGGAGATCCTTAAAATTTAAATCATGAGTTTTTATGTGCTCATATATTTTTCTAAAATATAATGCAGACCCAAGTATATTATATATATAATTCCACCTAGTACACACATCAAAAACTAACATTTTACTTTTGGGAATACGTTCTTGATACGCATATTGGATGAACTCTAGCTTTCTTTTTGGCGATACCTTCACATGTTACTGCATTTTGCACCTTATGAATACATCCCTTTATCATATCCAAGCCCTCTTGAGCAATTAAGTTCAAAATATAACCCTTATAAACCAACTTGAAGGTGCTCTCCTCTATGCAGCAACATCTATCTACTTAAATAATGATCTTGAAGACATCTAGCAACCACATCATTAGCAGAAACATTATCCATGGTAAGAATTCTCAATATTCCACTCCAATAGATAGCTAATGATTATGTTAGATAAATTCTCTCTTCTTACCTTTAGAAGAACCAATGCAAAGTTAATATATATTTATATATGTATATGTGTATATATTTTATGAAACTTCCACTCCTTGTTAATGAAATGAGCAATAAGAGCCAACAAAGGAAGATTTTGTTTGGATGTCCAAGTATCCATCGTCAAAGACACCATTGGATTTGATAATAACAAAAGCTCTTTCAATTTATTTTTCTCAACTTCATAAAATTTCAAACAATCACTCTTCATTGTGTTTCCGATGACAAACTTAACTTTTGGATTAACATCCAACAAATATTTTTGAAATGAAGGGTATTAAAAAAAAAATTGAATGTGAGCTCTTGATTAATTATAAGTTCTGTCAAATCCCTCTGACTCTTTTCTTGATCAAACTTTCAAACAGGTGAGCTACCTTGGTCTGATGTGGCTTTGGCAAAACTTAGAAGAGTCTACCCCTTTGCTTCTTATTGTTTTCTTAGTCCTACCTTCCTTTTATAGGTAGTGCATATTCCTTTTTTATTAAGTCATACCAAATGTGTAGTTCCTCCTGAAGTCAGACATAAGAAAAACTTCAAACTATAGTTGCATTTGCATTCCAAAGGATTTTTTTTTTCATTTTGGGTAAAATGGGCCTACACCTCAGACCTAAGTTTCACTTCCCTCTTTGGTTTTTGGCCTTTTTCACTAGGTTCTAGCTTAGTTTCTACTCTTGGTTCTTGCTCTAATGGATAAAGATCAGTGATAGTGACAACAATATTTTCATTGTTTGCATCTGACATCTATAAACAATAAACAAAAATATGCAAAGTATGAAGAAATGGAATTCAAGTTGACATACGTAGAAATCTTAGGCGTTTGTCAAATAACAATATAATTTGATACAAATTACAAAACTCATACCTTTGAATTACCCATTTTCCAAATCTAAAAATAAATGTTTCCAAATAAAAAAATGGGGGGCGATGGGGCATAAGGCGATAGCTGATACATTTTCCTTGATTTAGAAATGTGAAAAATTTTAATAAGGACAATTAAGTGCCAAAAGAAGTAGGACATAAGAGAAATAAGAAGGATGACAAACAAGAACACGAATCTTGTGTTCCATGTTCATATGCTTCTTATTACTAATAAGAAGGATGACAAATAAGAAAAGAGAGATTAGCCCTAAACCACTTTATTATTACTAATAAGTTAAAAGAGAGAGAGAGAGAGAGAGAGAGAGAGAGAGAGAGAGAGAAAACAAAAATAAAAATAACCAGAACTAGCCGGGTAGTGATGTGAAGTTTCATTGTTGTGTCGAGATATACCATAATTTAATCCACCATTTGGTTTGTTTGGAAATTTTAATTTATCTCATTTCTTTTATTTTATTTGTATTACAAAATTTATAAAAATATTTTACAAGTAAAAATTAAATTTTTTGTTAATAAATTAAATAACAATAGATTTTATTAAAAAAAATTCACTTAATCACGTTCTAACTCATCTTTCCCAAGCATGCCCTTTTATCATGTCTATGCACATGTCAAATGACTAAAACTGTTGTAATACTAAAAAATAGGTTTTCTGCAGCAAACTTTGTTTTGAAATAATATTACAATCTTAAATTCAGAAAAATCAAATTATGTGTGAGGAGTTGTCGGAGCAGTAACTAAAAACAAAACAACAACTGTAAAAATTAAAGTATTGTAGTGTAGGCATAATAACTCTTTTCACCGATTAGTCCTAATACATCAATTTATATCTAATTAGTTAATTTCTTGGCAAAAGAAGGATGGCAACTTAAAAAATCAGAACAAAGATGACATTGATTAATATTCAAAAATCAAAATAGAGATGACATTTACAAAAACATTAGGAATTGGGAAAAAAAAAATCTTAGGTGAGAGAGAGTTTGAAATCTGAATAGACCATGACGTCTTAGAGGGTGGAAGAACACGAATTTGTGTTCTATGTTTATATGGTTCTTATTACTAAAAAGAAGGATGACAAATAAAAAATAAGAGATTAGCCCTAAAACACCTTATTATTACTAATAAGATTAAAAAAAACTAAACAAAGAGAAAGAAATCAATAATCAAAGATATCAAGTAAAAAGTAGTAATTAAAAACAAAACAGTGACTACAAAAAAAGATGACATTTACAAAAACTGAAGAAACAATCTTGGGTGAGAGAGAATTTAAAATCTGAACTTATCTTTATAGGAATCAAAGAAAAGATCGAGGCAACCACGTCATCTGGTGGTCCAAAGGTTTCATTGTTCAGATGACAATGAGTGCTAAAAGGTATTCGTCTAAGGAGGTTTTGTTTTGAAGACGAAGATGAGTGGGAGAAATGGTTTTGTTTAGTCTTAGTGTTAGTAATAGTAAATGGTCCTAATCGATATAACATTGTAAGTGGGTTTGGCTTATAAAGGGCCGAACCTATTGGTATCCAGGCTTGGCTCAAAATTTAAATAGGCTTAAATAATAGGCCCAAGCTTGGTGCGAGCTTAAAATGAGATGGCCCTTCAAAATAGGTCGAGCTTAGGCCAGCCTAACCTAATTACTAGTCATAGATAGGACATTTGAGAAAAAAAAAAAACTTTTGCACTTGGCTTGGAAGACACACAGTTGGCAAACAAATTCTAACTAGACTTAGGCAAAGCTTTGAACATCGCAAAAGGAGAGATAATTGGAGAGGCCAATGCAATACATAGGGCCGGTGTGTTGCCAAAACTGAGAATACTCATTCAATTGAACCTATTGATAATGTTTAGGTCAAATGACCAACTTGTGGCAAGTGAACAAACTTGGACTTGAATGGCAAACAATTATATTAAGATGGCCAATAAATTAAACAATATTATTATTTAAACATATATTTTAATAAACAAATAAATTAAATATACTCCTAGATCGAGGGATAACACTTTTGTAAATACTTGCAATTGATGTTCCTTTTTCTTATTTCTCTTGCATATATGTGAGTTGATAAGCACCGCCCCGATTTTGGCAACTCTTCGTAAAAACCGCTACTCATGGTTCCTTTCACAAAACGACACCATGAGTCGAGGACAAATGATAGACCCTCTTTTAGAAGGCCTTGCTATGTAAAGTGGGCCTCTCCTTTTTCCGGTTTCTATGCATTCAAGCAAGAATATGCATGTGTCGCCCCGGTTCACTGAAAAGATTCATCCCCATGAATGAGCCTTAATCGCCCCAATCACTCAAAGGGACTTGTCTCCCCGAAGGGCTTCATCACCCGTCTAATCGAAGGGATCTATTGTTCGACTTGATTTACAAGGAGTTCGGTGGAACCGAACTCCCTCAATCGATAGCGACCAAGGAGATCAGGCGCGTCCGTCTCCCTCAATCACTAGTACCTAACCGGTATTGCTTAATTAACTGAGATCCCCATTTTGATACTAAACATGTTTTCCATATACAAAAGGAAATCTAACAAATCTAATCAATAAGGGAAAAAATCTCCTCGTATAATTCAGTTACCTAAGCAGTCGCAACTTCAAATCTTTCATGATCATAGATTCGGAATCTCCTGATGAATTTTTAAGGAAACTAGGGTTTTACAAAGCCCTTAACGGCACGGATCTAAAAAAGACATTATATAACAACAATGGAGGTATTAGTTCAGGTAAGTCCTCTAACTCTACACAAGGCACACAGAGTATAGAGAGAGATCTGTCCTCCCTCATTTCTTAGTTTGTTTATCTTTCCCTTTCATAAACCGCTCTTTTTGATTTGATCGTTGGAGTCCCTCCCACCGGAGCACCCTTCGGCGGTCTTTTGCAGGTCTCAAACCTCACAGCCAGTTATCCGATCGACCCAAAGAAGAGCCAGATCTATGGAGATAAAACCTACCTCTAACAATTATCTTTCAAAAAAATAGTTGAAATTTGTCTTTTCTTCATTAATCATTGATATTTATATGATTTACATCATTCTTTAGTTTGAATTAATTATTTTTGTAAAAAAAAAATTGATATTATATTTTTAAATTTTATATTTTAATATATAACAATAATATAAAAAATGTTAAAAAACAGTTTTAATCAAATACAGAATTGATATTTTTCATCATTTTATATCTAAAAAATAGATATTAGCTGGACAATCAAGTATTAATAACAATTAACAACAATCATCGGTCACTAACTATCAGATGTCAGCCATCAACTATTAGTTATCAGTTTTCATCCAACATTTAATTTTTATTGGTTAAACCAGTTATCATCCAACATTTTATTTTTATTTGTTAAACCAAATAGATTCTTAATAGATAATTAAATTCCTCCTCTTAAATATTTAAAAACAAATATAATGGGTTTGAATAGACAAAAAGAAGAAAATCATTCCTCCAAATTTTGCAGAGTACTCTAAATTTAAAGTTAATTGAATAATCAAATAAGTTTTTGAGATACTCTTAATTGAACATAGGAAAAAAAATAAAATAAAATGCAATTATTCTATTAAACAAAACAAGTGATCAAAAAACCATACATCAAGAGGGAAAACCATTTTGGCAAAAAAAAAAAAAAAAAAAAAAAACCTTAAAATGTGATAGGTGAATCTAATAGAACCCATATTTCAGACAACCTTTTTGATTGAGAGAGAAATTGTTAAATACTAGAAGGAAATTGAATAAAAACATTCAAAAATCATTAGATAACCAAAGGAAATCAAATTAGAATTATTAAGATCAAAACCTTGTTGCGAGAAATTTTAACCCAAACCCAAATCAAAACCAAGTCTTGATTTTGAAAACTTTCTTCATGTATAATATTTTCCTCTCTTTAGCCCTAACTAAAATGAAAGCCTGATGGGACATAGCCCTATGCCCAATTCGAAGGGGTCAGCGCTAACAGGGTCCACACATGAGGCCCATATCCGATATTCTCTATGACTATCTATTGAAAGGGTTTAGTCGTCCAAATCTCTTAAACGATAGGGTCTCAGTCACCCCGCTTGCCGAACGAAATTTATCAAGTGGGAGTAACCTCTCTGATCGGGTACTCAATCATTAGTCTATCGAACGAACGAACTCTGAAAACCTTTCGTCGGCGAAACGACCGATCGATAGCCAACGGTTCTAACAATTCTAAAGGAATGTCAAAACACCCTACGACTTTGGTTTCCTTCCTAAGAACAGCATCTTTTGGATCTTTCAGTTAAGGAAATGATCTTCTTAGGAAACGAAAGTTCTCATATGATAAAGATCACGATCAATTCAAAATATTCAACTCCCAAGATTCCCGGATTGACTTGATAAGGAAGGTAGGATTAAAACACCCCAACGACATGCGACTCTCACAGGTATAAGATATCCCGAAACCCTCCAAATCAGGTATGCTCCCTTAGCTTTACACATTTGACACTCCAATCATAGGGAACCTCTCCCCCTTTGAGCTCTCAGTCTATTTTTTTTATATTCGAAAATCGTTCTTTCTGATTTAAACGTCCGAACCTCCCCCGCCGAAGCACCCTCTGGCGGTTTTTGCAGGTTTCACATCCCATCGATGGTAACCATTCGAGTCAATAAGGAGGCAGTATCTGCGAAGCTGTAAACCATTGACGGCAGTCATAAACCACTTAAAAAATCTAGAATATGAGCAAACAACTGGAGGGTCTTAGTCGCACCCTTAGGCCCTAGGGCCAGTCTTCTATTAGGGGTTTAGACGTCCCCGGTGACGACCGTCACCCCCGTGTCACAAATTATCCGAGAATTCCCAACTAGACCCCTACGATCTTCAAAAGCAGGTCGAGTAGCTCGTTGCCGATAAAGTCAAGCGGGTCAATGCCCAGGGATACCAAACTTTCCCCTATTCTCATGCTTCACTTCTCGATCCGAAGGTCTCTTAAGAACCTATGCCTCGCAATGTACTCCTACCCCCCATAGAAAGATACGACAGGACAACGGACCCCTGGGATCATATGGACCATTTTGTGACGGTGACGATTTCAAGAGATATGATCGACGCGGCCATGTGCAAACATTTCCCCACTATTCTTACGGGAAACGCACTAACTTGGTTCAATTCTCTCCCATCGTTTGGCATAAAAACTTTCTCCCAACTATGAAAACAGTTCGAGTCATATTTCATGATAAGCAGAGGGGTCAAGAGAAAGTTTACTTCTCTGTTATCATTACAACAGAAGGATAACGAGTTGCTAAGGGACTTCTTGGACAAATTCAAGGCAGAGATGATGAGGGTTCCATTTCTGAATCATTCCATCGCGTTGGTTGCGTTACTAACATGACTACGACTTTCTGGCATTAAAGTATCGACCACGAAGAATCCTCCTACTACCATCCAGGAATTTTATGCCCTATCTAAGAAATATATCACCGCTGAGGATGTTGAGGCATTTAATCATAGAAGAGATCGATCCGTTCAAAAGGAACATAACCGATCGCCCGGAAGGCCCCCGCCAAGGAAAAGTTGAGTGAATTTCCCTCCTTCATGGAGGTATAACAACTACACCCCTCCGAACGAGACCCCAAGCCGAATCTTATCCTTAATTAGGGATAAGCTATACATTCGATGGCCCCCACAGTCAACCGAGAATGACCCCAACAAGGACAGAACAAAATACTGTCACTTTCAACGCGATTACGGCCACACAACAAATGATTACAAGAAGTTAAAAGATGAACTTGAGTTTCTGATGCACAATAGGAGGCTACAAGAGTTCATCAACAAGAGGGAAGGAGATGCCCCTACCGGTCATTGTCATGAACCGCCGCGATGTGACCGGTCGGAGGACCGACAAGCTGCTCGGCCCCCGTCCGACGTAAGAGATGGAATAATACTTCAAATCCAAGACGGACGAGTCCTTCAGAAACTTTCCCATTCCTCTAACGATCCATCAAAAAATGAAGCAAGACGCTTAGTCACGCCGATCTTCAATTTCCCAAAGGTACTTCCTTCTGCACCACAAGAAATTCTAGCGACAGACACCAACAAACGGCAAGGAGGAAAGAGGCCCGTTATTGGTTTCACAGACGAAGACCTAGTCGGAGTAGATCCAAGTCGACACGACCCCCTTGTGATGACCACCAGGATTGCGCAACATGAGGTCAAAAAAATCTTTGTCGATCAGGGGCAAGCTGTAACCTTCTATACCGGGATGCTTTCAGACGAATGGAGTTTACTTCTGCCCATCTCCAACCCCACACAGGCCCGGTCAAAGGGCTTTCAAGCGAATGGAAATACCCCAAAGGTATTATCTCACTTCCGATTACCCTCGAAACGCACCCTAACCATGCGACAGCTCCTGTCATGTTCAACGTGATGGATCTTCCTTTACACTACAATGTCATCCTAGACAGGTGAAGTCTGAACGCCCTAGAAGCTTTGCCTAGCACTAAATACATGAAGATCAAGTTTAGAACACTGCTAGGGATAGGAAAACTGTCATGGGATCCGGAGCCTTCGACTTTTACTTCTAAGTGATCACCAAGGTATACCACCAATGGTTCTCTCTGGAATGCGGGGTTATTTTTCAAAACAACAAGGCATCGGCTTAACGGATTTCTTATAAGTATATTCCTTGATCCTATCGTACGGCGGGCCTAAATCGCCCAGATTCTTTCGTTCGAACGTGTCATCAATAAATGATGGAACCCCCGAACGGGTGGACACAACCTATCTATCTAAAAGTTTCCCATCATATGGCAGGCCTAAGTCGCCCAGATCCTATCATTCGAACGTGTCGTCAATAAGGGATAGAACTCCCTGAACGGGTGGACATGGTCCCTCTATCTAAAAGTTTCCCATCGTACGGTGAGTCTAAGTCGCTCAGATCTTATCGTTCGAACATGTCGTCAATAAGAGATGAAACACCCCGAACAGGTGGACACGGTTACTCTATCTAAAGGTTTCCTATCGTACGGTAGGCCTAAATCGTCCAGATCTTATCGTTCGAACATGTCGTCAATAAGGGATGAAACTCCCTGAACAGGTGGACACGGCCCCTCTATCTAAAGATTTTCTATCGTATAGTGGGTCTAAGTCGCTCAGATCGTATCGTTCGAACGTGTCGTCAATAAGGGATAGAACTCCCCAGTGGACATGACCCATTTATCTAAAGGTTTCCTATGGTACGGGGGGGTTAGGTCATCCAGATCCTATCGTTCGAACGTATCGTCAATAAGGGATGAAACTTCCCAAACGGATAGACACAACCCCTTTATCTGAAGGTTTCATATCGTACAACGGGCCTAAATTGTTCAGATCTTATGGTTCGAATGTGTCATCAATAAGGATGAAACTTCCCAAATGGATGGACATGGCCCCTCTATCTAAAGGTTTCTTATAGTACAACGGGTTTAGATCGCCTAGATCTTTTCGTTCGAACGTGTCGTCAATAAGGGATGAAACTCCCCGAATGGGTGGACACGGTCCCTCTATCTAAAACTTTCCTATGGTAAGACGGGCCTAATTCGCTCAGATCTTATCGTTCGAACGTGTCATCAATAAGGGATAAAACTCCCCGAACGGGTGGACATGGTCCCTCTATCTAAAGGTTTCCTACTATACGGCAGGTCTAGATCAAGCAGATCCTATCGATCGAACGTGTTATTATCAGTCAGGGATGAAACTCCCCGAACGGGAGGACACGGCCTGACCTATCTAGTGTTTTTACCGATCAGATGGAACTTCCCCTTTATCTAAAGTTTTTAATAGCTGCACGAGCTAGTACAACGGGCCTAACATGATAAGGGTTACAACATCAGATCACGTGACAGCCTCAATCGAGGACAAGAGTAAGGATTGTTCAAAATAAAAGTACTGGAATACAAAGTTTTAAAGAAAAACTACAAAGAATCAAACGGGAATAATGGGACTCATCAAGAAGCAGATCCCCTGGTAGTTGGAATTGTGGTAGGGGCCTCAGGAACGATCGTCGAACCCTGAATGGCTGCACCTCCTCAATTGGGGGCAAAGTATCTCCCAGATCCATTCGGTGAATTATCTCTTCAGCACACCTCAATCTCTCAATCAACTTACGTTGAGAATCTTGGAAGACAGCAGTATCCCTTGCGCGAGACTCCTTAAGGTTAGCAATCTTGCCTTCTATCGTCATAAGAGACTCTTCCCGAAGCTGAGCCAGCCTTTCAACTAACTGAAGACGCACCTCGCGCACCCTAGCCTCTGCTTTTAGCTTTTCACATTGCATGCTCAATTCAACAACGCATCCCTCTAAATAATCTCTCACCCACTTCTTTTGTCGCTCTTGGAACTCTGCAAGAACCATGGTCTAAAAAGAAAGATGGATTAAGAAAAAAGCGAGAAGGAAAAAAGGCTAAATAAATATAAAGAAGATGATACCATCAATCCAAGAGACTTAAGGGCCCTGCCAACTTGTTTCTGGGATATTCTGTGTAGATCTAGCTCACACCAATGAAAGTCTAACCGATCCACGATTCGGTCCACCTCGGCCAAATCTATATAGCTGAATTGCATATCCCTAGCACAAATCGCAGCAGTCCCTCGCTCTTTTGAGCCCTTTCATCCGTCAAAGGATCGAACGGGAATGGTAGGCAATAAAGCAATCCCATTAGGAACCTTACGTTTTCCTTTGCTTAAAGACCAAACCGGAATAGTAGACGAAGGCCCCGCCATCTTTTCCATCACAGCTGTGGAAATATGCGACCCTACTTTAGTGCTAGGTGAGGAAACATCTCCCAATCTTTTTGGTTCACCCTCACCAATGCTCCTATTCCCCGTTAACTCACTTCTTTCCGAGACAAGAGTCTCCATCGGAATGGTTCTCGTTGAATCCGAACGCTCCGACAAAACAACTAGCCCGCTCTGACAAAAGCAAAGGCGAGGAAATCTTTCTTCTCTTCGACAAAGGAGAAAAAGACTCCTGGAGGGCCATAGACGCTCCGACGGACTCCTGAGGAAACCCCTTTGCACCCAACCGAACCTGTCTATCGATGATGATTTTCTCTAATACAACATCATCAAAGGAATCCATGGAATCTACCAATTCGACACTTCCTCTTTCCAATAAGAGGAGCCTATTGACCTTCCTCTTCTTCCCAATCAGCAGGCTAGCCAAAAACAACATTTGATCATCCAGCAGGGATTTGACCCATATACTTGAATCGGTGGACTTATAATAACCATCGACTGACCGAATGAAATGATCATGCTTAGATGTGGCTGGGGGCTTCTGCACTAAAAAAGGCCCCTCACTAGGTCGGACAGCATGGAGACGTGATTCTTATCTGAGATCTCTACAAAGAAGAACTTTTGCATCCAATTCTTGTCAATGGACTCATTGTAGTAGAACCTCCAATTAGACTCGGGCTGAGTCTTTAATTTGTACCAGCCCTTGGTCGAACCACTGTTTCCACATCTCATCAAGATGAAGACAAACGACAAGATGTCAAAATCAAAACAAAAATGACAATAACAGAAAAGTCATGTCAACCACCAGATGCCAGGCACTTGGGATCAGGAGAGTTAGGAATATATTCCAACAACGTAGTACCTCTGCAAAAGGACTTGTATATGGAACTTTTAGTTTGTACTTAACCGATTTGTGGTATATCGGTACACACCCCTCCGGTACCATGTTAGCTCTTTCGGCCTCCGTGGTGGACACCAAAGTGTAATTATCTCCCATTAGCATATCAGTCTGGACTTCTTGAGGCTCCTTCATGGAGATGGGACTCGTGATATTGTCGATGCCTGGGTAAGCTTGAGTAGTGGATGTTTTCACCATTGCTTTCGGAAATGACTTCTGTAATGACTTTCAAGGAAGAAAAGGGAATGAAGGTACCAGATGCGCATGAACAACTGGCCTTATAAAAAAGTCAAAAGACGATCTGCATACCCCAACGACAACACGTGGTGTCGATACGTAAACAAAAGATGGGTATTCATGGTGCCTTTCTCACGAAGCGGCACCCTGAGTAGAGGGCAAATGATGGGATATAGCCCTAAACCCAATTTGAAGGGGTTAGTGCCAACAAGGCCCACACACAAGGGACTTAGTCGTCCAAATCTCTCGAATGAAAGGGTCTCAGTCGCCCAACCTGTCGAACGAGATTTATCAAGTGGGAGTAACCTCCCTGATTAGATACTCAATCATTGGTCCATCGAACGAACGAATCCCAAAAACTTTTTATCAGCCAAACGACCGATCGATAGCCAACGGCTCTAACAATTCTAAAGGAAGGTCAAAACTCCCTACGGTTTTGGTTTCTTGCCTAAGAGCGACATCTTTAGAATCTTTCAATTAAGAAAAGGATCTCCCCAGGAAACGAAAGTTTCCATATAATTAAGATCATGATTAATTCGAAATATTGAATTCCCAAGATTTTCGAATCGACTCAATAAGGAAGGTAGGGTTAAAACACCCTCTCCCCCTTTGAGCTCTTAATCTGTTTCTTTTACATTCGAAAACCGTTTTTTGTGATTTGAACGTCGGAGCCTCCCCTACCGGAACACCCTCCAACCGTTTCTACAGGTTTCACATCCCATCGACGGCAACCGCTCGAGTCAATAAGGAGCCAATATTTATAGAGTCGTAACTCACTACCAACAAGTCCTAATTTCGAAATCAAAATTTTATTAAGAAAATGGGTAATAAAAGTTCAACTCATATCTTTGCAGTTTGTGAGAAAGAAGTGTGGAGAGAATCAAACAAGAAAGCTTAAACAAACAAGAGGGAGAGAACTCAAGCTCGGATGAATGAATGGGAAGGGTGTTTGAACGAACGGGAAGGGTGTCGTGGTCAAACAAAGAGGAGAGGGAACGGAGAATGCAAGGAATTTTTTTTCGGTTATGATATTTTTCACAAATTTCTACTAACTTACACAACCAGTCGACCATAAGTAAAATTATTGAACGGTCAAGATTTGATTATCTTAAAAATGAAGGGTAAGAGTTTGTAGGGTAAGGTATTATAAAAGATCTTTTACCGTATCACAAAAGTCCCCGAAACAGAAACCGTAAAGTTAGAATAGTTATTTTTGTGAAAATAAAAATTCCTAAATATGAAAAATATAAATATTTTTATATAAATATTAATTATTTTATGAAAATAATAGAATAGTTATTTTTATAATAAAAATTTAAAATGATCAAATATGTAATTTTTAATCATAAAACAAATAATAAAAATTATAACTATAATTAATCATTAAATATGTAAAATTTTGTAAATATATAAAGTATAAGAAATTTTTATATAAATATTAATTAATTAATTTAACGTATTGAGACGTTTCGAAAATGACGAAATATCAATTTTAAAATGTTCCATGCATCATAGGAGATTACTACACCTTATTTCAAAAAAAAAAAAAAAAATTCTGGTAGTGTATTTGCTTGAACCTTTTTGTTGCAGACGATATTGTTTAATTCCCATGAGGCTTCAAAGTCGAGAGGACACCACTGGTAGGTGCTGGACTTCTAATGGATCTAAATTATGACTTATTTGCTCTTAAGAATAATCAAAACCCAACGTTTATCCTAAATTCGTAAGAAATGGTTGATAGACTAAAAATAAGAAATGTGGTTTTGATGCATCTAAATGAAAGTGCTCTTTGAGGATCGAGAGCATATGGATCCGCTTAAGAATTAATTATAATTGTCATTCTCATACTAGACTAGTTATATCATTAAGGATAACATCCCCAATTTATAAACAATTATTATTAAGGATGAAAAATTATGATATATATAGAAAAAAGTGGTATACAATACGTGGAAGAAGAAGGTGGTGTTTCTAGGATGCTTCTTTTCATTGCCTATGATTTTTTTTTTTTAAAATAAACTATTGATATTCGGTAATCACATTTACTAAAAAGAAAAATGATTTTAGTCACATAATTTATGACAAAAAATAAAGAAAATTCATTTTAAAAAAGTTTTGCGATGAAAAAAAAAATCCGTGACTAATATGGCGTTACAAAATTTTGCGACAATTAATTTTAAAATTTTAAAATTTCATCACAAATTTACAATAAAAAATTTTTGTGGCAAAATTCGTCATAAATTAACAACGATTTTAGCGATAAACTTAGTAACGAAAATTTAGCAATTGATTTTTTGTCACGAATTTAACGACAAATTTTTAGCCACAAATTGAATGACAGATATTTTTACTATGAATTTAGCAACGAAATATTATCGATAAGTTTTGCAATGAATTTTTAATCACGAATTTTGTGATGGATTTTTTTTATGTTTTGAAAAAAAAAAATTGATTATTGAATTTAATCATCTACATGAAAACCTACCTTAAATAAGATACACACGAAATCATTTAACCTTAAACTATATCCACATGAAATCCTCATCCGCAAAAAAATAAATAAATCTTGGTCAGAGAGAGACAGAGAGCCTTCAATGTTAATCTCCACACTAAAGAAATACAAGATACAACAGAGTGCACCAGATGTTTAGGATATGGCCAAATATTTAAGTAAACTACGGAGATGATAGCAAGATTGGAAAGGGTCGACATCCAATAAATCCCTCACTCAGAAAATGTGAGAGTCGATATGCTTTCCAAGTTGGCCAGCTTAGATTCAGTTGCCTCTAGTTAAACGATTTACATCAAAAGTTTGCCATATCTCAGCATTGATGAGTCTAAAAGGGTCTTGGCAACGGATCAGCCTCCTAGTTGGAAATATCCAATCAAAACATATTTGAAAGACAGCCGATTGCCTGACTCGCCACTGGAGGCAGCTAAACTATGGCAAAAGGCCGCCCATTATAAGATCATTGATGGAAGACTATACCGGAAGTCTTTCACTCATCCCTACTTGAGATGCCTGACCCCGAAAGACGGAAACTATGTTCTTCGAGAGATCCACGAAGGGATAAGCGATAGTCACCTAAGGGCTCGAAACCTAGTCCATAAAGCTTTATGATAAGGGTATTACTGGTCGACCATGAAAACCGATTCGAACAATTATGTCAAAAGGTACGATAAGGGCCAACGATTCTCTTCAGTTCCACGAATGCCTTCCACCGAACTTAATCCCATAATGAGACCATGGTCATTCGCCCAATGGGGAATGGAAATCCTCAAACCATTCCCAACAGCTATCGGATAGAGAAAATTCATTATAGTGGCTATCGATTATTTTACTAAATGGGTGGAGGCCGAACCTCTAGCCCAGATAACAATAGCCAAGACCCAGTCGTTCGTATGGACTCACATAATCACTCGGTTCGGCATACCTCAAGTCTTTATCATAGATAATGGAAAGCAATTCGACAATGCTAACTTCCGAAAGTTTTGTGCGAAGCTAGAGATCGACCATTGATTCTCATCGGCCACCCATCCACTAACCAATGGACTCGCAGAGATAACCAATAAAACAATCTTCCAAGGACTAAAGACCATGCTAGATGAAGCCAAAGGACGATGGGTAGGTGAGCTTTATAGCATCCTCTAGTCGTACCACACCATAACCCGAACAGCAACCAGAGAGACTCTGTTTAACCTAACATACGAAAGTGAAGCGGTCAGACCAGTGGAGATTGGGATCCACTCGCTTTGGATGACCCAGTATGATTCTGAGTAGAATGAATCTAACTTACGTGAATACCTAGACCTACTTCCTGAACTACGGGATTTCACATATGCCTGAATGGCTGCATATCAACAACAAGTGATACAATACTACAATCGGTGAGTCAGAAGCCGAACGTTTAAGCCAAGTAACCTAGTGCTTAGGAAAGTGGAAGCTACCGGCCAACTCCAACCTGGGGGTAAGCTAGCCCCTAACTAGGAAGGCCCCTATCAAATACACTCCATGGTTCACTCGTGGGCTTATCACCTCAATAACCTAAACGGATCGACCATACCCCAGACCTGGAATATAGAGAACCTATCATTTCTCTTTCGCCAGAGGTATCTCCTATTGAGTAAGGCCCTCATGATTTTCCTTTCGATAGTTCTATCATTTGATTCCTAATATTTCCACCCCAGTCAGTTATTACCTATCAAAGAGATCTATCTCCCCGAACGGGGTCTTAGTCGACCTATTCTACTGAAATGATATATCTCCCCGAATGGGCCTTAGTCATCCTATACTACCAAAGGGATCTATCTCCCGGAATGGACCTTAGTTGCCCTGTCCTACCGAAAGAATCTATCTCCCCGAACAGGCCTTAGTCGCCCTATACTACCGAAGGGATCTATCTCCCCGAACGAACCTTAGTCGCCTTGTCCTACAGAAGGGATTTACCTCACCAAATGGGCCTTAGTCGCTCTGTTCTACCAAAGGGATCTATCTCCCCTAATGGGTGTTAGTTACTCTGTCCTACCGAATGGATCTATCTCCCTGAAAGGCCTTAATCGTCCCGTCCTAACGAAGGAATCTAATTCCTTGAGAAGAACTTGATCGAAAGAGCTTATACCATCAATTAAAACAGAACATACTCCTATCAACCCGAAGAAGCGTGAGATCAACACCTAATGTCTCCTACACAAATGGGTCAATGACATAAGCAGTTCGACATATGAAAGAAATTCCGACAGACACAATAGATGACAAGTAAGTGGAGCAAATCTCTTTTATTTCCATACGACAAATATATATTCGATTACATGAGTAATTACACTTTATAAGTCCTACAGTTAGACCGATTATATCAAAAGAAATATATAAAAGGCTATATCACCTCGATTGTTCGACAACACTGGAGAGTACAAAAAACAATAAGTAAAGGAATAATGAAAAGCAAACAATAGCCCCAAGCACCGAAGATTACAAAAACCATAAGTGAAACTCACATACGACAATCTACAACCCTACCAAAGCAATAGGACTGCCGAAAGGGGGGACAAACCGATCAAGAAGGGATTCTAAGGATGCATCAGGATATTATCAAACTTTCTGTCATCACCTAGCTCCCTGCACATAACCAGTACTTCCTGCTACATAAATCGAGAGGAGATTTTTTTCTTAAATCCGAGTCAAGGACCTCGATAGGAACCTTGATAGAGCCCATTACAATATTCGGACACTGAATAGCATGACGAGCCCTCATGCCAACAGTCTCTGTTCTTGTCGAGACCTCATACCAGCAGAAACAACTCACGCTACAGAGTTCTACAAAGCCAGAGTGTCCTTTTGAAGACCCCTCATGGAAGACAATTCTCACAAGGAGAAAACCTTCAGGCATGAAGAAACTTGATGAAGTAATACAAGGTCCCATAGTTCCTATTTATAGACCAAAAAAAAAATCTCTCCAAAATCTTAGAGCAGTTGAACTGCTTCTCTGAAAAGCATGCGAATTAAGCGAAGGAATTCATATCGCCTCACTTTCCTACGCCACATTAATTTTGAATTTAATAACGTGGAAGGTGAAATGCATTAATACCAGGGGAAGACAAAACGGTTGAGACAAAAGGGGGATTCATATCCTATCCACTTTAATTTTGTATCAGTTGCAGACGATTCATATGATCTTAGGAGACACGTGTCGCCAGGTTCTATACTCTTCTAACTTCTCGAGAAACGAATTTCACTCATAGCACCTCTCCTCCAAATCAACACCATGAGTCAAAGGCAAATGATGAAATATGATCCAAATGCCACTCGATGTGGCATTCGACGCCCGAAACCCGATAAGACACTAATGGTCCCAAAGGGCCTAGCCCCTTCGAACCATGAGTATATCAGTCCGAACAACACGATCGACGAGTAGATGCATCCAGAAAGACCGAATGCATGCCCCCTCTATCTGACCGATGACTATCAAATACTAAAGAAATCAAACACTTCTACTCTCAATTGATAATACTCACCCCAATCTCACCTCGATTAGCTTTTCTATTTTAGTACAAAACACATCTTGTGGATAAAGAAGGAAACTTTTGAGGATCTAATCGATAAAGGAAAGAATCTTCCCGTATGATTCAACTTCCTAAATGATAACGACTTTAAATCTTTGACGCTTAGGATCTGGAATCCTCATATTGCCTCATAAGGAAACTAGGGCTATAACGGCCCAAGATCATATGACTCTATTAGGACATCATATAAAAACTCTCGATATTTCAAGCCAAGTAAGTTTTCTGAACTCGAAACATAACACCCAAAGGTCACAGGGAGATCTGTCATCCCTTTCTCTCTATTTGTTTATCCTTTTGAAAATCATTCTTTCTGATTTGAGCGTCGGAGTCTGTCCCATTGGAACACCCTCCGGCGGTTTTTTGCACATTTCAAACTTCCTCATTGAGCATCCGTTCGAATTACAAAGAGTTGGATCTATGGAGTTAAGACCCACCTTCAACAAAGGATGACCATATAATTTACTCAGACCCTCAAGCTATGCATGTACGATGGATCTTGATGCATGAAGAGAATAATATAAATTCACTGCTCAATACTTCATTACCTAATTTAAACAAATTACTCTGAAATTCACTCTTATCCACATTCCAACAAAAGCACATGAAATAAAATGTAAGAAGCAACCTAATTTGGAGTAAGCAAGTGTCTTTGACAATTTACCCTTATTTCTTGCTATCATCCTCACCTGCGAAGAAATTAAAAGAAGAATTAAATTCCTGTAAAAAAACAAGTAAAAATTAATAATTAAAAAAAAGACCGAATGCACTAGAAAGATACCATTGTTATCCTATATGTCCACCAGGCCAGGCTATAAGACAGATATGCTCATTAGGCAGACATTTGCCAGATTTTGCTTTCCTCTAAGTTTTTAACATGTTGGGGCAAGGCAAATATAAATGGAGCACTAACTAAAGCCTACATTGATCGGTCAAATCTAAAGGGCCTCACACATTTGTTCTAAAAACCCACAAACCACTTTTTAATCTCTAAATCTTTTGATTGTAAAAGTAGGAAAAAAGAAGCAAATGCGGTCCTTATTAAATTGGTACATCACATTCCAGCTATTCAGAGACTCCCAAGGATAGAGAGAAAAAAAATTCACAACTGCCAATCACATTTTTGTAATTTACTTGAATTTTAGGGCTGAAATCCCTCATCCTGTACTTTATTCTAATTTACAAGTAAGAAATTTAGTTACCCAGTGTTAGGTCAAAAGACAACTAAATGACAGCCAACAAGCCAATATTACAAAGAAAATAAAAAGAAGAGAGAACACCAAATTTACATGAAAAACCCTTCATATAGAGAAAAAAAAACCACAGGGCAGAACCGAATAAAAATCCACTATGAAAGATAAAATAGTTACAGAAGATTCGATATCTCAAACTTATGCCCAAAGCCTGGGATTCACAACAGACTGGAAGATTACAAATGTATTGTACCTTTTTAAAAAACCCACTAGTTATCACCAAAGATAAAAAATAGTTGTTATACGAATATATCTCTCACTCTTGCTTTCTCTGTGAAGCAAGAAAATTCTGTCTCTCTTTCACTTCTCTTTGGTTTTTCGTTAGAACCTCTCCCCTCTCTACTAAGAGCATATATGTCTTAAACCCACACATTTTCTCTCTCTTCATGGTGGGACCCAAGCAAGGCCAATCACATATTTGCACTCATTCATGTTCTCAGCAACCCCATTTGTTTTGTGTATTGAGAAGGCTTTTTCAAGAAGCTACAATCCCATTTTCCCAAGGCAACACCACAAAAGTCTAGACAAGCATTTAATATTTTTCATGCAAACATTAAATGCTACCTAGGCTTCATTGCTTTTCATTTTCAAAAGCAGGATGTTGATAACCACAAATAGGAAACCGAACAGGGCTTGATATACCGACAGATACAAAATCTATCGAGAGACCCAACTGGGGAGACAAGCACCGATGAGTTTAAACAAAGTGATCACCATTGAGAAGCATATACCGAACAGAGCATACCGAGAGATTTAGCAGCTACCGAACACTACCAAACAGTTACCTAACACTACCGAACAGCATACAAAATGGGACTGGACCAAAGGCTCTGACCGAGAGCCCAACAAGAACAACAATCTCCCCCTCCAGTCCCATAAGGAGGAGATCAACATCTTAGCTAGATCACTTGAACTTCACCTTGGCCATAGTACTCAACCCGGCCAAGTTATTGCAAAGTTCAAACTTCACGTTGGCCATAGTACTCAGTATGGATTTTCTTTAACTCCAATATGTGATCTTCAATCACAGATCGTAACCAATGATACCGAACATTAATATGTTTGGTCCTTGCATGATACATGATATTTTTACTCAAGTCCAAAGCACTTTGACTATCACAAAATACCACATACTCTTTTTGGTTCACCCCTAGTTCATGAAGAAACCTTCTTAACCAAAGCATCTCTTTACTAGCTTCGGTTGCTATAATATATTCAGCCTCTATAGTCAACAAGGTAACACACTTTTGCAACTTAGACTACCAAGATATGGCTCCCCCAGCAAAAGTGAACAAGTACCCTAATGTAGATCTCATACCATCAAGATCATCAGCCATGTCTGCATCAGCAAACCCTTCCAGAGCTAATTGCTTGCCACCAAAACTCAAGGACAATTTTGAAATACCTCTCAAGTAACTAAATATCTACTTCACTACATCCCAGTAATCCTTTCCTGGATTACAAAGAAATCTGTTCACTACACCAACTGCGTGAGCTATGTCAAGTTTAGTGCAAACCATAAGATACATTAATGAGCCGACCATCAATAAATAAGGAATAGTTGACATGGCATGCCTTTCTTCCTCAGTTTCTGGACAAGATCTCTTACTCAACTTAAAATGATTGGCAAGAGGTGTGTTAATCGATTTAGCATGCTGCATATTGAACAGATGGAGCACACGTTCAACATACTTCTCCTGAGATAGCCACAACTTACCAACTCTCCTGTCTCAGGTAATATCCATGTCCAAAATTTGTATAGCTTGATCTAAATCCTTCATCTCAAAGGATTTAGACAATTCATCTTTCAACTTGCATATCATTTCAGCATCTTGTTGATAATGATATTTTTATACACTTGAATTATATTATTTTTAGCATTTATTTATATGTTTTAGGATTGATTTGAACCATATTTTAGGAATTTATATTAATTTATTTTCGTGGCTATTGACTTAGGAAAAATGAAGTAAACTTGCTATTTTCGGATTGGAGAGATAGTATTCGATATTTTGGCCATAAATTTTTGTTTTGATATCCAATTGAGGAGATTCTTATGGCGTTGGAAAGAAAACTTCAAGCTCTAAAACTCTTATGAAGACCTTAAAGGCTGGGTCAGACCAAAAATTGAGTCGAATTTACTACATGCTGGAAAACAGAAACTGGGAATGAAAAAGTAAACAAGGTGCTATAATTTTGGAATTACTTTGATAGTAATTTCAAAAATTATTCAAATTGAAGAAAAGAGAGTTTTCAAATATTTGAAAAGTTGAAAATCATCACCAAACAAGAAGAATAAGTTTTCAAATCAAAATCAAAGACCAAACCTCCAAAAAACTTCATGTTTCCAATTCTTTTAAGTCTTTTCACTCCTATATATATATGAAGCCCAAGCAGTCACGAAATTCATTCTTTTCTCCATCCATTCTCCATATTTTTATTTTATTTTTCTCTCATCCCCTGGACCAATTATAAACCCTAGCCGCTACCTCCATATTAATAATAGTCACCAATTAATACATGGCTTGATTTGATTATTTTCCTTAAGTTCTATTGGCATGATTATTATGTTGATGTGATTTTATTATTGTTCTTAATGCTTTGAAATGTTTAGTCCTACATTTTAAATGAATTAAGATTGAGTGCATGCATGATTAATATAATTGCATAAGATTAGTCCAAATAACAAAATCCATATGAAATTATGAATATGACCATTGGATTAATTTCATGTGTGAGAATTAAGGGAAACTTTAATTTACAGATTTTCACAAAACTTAATGCGGTTTGATTTAATCAAAATTGCATGACCATTGGGTTTTGGTTAGTCGAATTAGAGATTCATTACATGACTATTGCATGAATCTAATTTAAGAAAATCTACCATCATTAATAATAAATCATTAGCCAATGAACTTAGGGATTGAAGAGATTCGATCATGTAGAAAGATAAAAATAAATAAAATCGATGTTCTAGGGTTTTTATCACATTAGGGTTTAGTATTTTATATCTTTTTTTAGTAGTTTCTAAAATTTTCACAACTTGATTTGATTTGTTCAATTTAGATTAGGATTATTCATATTTGATAGTATAAAAGATCTTTAAGAGATCGACACTTGTTTTGCACTATACACAACATTTGATTAAGGTATATTTGTCCGAAATCGTGATATATCTAAATCGAGTAACAAGTTTTTTATGCCGTTGTTGGGGATATCGTTGTATATCAATGAGGATAACTTTGTTTGAGTTTGGATTTTATTATTTCTTATTTATGTTAGGGTTTAGATTGTATAGTTATTATTTTAGATTTGGTTTTGGAATTTTGGCAAAATTTTTTAGGAATTTTCGGGTTCTAGTAAAACAATTTGTTTTAGGACCAATCGACTACTTGTTTCAAAAGATTTCGGGCCACTGAGCAAAACTCATAGTTAGCTATGAGCACCATCATATCTCGACCAAATTCCATCGTTTTCATAGGTTTTTCTATTTTTTTTATTTTTTAGTATTTTTTTATTTTTTAGTTTATTGTTTAGATATTTTTTGTATATTTATATATTTTATTTTTATGATTTTCATTCATACATAAGTATTCTAGGTTTATTAAAGCAGGTTTTGTAATTTATTTCAAAGTTCTAATTTTGACCTATTTTGTGTCCGTACGAGATTCATGCCGAGATCAAAAAGTCCTGATCTAGCCAAATTCGATCTTGAAATAGAGAAGAATCTTAAAACTATTTGTAGACAAGTTAAGGAAGAACAGGAACATGAGGTAGCAATGGCCTAAGAAAACAAAACAATGAGGGGGTTTTCTATGCCTAAAATTCAAGATATACAAACTAGTATTGCACATCCTATAGTTGAGATTATTAATTTTGAACTAAAACCTAGTCTCATTAGTATGGTGCAAGCTGATCAATTTGGTGGAGAGATCTTTGAAGATCTAAACAGCCATCTAAAGAATTTTCTAAAAATCAGCGATACCATCAAACTAAATGGGGTGAGTCCAGATGCCATAAGGTTACGCTTATTTCATTTCTCTCTCAAAGGAAAGGCAAAGATATAGCTTAACTCATTCCCTCCTAATCATTTCACAAATTAGAAAAATCTGTCTTAAACATTCTTAGCCAAACACTTTCCACTGGGTAAAACTGCTAAGTTATGCAATGATATCACTAATTTTACGTAATTTAATGATGAGTCTTTATATTGTGATTGGGAATATTTTAAGAATTTGATTAGGAAGTGTCCATATCATGGTATACCTGATTGGTTAGTCTTACAAACATTTTATGGAGGTCTTTTACAATCCGTTAAGATTACCATTGATGTTGCGGTTGGGGGTGCATTCATTAACAAGTCATATAATGAGGCATGCACATTATTAGATGATATGATTTCGAGTCAGTATGATTGGTCTAGTGAGTGTGAATTGCCCAGACAGAGGGTTAGTGTGACTGAAGTTGATAGTTTAACCATACTTAATGTGAAAATTGACTCTTTGATTAATTGCATGAAAGCTAATTAACATAATGTTGTAACTAATCGTGCTTTATATTGTGATTCTTGTGGCCAATTTACTCACATGTCTTTTGAGTGTCCATAGATGAAGCAAGCAAACTATATTTCTAACTATAACAGACACCAGAATAACCCCTACTCAATTACATACAATCCTGGATGGAAAAATCATCCCAATTTTTCATGGAATCAAGGGGTACCACAAAGAGCAAATCATTCACCAGGTTTTAGTTCAAAAAATCAACAACCAAGTGAAAGCAAACCATCTTGGGAGGACGCAATTAAACGCTTGGCAACAGTGACCAATGAAAGATTTGAACATTTAGAAATAACGACTAATAAAAGGTTTGAGAGGCTTGAAAATTAAATTGATCAATTAGCTAACGTCTTTCATTCTCGTGTACCAGGTCGACTGCCGAGTGATACTGAGAAAAATCTAAAAGTGTAGGTAAATGAAATCTCATTGAAGAATGAAAAAGAATTGCAACACCTTTCAAATCCATCCCAGGAAAAAGAGGAAAAATAAGAGGTCAAGGAAGAAATCCATCAACCTACCGATAAGAAGGTTAAGGCATCGGATTCTAAACAAGGAAATACTTTATGTTTGAGTCAATATAAACCTCCTCTTCCTTTTCCCATATGACTTTTATAAGCAAAAGCAGAATTTGAAAAATTTTTAAAAATTTTTAAGAAACTGTATGTTAACATTTCTCTTTTGGATATCATCAGACATGTACCAGATTATTGGGGATCCCTCAAGAATGTGATTAAAAAGAAAAAGTGGCTGGATGAAGTTCTGAAAGTCAAGTTAAAGGAGGAATGTTCAGTAATCTTGCAAAGGAAGCCTCCACCGAAACTTAATAATCCAGAGAAGTTTTCTATCTCTTGCACTATTGGTTCTTCTGATTTCTCGGATATTTTATATGATTTGGGTGCCAGTGTTAATATCATGTCATATTCTGCATTCTTGAAATTAGGGTTAAAGAATTGTCAACCTACCAATATTTCTTTGTAATTAGTTGATAAGAGCATAATACATCCAAGAAGCATTATCGAAGACATTTTGGTTAAAGTCGATAAATTTATTTTTCCTATTGACTTTGTCATTTTGGATATGGATGATATAGAGAGTATTTCGTTGATTTTAGGTCAACATTTCTTAAACACTACACGTGCTTTGATTGATGCTTTTGCTGGAAAATTGATTCTGAGAATGGATGACAAAAAATTGAGTTTAATGTTTTCCGTCGCATAAAAAAAATATTATCTAAACAAGAGGCTTCTATGATTGAGTACACTACAAAGGTTTCTGAACATGATGTTAATATCTCTCATTCTAGTGATCCTATTAAAAATTGCATTGTCAATTTCTCATATGTCAAACATGATTTTATGGATAATGAATATGTTGATGCATATGCTATTTTAGGTGTGAATTTTAGTGAATTTAAATCAAATAAAAGGTTGCTTGCAGGAAAAGAAAGGAATCTGCAATTTAATGCATTGGTGGAAAAACAAAAGAAATCTGATAATGTTTAATTTGACAAGGGAAGGACAAGAGCATGGCAAGATGCCATGAATTGTCACAATGTGAAAATCCAAGAGCCAGGTTGAAGCAATGAGACTATGTCTGGCCAAAGACAATAAAGAAAAGTGCTTATTGGGAGGCAACCAAATGTTTTAATGATTTTCTTTAGTATTTGTTTTTATTAATTTAATTTAGATTTGAGTTTTGATGGCATTTTATAGGTGAATAAGAAACCCTTCACACACGAGAGGAAAGAAATCGAAGAGAAGCTGTAGATTTCAAGGGAGTTCTCTATTCTCTTTGCTTTACTTACTTTTCACATTGAGGAGAAGTTTAATTTAAGTGTGGGAGGGGAATATGCATGTATAGGCTGCATTTTATCTTTTTAGGAACTTAAGTGTTGAATTTTTGTTTCATTCTCAAAATTTTTACTGAATTCTTTCATGCCAATAAAATTTTTTCTTGAGTTTTCTATTTCTTGCGTGTTACATGTTTTGAATTGGGTTGCATAAAAATTGATTAATATTAGTAGTTATTTGATACATAATTAACTTTCATCTTCTTATAGTTGATTTGAAAGATAGAGTATGCAAGATTTGACACAAATTTATCTTAGTGAGAATTTGAACCTTAAAGAGTAAATTCTTACTCTCATTCTTTTTCCTGTTGAACATATATCATACATGAATTGATCATTCTAGAACTTGCTCTGTTATATATTTTGAGACTATATTCTTGATTTTCATATATCAAAATGATTAAACCACCTAGGTTTACACAAGTTTAACTTTTAGAAAATACCATCCCTATCATATTATCTTTTAGTTAACCCATTTGAACCTAAATCTTTTTCTTTTCTTAATGACCTATATAATCTACCCCATGACCCTCATTCTTTCTAACCCCAGAGTTTGAACCCAAATTCACTAATATACTTATAGTTGATAGCATGTCATTATATTTTCTTTCTTTTTGGCATTATGATCTTTTTATGTTATCAAGTCGATGTACTAAAAAAAACAGCTAAAAAAAAGAAAAAAAATGCTGGTTAAAAAAAAAAAGAAAAGAAAAAGAAAAAAATCGAGGAAAAAATGGTATTTTTCTTTCCTGATGTTGTTCAATCTTACAGATAAAGTTCATTACATTGTTCTTTATTTTAAATAAGTGATATTTCACATTACATATTTATAGTTAGAGTCAGTATTCTCTTGTCTTGATGTAAAGAATGTCATATTTTGATATTTAAGTATTTTTAATAAATCATTTTAACCCTACATTTTATCCATTATCTTACTCTTTACCCTAACCATGTTACAACCCAATTAAAGACCTTTTGATTAGTGTATGGATTTCATATTTAAGTGGTGGAGATTTGATATATGACCAAACTTATGGTAATATCATCTCATCATGTTGATTTGAGTGATACACATACTCTTACATACATTGAGTGTTTTGAATAGTTGCATAGTATCTCTCTTCATTCTATTGAGTAAACCGATTATGAGAGTGTTTGAATTTTGCATCATTCTTGATTTCGAGGAGACTATAGGAGGTGTAATGGCTTTTCTAGTATTAAATACTGTGAAATATTGATTATCTTGATTGTAATTCCGGTTTGACCTTGTCATACTTATGGTTGGGGACTTGGCAAAAAATGAATTGGTTATGGAGGGAATTATTTTTGCTTGAGGATAAGCAAACATTCAAGTGTGAGAATATTTGATAATGATATTTTTTGTGTATTTGAATTATATTATTTTTAGCATTTATTTATATGTTTTAGGACTGACTTGAACCATATTTTAGGAATTTATATTAATTTATTTTCGTGGCCATTAACTTAGGAAAAATGAAACAAATTTGCTATTTTTGGATTAGACAGATAGCATTCGGTATTTTGGCTCTAACTTTTTGTCCCGATATCCAATTGAGGTGATTCTTATGGCGTTGGAAAGAAAACTTCGAGCTCTAATATTCTTATGGGACCTCAGAGGCTGGGCCAGACCAGAAGCCATCTAAAAATTGAGTCGAAATCATCACAGTGTTGGAAAACAGAAACTGGGAATGAAAAAGGAAACAAGGTGATATAATTTTGGAATTATCTTGATAGTAATTTTAGAAATTATCCAAATTAAAGAAAAGAGAGTTTTTAAGTGTTTGAAAAGTTAAAAATCATCACCAAACAAAAAGAAGAAGTTTCCAAATCAAAATCAATTACCAAACTTTCAAAAAACTTCATGTTTCTAACTCTTTCAAACCATTTCACTCCAATGACTCCGATTTTTATACAGTTTGAATTTGCTCCTGTATCGAACAAAGCAACTATTTCAATTTGAAAGTTATCATATAACTCCAAGGTTATTTTTATTAGATATTTCCTTATAGTTATTTCTTTCAAAAGAAAGAGAATTTCTTTAGGAAATTTCTTAGGGTTTTTCTCTAGGTTTTGCAAAGCCAAAAATTTTAAAGGATTTTCTTCATCACTACTAAATTCACTTTCTACGGGTTTAGACTGTAGTTGATCTAATAAAAAAGAGATCTTCTTAGAATCTTCCTATATATATATATATATATATATATATATATGCAGCCCTAGCAACCATGAAATTTATTCTTTTTTTCATCCATTCTCCATATTTTTATTTTATTTTTCTCTCATCCCCTCCACCAATTACAAACCCTAACAGCCGCCTCTATCCCAAATGACTTCGACCTCCATGTTCGTACATTCAAGGGTTGTAATATTTCTTCTTATCTTTTTGTTTTTCTTTTCAATGTCTAGCTAATTTTATTATTCTTAGAATTCGATAGATTTTATTTTTTGATTAATACATGACTTAATTTGATTCTTTCCCTTAAGTTTTATTGGCATGATTATTATTTTGATGAGATTTTATTGTTGTTCTTAATACTTTGAAACATTTAGGCCTGCATTTTAAATGAATTAAGATTGAGTGCATGCATGACCAATATAACTGCACAAGATTAGTCCAAATAATAAAATCCATATGAAATTATGAGTATGACCATTGAATTAATTTAATGTGTGGGGATTAAAAGAAATTTTAATATACAGATTTTTACAAAACTTAATGCGGTTTGATTTAATCAAAATTGCATGACCATTAGCTTTCGGTTAGTCGAATTAGAATTCATTACATGATCATTGGGTAAATATAATTTAGGAAAATATGTCATCATCAATAATAAATCATTAGCTAATGAACTTAGGGATTGAAGAGATTCGACCGTGTAGAAGGATAAAAATAAATGAAATCGATGTCTTATGGTTTTCATCACATTAGGGTTTCATATTTTAGATCTTATTTTTAGTAGTTTCTAAAATTTTCACAACTTAATTTGATTTGTTCAATTTAGATTAGAGTTATTCATACTTGGTAGTATAAAATATTCTTGTGAAATCGACACTTGGTTTGCACTATACACAAAACTCGACTAGGGCATACTTGTCTGAAATCGTGATAAATCTAAATTGCGTAACACTTGTCCAATGATCAACATGTCATCAATATACAGCAAGAGAATAATGAAGTTGCTATTAGGGAAAAATCTCACATACACGCAGTGATCTGCATCCATTCTTTTGTAGGAGTGTTTCACCATAAGAGAACCAAACTTTTTGTGGGAGCTTGTTTCAACCCATACAAGATCTTCTTTAATTTGCAAATCAAATATTCATTCCCTTTCACTTCATAATCCTCTAACTGGTTCATGTAAATTTCTTCTTGCAAATCCCCATGCAAGAATGTAGTCTTAACATCAACTTGTTTAAGCTTCAGATTCAGACTAGCTGTCAATCCCAGTACAACTCGAATGGAGCTCATTTTCATAACCGGTAAAAGAATCTCATCAAAGTCTCTACCATTCTTTTGAGCAAAGCCTTTCACCACTAATCGAGCTTTATATCTCACTAGCTTTTCCCTATCTTTCTTTTACTTGAACACTCACTTGTTCCCTAGAGGCCTTTTACCCTTTGGAAGCTCAACTAGCTCATAAGTGTCATTTTCTGCTAGGAATTTATTTCCTCTTGCATAACTTCCAACCACCGCTCCTTGTCAGGAGTGGACTGCACTTCTTAGAAACTCTCTGGCTCCCCCTCATTAGTAAGCAAAATATATTCAGAACTAGGATGCATCAAGGATGGTCGTCGATCTGGTAAATCTCCTAAGCTGAGATTCTTCACCCTCTTATAGAGGAGGCTATTCCCCCTACTCAATACCGATTGCATCAAGCTGAATGTCATTGGTAGCATCCAACCGATCACTAATTATGGCCAGTTCATCTATATCTCCAAGTTATGCTCCTTATGTATCTCCACCATGTGTGACATTACTAGGTAGAGCTGTCATCGGTGACTCATCCTCATACTCACCAACTCTTTGTGCAGTTTTCACCTTCCTTTTAAAATCAACTATAGTCTCTTGCTCATAAAAAACCATATCTTTGCTCCTAACAACCTTTCTCTGTTCTAGATCTCATAACTGATAACCAAACTTTTCATCACCATACCCAACAAATACACGTGGAGTGGCTTTACTGTCCAGCTTTGACTTTTGCTCTTTGGCATATGCATAAAAACTTTGCAATCAAAGACCTTCAAGTGAAAATACGAAGCATTTTTGTCTGCCCATGCCCTCTCTGGAATGTCAAAACCCAAAGGAACTGATGGTGATCGGTTGATTAGGTAGCAAGCTGTGTTAACTGTTTCACCCCAAAAGGATTTTAGCAATTTAGCCATCCTCAACATGGATCTAACTCTTTCCATGATGGTGCGATTCATCCTCTCGGCTACACCATTGTGCTATAGTGTCCCAGCTTCTGTCTTCTCATGCCTTATCCCATACTTCAAGCAATAAGTTTTAAACTCATTGGAGGTGTACTCTCCTCCATTGTCAATACGAAAACATTTCAAAGATAATCTTGTTACCCTTTCTACCATAACATGAAAACTTTGAAACCATTCCAGAACCTGACTTTTATTTCTCAACAAATACACCCACATCTTTCGCGAAGCATCATCAATAAAAGTGATAAAATATTTGTTTCTACCAAGAGACTCGACCTCCATGGGACCACAAATATCAAAGTAAACCAATTCAAGTTTATTTTCTTTCCTTTTAGAAGGATCGGAAAGAAACTCTATGTTACTTACCGAATAAACAATGATCACATGAGTTTGGAGAAATACTTTTAGCCGAAAGAATGAGGGACTATTTCACCAAAAGCTGTAACCCTTTCCCACTCATGTGTCCTAGCCTCTTATGCCACAAATTCAGTGAAGTATCGTCCTCTACTGCATTGACCTGCCCGCTGGATACTCTTAGCCAGGTCTTATACATGTAGGAACACAATTTTCCCTTTGCAACCAGCAATGTACCCTTGAGAAGCTTCCACTGTGCATTCTTTTGTTGGCTCTCATATCCTTTATTGTCAAGGACATTAATTGATAGCAAACTCATCCTCATATCTGGGATGTACCTAGCATCCTGTAAAGTAAGTGTGCAGCCAGTGTTAGTCTTTATGACAATATCATCATTCCTACAATCTATGACACAGTGTTGTTTCCTATTTTGGCAATGCCAAAGTCATCTTCTTTGTAAGTTCTAAATAACTCCCTTTTGGGAACACAATGATATGCCGCACCAGTGTCAACAATCCACTCAAACAATGGATCCCCCACATTATTGCAGTCAATTGGTGTACACACTAGGGATTCAATCTCTTTATCAGAGCCAACCACTTCAGTATTGTTGTCATCTGAGACAGTCTTGCCCTTTTCATCCTTCTTTTCTTTCAAGAGTCGACAATTCCTTTTAATGTGACCAATCTTCTTACAGTAGTAACACTTTACTACCTCCTTGGACTTGGACCTCTTATTGGACTTACTACGCCCTCTAGAATCTTGATCTCTATTCTTATTTCTATCCTTGTTCTCTGTGATAAGAGCTTTACTACTCCCGGATTCCATGTCCTTCCATCTTGCTTCTTCATTGAACATGCTGTCCTTTACCATTCCCAATGTTAACTTGCCATTAGAAGCTGAGTTACTGACAGTCACAACCAGTGTTTTCCAACTATCTTGTAAAGAACTCAAGAGAAAAGTCTGTACCTCATCGTCAAAGTTAATTTCTAAAGTTGTAAACTGGTTCAACACATCCCGGAAGTCACTCATGTGTTCAGCAATAGGACGTCTCTTCTTATATTTTAAATTAGCAAGCTTTTTAATCAAAAAAGCTTTATTTAGAGTAGTTTTCCTTTCATACAAAGTGGCTAACTTGTCCCAAGCAGCCTTTGCACTAGTCTCTGTTGCTACATGATGAAACACACTAATATCTACCCACTTTCTGATGGTACCCAAAGCTTTTTTGTCTAACTTTTTCCAGTCTTCATCCATCATGGTAGACGGTTTTGCAAACTCACCCAATATTGGGTCATGCAAGTCCTTGCAATATAGATGGTCCTCCGTCATTCACTTCCTAATAGAATAATTTGAAGCTGTTAGCTTTATCATAGAACCCATATCTTGGCTACTTTTCATGATTCAAGGCATAATAATCTTGGCTTTGATACCAGTTGTTAGATCAAAAGACAACTAACCGATAGCCAACAAGCCAATATTGTAAAGAAAATAAAGAGAAAGAGAACACCAAATTTACGTGGAAAACCCTCCAGTGTAGAAAAAAAAAAACCATGGGGCAGAACAGAATAAAAATCCACTATGAGAGATAAAATAGTTACAGAAGATTCGATATCCCAAACTTATGCCCAAAGTCTATGATTCACAACAGATTAGAAGAATACAAATATATTGTTTTTTTTTGAAAAACCTACTGGTTATCACCAAAGATTAAAAACAGTTGTTATACGAATTTATCTCTCACCCTTGCTTTCTCTGTAAAGCAAGAAAATTCTGTCTCTTGTCGCTCCTCTTCGGTTTTTTGTTAGAACCTCTCCCCCCTCTACTAAGAGCATATATGTCACAAACCCACACATTTTCTCTCTCTTCATGGTGGGATCCAAGCAAGATCAATCACATATTTGTACTCATTCTTGTTCTCGGCAACTCCATTGTTTTGCGTATTGAGAAGGCTTCTTCAAGAAGCTACCATCCCCTTTTACCAAGACAACACCACAAAAGTCAAGACAAGCATTGAATGTTTCTCACACAAATATTAAATGCTACCCATGCTTCATTGCTTTTCATTTTCAAAAGCAGGATGCCGATGAGCACAAATAGGAAACCGAACAGGGCTACAGATACAAAATCTATCGAGAAACCTAACTGGGGAGACAAGCACCATGAGCTTAAACAAAGTGATCACTTCCGAGAAGCATATATCGAACAGAGCATACTGAGAGACTCAGCGGCTACCGAACACTACCGAACAGCATACAAAATGGGACTGAACCGAAGACCCTGGCTGAGAGCCCAACAATAACAACACTTAGAACCACCAAACATCATAGAATTAATTGATTATTAACACCAAGCTTTTGCCAAGAATAATATACTCAACAACTAGATACTAGCTGGGTCTCTAATGATGTAAACACCAAGCTTTTGTAACCCATTCTATCAAGTTACATGACCCAATATTTTTGTTGATTTTGTTTTAAGGACTTCATTGGCTTTCCCAAGAATACTGATGACTTTTACCAACCAATTTCACATAGCAGCTTCCAAGATTTTTAGAAAAACACGGTCATTGCATAAAGAATAAAATAAAAAGTCTAAGTTTAACAATCTTGAATTGAGAGTGCTTTTCTTAGTCCGTGTTACAATACATTTTTTAAAGCAGCTTATAGAACCCCATGTTAAAATATCCCATCATTAGAAACATCATAAGCACTGAAAGCAATATACTATCAAACCCTGAAACCCGAATCTACAAAGCAGCAACAAACCCAAGAAATCATAAATAAATCACAACGAATACCTAAGTTAGACCACAATATTAAGCAAAAAGTAATAGAAAGATTGTAGTAAATTAGAATTCCAAAACAAAACCTAAAAAATCGAGTTGAGAGAGAGAGAGAGAGAGAGAGAGAGAGAGAGAGAGAGAGAGAGAGAGAGAGAAGGGAACCTGATGGTATGAGGGAGAGAATAAAGGCCAGGAATATGAGCGGGAGAGTTTTTGCACAAATTATTCCATGGTTCTCTCATGCCTTTCTTCGAACATGCCATCTGCCATCGTGCTCATAGCCTTTCTTGCGATCGGAAGGCCGAGAGAATTAGGTAATTCCTATTTCAATTAAAGCTTCATGAAACCCTAGCTATGGTAAAACTTATTTGAGAAAATTAGCAAACAAGAAAACACCATGACAAAGAGACCAACCACGATAATAAATACGGAAGGAGGAGGGGCTTTTCGAGCATCAGAACTGCCACGACCAACAATAGCAGTGCCACCACGTGCCACCGTGGATAGCTTCTTCTCTGGTGTTGGCTTGAGTTATGGTCCTTTGACACTTGTCTCTAGTTTCTTCTCTAAGAACTACCCCAACTCCAAATGTTGTTCTTCCTCCCAGCATCACGCAAAAGCTATGGCTTCACCTAATGCTAGACTAAGCTTCGTCACCAACAATTCGACAGAGAATTCATCAAAGGAAGCGAGTTTCAGAGATGATGCTGGTTGTTTTTTAAAGGAAGTAAAGAAGAAAAGATGAGTGACGTCTTCTGCCATAACCCTAGAAATGAAATGGCCTTGTTCTAAGTTACTCAAAACATTAAACTCAATGATGAACATGGTTGTTCGTCGCTAACTTTAGCAACGAACGAGATTTTTGTTGCTAAAATTAGGGATAAAAGTGTTGTTCGTCCCTCAAATTAGCGACGAACGTGTTGTTCATCGCTAAATTAGCGATGAACATGTTGTTCGTCGCTAAATTTAGCGACGAAGTCTCTTTTTGTCATTAAAATTAGCGACGAAATTGATTATTCATTGTTAATTAGTGACAAAATTTAAATTTATCCAATTCTTTTGATGAATTTGGCAACGAACTAATTATTTACAATTAAATTAACAACGAAAAAGATATTCTTGCAAATTTACATCAAAATTAAAGATAAAAAATATTTGTCGTGTGATTCATTAATAATGATTATATTATTTAAGCAAATTTGTTATTTCTCCAAAAATTATAATTGATAATATTTAGAATAAATACAAATTCCTTTGCCTAATCTCCAAAAATATTATTTAATGCCAATTAAATCATGTACTTAGCCAAAAAATAAAATATATGTTTGTAGAAGTAAAATCGTATTATTGTACATGGTAATATTTTGTTAGATATTAGTTGAATTATTTATTATCGAAAATTGTCAATTTGGTGAGAATTAAGATATTGACTATGAATTCAATTATCACCTTTTATCAATGAACAATTTTAGTGAAGTTACAGTTCTTTCATTAATCATAACCTTAACAAAAGTTACAAATTTGTTTAACTAATCTAGTCATTATGAAAGTATGAAAACCAGATGTCTTCTATCAATAAACTACACGATGAATATTTTTTCATCTCTAAGTTTGTTGTAAATTTCTGAGAATTATTTTCTCATTGTTAATTTCATTGCAAACAGTTAATTCGTTGCTAAATTCATTATAAGAAGTGGATGAAATTAGATTTTGTCGCAAAATTTGTCGCCAATTAGCAACAAATAGTCACTTTCGTCGCTAATTAGTGATGAATTTTACAACAAAAAAATTTTCATCGCTAATTTGCCATGAATTTAGTCACGAAATTTTTTTTGTTACTAATTTGCCACAAATTTGGTCACGAAATATTTTTCATCACTAATTAATCATGAATTTAGTCACAAATTTCCTGTTCGTTGCTAATTTTATCATGAATAATTTTTCCTCATTAATTTCATCGCAAAATAGTGACGAAACGGTTTTTTATCTCTAATTTCATCACTAAATAGCGATGAATATTTTTTGGCGCTAAATTCCATCACTAAATCCATACTTTTTTGTAGTGGTTTGATATAACAAAATTTGATTTGAATCAAATTGAACTCTTAAGAGGCAAAATTATTTCGGTACCTATTATTGTCATATACAAGACTCGAATTTAGATTTTGTTTAAGAGTTATCAGTGTTTAGTCACTAAACCAAATAGATATTAGTCTATTAGTGCCTATGATATTCTTGAGAAATCTTGTGTTCTAAGAGGAAAATTATGATGAATTAAATTTTGATGGCTACTATTTAATGCAATCAACTTTACTATGACTATTTTTGAATTTGGAATGATTAAGAAAAATTAGTTAATAATGGTACTAAGTGCCCGTTTGGTATTTTTTTTTTCAATTTCTCTTCTCAATATAAGAAGAAGTTCTGTCAACCAAAATTTTTTCTTCTTAAAAATATCTTTTTTTAAGAAGGAAAAAAAAAAAAAAAGGAAAAAGTAGCTTTAACTGAAAAAACTCTTAAGATGAGCTTTTTCTTCTTATTCTTTTTTTTATACGCCAACTTTTTGATAGCGATATTTTTATACACTTGAATTGTTTTATTTAATTTTATTTTAGACTTTATTTTATGAATTTTAGGACTATTTTTAGGTTTTATTTCATGATTTTACACTGATTATTTTCGTGGATTTTATTTTAAGATTATTAGGCTTGTTTAAGAATATTAGACTGCACATATAGTTATTAGTATTTTGGACATAACTTTTTGCTCCAATGTCCGATTGACCTGATTCTTATTGGGTTCGAAAGAAGACTTCAAGGCCTACAAATCTTATGAAGACCTCAGAAGCTGGGTCAAACTAGAAGATACGAAGTTGCTACAGTGCTGAAAATCAAGACCTATGAGTTCTAAAAGCCCAAGTCCAAGTGAAATATCAAACTGTTATGAAGACCCGAATTTTAAGTTATTTAAGACTGTTAGAAATTAGATTATAAGGAGGAGACATCTTTTGCATATAAGGGAGAGAGGAGAAACCCTAGCAGCCACCTCCTTTGGAGGAGGATTCCTTCGGATGCAAATGGATGTTTTCTTTATCTTTCTTGTGTTTCTTTATCATGGCTACTTAGATTTCTTGTTCCTAAGACTCGATGGATTTTGTTCTTTGATTAATAGTATGGTTTAATTTATTTCTTTTCCTTAAATCTTTATTGGAAAACTTAATGCTTCATTCATAAAGGACCCTACGATTTGATGATTTGTGATTACATGTATAAGATCGAAAGAAGATTGTATGAAATCTAACCAATATAATAAAATCCATATAGGGTTATGAGATCGATGAATGATTAATTCTGTGTATGGGGATTTTAGGGGAAACTCTAGATTACAGATATTCTATAGATCTTAATGCAGTTTGGCCTAATCAAGATTGTATGACCATTGAGTTTGGTTAGTCGAATTAGGGTTTCATTGCATGACTACTAGGTGAATCTAATCTTGAAAAATCTGTTATCATCAAGAATGAATCTTTAGTCAATAAACTTTAAGGAATTTGAAAGAATTCAACTATGTGAAATAATTGGAGACAGATGAAATCGAAGTCTTAGGGTTTTATAAAACTAGGATTTTTGTTTATCAATATTTCTATTTTTAATATTTTTATAATTTTAACATTTTTATTATCTTGATTCGTTTTGTCCAACTTAAATAGGGTATTTTATATTTGGTAATATATAATATCTTTGAGAGATCGACACTTACTTCGCACTATACACAACACTCGACTAAGGTATAGTTGTCCGAAATCGTGATACACCTAAATCGCGTAACAAATTTTTGGTGCCGTTGTCAGGATATTCATGTATGTCGATAAAAATCATCTTGTTTGAGATTGGACATTATTTTTTTATTTCTTGTTTCTTTCTTATTCTTGGTAAATAGGGTATGTAGATTTTAAGGTTTTTCATATATTTCTTACTCATTCCATATAGAATTAGTTTTTTTAGGGTTTTTTTTTGGCCATCTGAAAACAGATTAAGGTATTAGGGTAAGTGACCACTTATTTTAAAGGATGTCAGCCTGTTGAACAAAAGCTGTAGCTTTGCTATAGGCACCGACCTATTTTCGTTAAATTCCATCGTTTTCATAGGATTTTCTATTTTTCTTTGAATTTTTCGTGATTTTTAGAATTTTTCGATTGTTTTCTTGGGTATCTTTTTGTATTATTTTACTGTATTTTTGTAATTTCTACATTTATATATGCATTATAGATTTTCTTGAGTAGTTATTGCAATTGGTTTTGAAGTTTGAATTTTGTGCTATTTTTGTGTCCGTAAGTACATGCTGCGATCCAAAAGTCTTGGCCTAGTTAATTTTGATCCTAAGATTAAAAAGACATTACGAACCATTCGTAGACAAGTCAATGAAGTTAAGGAGGAAGAAACAATGGCCTATGAGAACAGAGCAATCAGAGAATACTCGATGCCCAGATTTCAGGACATTCAGAGTAGTATCGCAGGGCCAACTGTGGAGGCAAACAATTTTGAGCTCAAGCCAAGTCTCATCAGAATGGTGCAAGCAGATCAGTTCAGTGGTGAAGCATTCAAAGATCCAAAAAGCCACTTGAAAAATTTTCTAGAGATCAGCGACACCATCAAGCTAAATGGAGTCAGCCCCGATGCCATCAAGTTAAGGTTATTCCCTTTCTCTCTTAAGGGAAAGGCAAAGGTATGGCTGAACTCCTTCCTTACTAATTATTTTACAACTTGAGAAATTCTTTCTCAGGCATTTTTAGCTAAATATTTTCCACCTGGAAAAATAGCTAAACTACGTAATGGCATTACTAGTTTTAGGCAATCTGAAGGTAAGTCTTTATATAATGTTTGGGAACAGTTTAAGGATTTGATTAGGAAGTGCCCACATCATAGTATTCATAACTGGTTGATTTTGTAAATTTTTTATGGTGGTCTTTTAAATTCTGTGAAAATTACCATAGATGCTACAACAAGAGGTGCATTTATGAGCAAGTCATATAATGAGGCATGGTCATTATTGGATAGTATGGCTTCTAACCAATATGATTGGTATAATGAGAGTAAGATTCCTAGACAAAAGGCCGGTGTGCATGAGGTTGATAGTTTTAGCATGCTCAATGCGAAAATTGACTCTTTGATTAATTGCATGAAAACTAATCAACTTAATATTGTGTCTAACCAGACCTTATATTGTGATTATTGTAGTGATTCTACTCACGTATCTTTTGAGTGTCCACAGGTGCAGCAAACAAACTATATTTCTAATTTTGATAGATCTTAGGATAACCCTTACTCCAATACGTATAACCCTGGATGGAGGAAGCATATCAATTTTTCAAGCAATCAAGGAGAACCACAGTGAGTGAATCCACTAGATTTTCATTCAGGGAATCCACAACCAAGAGAGAGTAAGGCATCGTGGGAGATAACAATTGAACGCTTGGCAACAGCAACAAATGAAAGGTTTGAGTAGCTCGAAAATAAAATTGATCAATTAACTAATACCTTTTATTCTTGTGTGCCAGATAGATTATCAAGTGACATTAAGAAAAACTTCAGAGAGCAGGTTAATGCAATCTCATTGATGAGAGAGAAAGAATTGCAAAAGGTACCAGATCTATCCTAGGATGAAGAGGATAAACAAGAAACAAAAGAAGAGATCCAAAAGTCTACAAATGAGGAGGTTGAGACACCAGATTCTAGACAGGGAAGTGTTTTATGTTTTAGTGATTCTAAAACCCCTGTTCTTTTTCCTGAACACATGTTATGTACAAAAGTACAATTTGAAAAATTTTTAGAAATTCTTAAGAAATTGCACATTAATATTCATCTTTTAGTTGTCATCAGACAAGTGCCGAGATAAGGGAAATTTCTCAAGGAAAAGATCACTAACAAGAAGAAACTTGAAGAGATTTCAAAGGTCAAACTTACATATGAGAATGCAATAATTGATAAGAGAATGACAAAGGCATGGCATGATGCAATAAATGGACATACTGTGAAGATTTATGAGAAGAGAAGAAATTGCTAAAGAGGAAGCTACAAGTTCCCGAACTTAATCAGGGGAGTCTTTCTGCTCTCTTCTCTTGATTTTAGATTGATTTACATTGTGGACAATGTTTGGATTAAGTGTGGGGGGGGATGCATTGTATTTTGATTTTTAGGTGTTTTATTTATTTTATTCTATTTTTTAGGATATTTTTTTTATGAATTAAAACATTTTTATTTAGAAATCTTAATTTTTACTGAATTTCTTGAGTTTTGAAAAATTTTTTCATACCAACTAGATTTTCTCAGATTTTCTAGTTAGTGTATGTTACTTGTATTGAATTAGGTTGTATGATAGACGATTGATATTAGTAATTATTTGGTACATGAGTGGCTATTCATCTTTTTATAGTTGATTTGAAGGATAGACATGTAAGATTTAATACCAAATTTACCTTAGTGAGAATTTGAACCCTATAAAACAATTTTTTTTTGCTTTTATCATTTTTCTTGTTGAACATATATTACACATGATTTGGTCATTCTAGAACTTACTCTGTTATATATTTTGAGACCACATTCATGATTTTTATACACCAAAATGATTAAGGCACTTAGCATTACACATTTTTAGCTTCCAAAAAATACAATTCCAATCATTTTTTACCCCTTAGTTAACCAATTTGAGTCTAAACCTTTTCTTTTATATGTTACCCACATAATTTATCCTATGACCCATTTCTTTAGCCCCAGATTTTGAACCCTAATTCACTAATATACTTATAGTTGATAGTATGATGTTATGTTTTTAGCTATTATTGTTTTGTTCGAGTTTTATATATGTTTTTAGTCATTGTTTTATTGAGTGAGTTATGAAAAAGAAAAAAAACCAGCAAAAAAAATGAAAATAAAAAAAATGAAAAAAAAAAGAGAAAAGAAAGAGTGCTGGCTGAAAAAGAGAAGAAAAAAATCAAGAAAAAAAAAAGAAAAAAATCAAATAGCAAAAAAAAAAGAAAAAGAAAAGAAAATAAACATTTTTCATTCTTGATATTGTTCACTCTTATAGTAAAATATCTTTACCTTATTCTTTGCTTTGAATAAGTGATTTACCACATTGGTTAGAGTTAGTGTTTTGTTTGATTTGATGTAAATGATGTCATGTCTTGATACTTAAGTATACTTAGTGAATCATTTTAACCCTACATCTTACCCATTATCTTATCTCTTACCTTAACCCCATTACAACCAAATAAAAGACCTTCTGATTGGTGTGGATTTCATATGTAAGTGGTGAAAATTTGATATATGAGTAAACTTATGATAATGTCATATCATTGTGTTGATTTGAGTGATACACATATCCTTACATAAAATGAGTGCTTTGAGTAGTTGGTTAGTATTTTCTTTTATTCTATTGAGTGAATCAATTCACTATAAAAAAACACGTTTTTAGAGACGGATTTTAGTCATGAAAAAAATTTGTCGCTATGTAGCTAGGAATTTAGCGACAAAACTCAAATTCGTCTCAAATTAGCGATGAAATTTGCGATGAAAAAAATTTTGTGGCTAATTAGTCACGAATTAATTTTTGTCACTAATTTAGCGACGAAAATAATTATCCGTTGCTAAATTTAGCCACGGATTTTAGGATTCGTGGCTAAATTTAGCCACGAATACTGAAATCCGTGACTAATTAGCCACGAATCCTCAAATTCGTGACTAAATTAGTCACGCATCCTGAAATTTGTGGCTAGATTTAGCCACGGATATCGAAATCCGTGGCTAATTAGCCACGGATCCTAAATCCGTGGCTAAATTAGCCACGAATCTTGAAATCTGTAGCTAAATTTAGTCACGAATACCAAAATTCGTGGCTAATTAGCTATGGATTTTGAATCCGTAACTAAATTCGTCCCTAATAAAATTGTTGAAATTTATTAAATATAATTTTGTATTTTTATTAAATATAAATTTGTATTTTATATGTTTATTAAATTAGGTTATTGATTTTTATTAAATATAATTTTGTATTTTTATTAATGATAATTTTTTAATTTTATTAAATATAATTTTGTGTTTTTATTAAATATAATTTTATATTTTGTATTTTTATTAAATTAGGAATTTATATTTTTAATGATAAGAGTTAGAAAGAAAGTAATGAAGTAAAAAAAAAAAGAAGTATATCAGATAAGTTAATATGACATAGTGGTCGAGAACACTCCAGACGTCCTCTTAGTCATAGGTTCTAATCTGGACAAGTGCATATTTTCTATAAAAATATAAAGTAGCAAGAAGTTGGCTCATACGCGAGCGGGTATAGGCGGGCAAGCAGCAGGGCCAGGGCAGCGGCCGACCGGTAGGCCAGCGGGCTCTAAAAAAATATATATATAATACGAAATTTAGCCACGGATTTTCAGAATCCATGGCTAAATTTAGTCACGGATTCAAAAATCTGTGGCTAAATTTAGCTATGAATTCTTCAATCTGTGGCTAAATTTAGTCACGAATTCAAAAATCCGTGGCTAAATTTTTGCGACGCTCTATTAGCCACGAAAATTTTTTCGTCGCTAAATTCGTGGCTAAACAAATTAGCCACAAATTTTTTTTAAATTTTCGTGACAAAATCCGTCGCTAATTTCGTATTTTTTTGTAGTGATTGTGAAGGTGGTTGAATTTTGCATTGTTCTTGATTTCAATAAGACTGTAGGAGATGCCATAGTTTTTCTAGTACTGGATACTGCGAAATATTGATTGTCTTGTTTGTAATTCCGATTTGAACTTGTCAAATATATAGTTAGGGACTTGGGAGGTTGAATTGGTTTTGGAGAAAATTTATTCTTGTATGAGGACAAACAAACATTCAAGTGTGGGGGTATTTGATAGCGATATTTTTATACACTTGAATTATTTTATTTAATTTTATTTTAGATTTTATTTTATAACTTTTAGGACTATTTTTAGGTTTTATTTTATGATTTTACACTGATTATTTCTGTGGATTTTATTTTAGAATTATTGGACTTGTTTAAGGATATTAGACTACACAGACAGTTGTTAGTATTTTGAACATAACTTTCTACTCCAAAGTCTAATTGATCTGATTCTTGTTGGATTGGAAAGAAGACTTCAAGGCCTACAAATATTATGAAAACCTCAGAAGCTGGGTCAAACCAGAAGATATCTGAAATTTGCATCAAAGTTGCTATAGTACTGGAAATCAAAGTCCATGAGTTCTAAAAGCCCAAGTCCAAGTGAAATATCAAACTGTTTATGAAGACCCATGAATTTTAAGTTATTTAGGACTATTAAAAATTAGATTATAAGGATGAGACATCTTTTGCATATAAGGGAGAGAGAAAAAACCCTAGCATCCGCCTCCTTTGGAGGAGGATTCCTTCGGGTGCAAACGGATGTTTTCTTTACCTTTCTTGCGTTTCTTTATCATGGCTACTTAGATTTCTTATTCCTAGAACTCGATAGATTTTGTTCTTTGATTAATAGTATGGTTTAATTTATTTTTTTTCTTAAATCTTTATTGGCGTGTTTTTTCTTTGATGAGATTTTATTGTTGAATTTAATCGTAAAGGGCCCTACGATTTGATGATTTACGATTACATGCATGAGATCAAAAGAAGATTGCATAAAATCTGACAAATATAATAAAATCCATATAGGGTTATGAAATTGACGGATGATTAACTTTGTGTGTGGGGATTTTAGGGGAAACCCTAGATTACAGATATTCTATAGATCTTAATACAATTCGGCCTAATCAAGATTGCATGACTATTGGGTTTTAATTAGTCGAATTAGGGTTTTATTATATGACCATTAGGTGAATCTAATTTTGAAAAATCTGTCATCATCAAGAATGAATGTTTAGTCAATAAACTTTAAGGGGTTTAAAAGAATTCAACTATGTGAAATAATTGGAGATAGATGAAATCGATGTACTAGGGTTTTATAAAACTAGGGTTTTTGTTTATCAATATTTTTATTTTTAATATTTTCGTAATTTTAACATTTTTATTATCTTGATTCGTTTTGTCCAACTTAAATAGGGTATTTTATGTTTGGTAATACATAATATCCTTGAGGGATCGACATTTACTCTGCACTATACACAACACTTGACTGAGGTATACTTGGCCGAAATCGTGATACACCTAAATCGCGTAACACTTTTTTGAAACCATATTTTTTTTTATTTTATATATATTCTTACTTAAATGATACGAAATTTTAAATATATTCATACCATAAATGTATTCATCTACCATAATCAGCCCCTCATCTCTTACAAACCTGGGCCTTTCCTTGGAAACCATCTCTCATCTCTCATCTCTCATCTCTTCCTCTTTCCTTTGGAGGCAGTCACTATGTTTCTTTGGACTTCTAGACACAATCAAACCAATCATAATGTCCAAAATAAATTTGAAAAATTGGGAGAGACTGTACATATGAAGTTTGCTGAAATTTTGGAAACTTTTTATTTATTAGCTAAGGAAGTCAAAAAAACTCTAGATTTCGAATTTAAAGAAATTTCAACCAAAATTAAAGATAATAGTAGATATTGACTTTATTTTAAAGGATGCATTGGTGTTATAAATGATACACATATACCTGGTATTCCTTTGCCAATAATCACATTCGTTTTATTGGTTAAAAGGGAGTTTCAATACACAATATCATGATACAGTGCAACTTTGACATGTTATTTCCTTTTATTGTTATTGGTTGGTTTGGTATCACACATGACAACAAATTCCCTTCAATTGTACTTTGAAGAAATGAAAAGTGTGTTCTCCCATCCATCAAAAGATACAATTTCATTTATACTTTATACAAATATTGAATAGAATGCTTTTTTAATTAACGACTAATCAAATATATTGTTATATTTTGTAAACAAATATTATGCAATGGATGCTAAATATCCTAACATGAAAGGGTATCAAGCATCCTACAAAGGTGAGACATATCACATTTCTGATTTTAGAAGATATCGCCAGCTACAAGGTGAAAAAAAAATATAACCATACACATTCTTCTCAAAAAAAATGTCATAGAATAAACAATTGGAGTTTGAAAGAATATGTGGCATATTTTAAAAAATTTGGAGCCATTTCCATTGATGAAACAAAAGAAGATAATTATTATAATAGCAGCACTCCATAACTTCATTCAAAATTGAGACAAAGACAAAAAATTTGAAAGATGCGACTGTAACCTTAATTGCACTTTAGAGTTTTAGGACAAAAGAAATATTGAAGAAGAAATGAGTTTATCTACTTATAGAAGAAAAGTGGGTGATAGTTACATGAGCAGAGTTGCCAACCAAATAACAATTACATTAGTGGAAAATAAAAATTGATTAGTTTTTTATATTATATAAAAATGATTTCATATTTATAAATGTTTGATTTTAATAAGTTAAAAAATAATTAATTTATTTTTATTTTAATTCTTAGTATTTATACCTTTTATTTTTAAAATGTGGATATACATGAATTAAAATCAATCGATAATAAGAAGAAAAATTATATTTTATGTGTATATCTTTTATGATAATTTCTTTAAAAGTATAATTTATAAAAAAATCAAATAGTTTATTTATAAAAAAAGTATAAAAGCAATTTTTAAAATAAAAAATGCATACATCTTTTTGTATCAAAAAATAAAAAAAATATCAAATAATTTTTAAATTTATTTGAAAAGAAATTAATTTTTGTTTTTCCAGAAGATAAGAGGGGGGAAAATGCTATACCAAATAGGCCATAAGTCAGTTGAAGTTGAGATAAGGGCATTTAAGGAACATGATTTTCAATTGATCATTGTTCAAGAAATTCAAAAATTTTGGTTTACGGTCCATGGGATGATGCGATATTCCTTGGATTCAGATTGCCACAATTACCTATCGAGTTCTTCAATGAAAAAGCCCTAATGGAGTTGGGTAAAACAATAGGGAAGCCAATTAAAGTAGATACCAACACAGCCAATGCCTTAAGAGGTAGATATACGCGGGTTTGTGTGGAGATGGATTTAGAGAAGCCTTTAATTCCAAACATCAAAATTGGAAAGAAGATGCAGAGAATCGATTATGAAGGTCTCCATGTTACATGCTTTTCATGCGGGAAAGTAGGCCACTCAAAAGAAGATTGCGGCAATCACAGAGCTAGTGAGGACTTACAGGGACAAGATTCCAGTGATCAAAAGAGAGAAGGATCTTATCGAACAAGCTAGCCAGAGGAGACGAACAATGGGCTTGGACCATGGATGATTGTGTCTCGGAAACCAAAACCTTCCAAATCTAGTATACTTAGTGAGAAGGAGAGAAAATGAAGCTTTCACCAGAACAGATTTGTTGGATTGGCAAGAGTCAACGAAAATCTTCAGGAGGAGAGCTTGCAGGAGGATCAAGGGGAAAAGAGAGCAGTAGTGTCAGTGTGTCTTAGAGAAAGGAGAGACGAGTTTCAATTGGATCTTGCCAATGTGTCCAATGTGAGAGAAACTAGGTTGCAGAAGAAGAAAGAGAAAGGGAAGTAGAAGGCAGCTCAGGTGAGGGTGACAGATCAGATAGAGTTTGTAGGGGTTGTGCATGATTAAGATGAGTAGCCTCATGAAGATAAGTCAAGGGCTCGGGTTAGGCACGTGGGTGGGGTATCAGCGACAGTAGATAAAATTAACCAATGCCCATTTACTCCTAAAGCCCTTTTGACTTTTGGGCCGAGCTTCAACAACAACCTAAGCAACCACAGTGATGGACCTAATCCCTTAGGCCCGTTAAAAGTTCTTAAGTCTCAAGACTTGGACCCAAGAGACGAGGTACACACTTTTTCTATCCCAGGTAATATTTATTCTGAGGAGGGAGAAGATTTGAATACAACGGTCGATGGAACAATGGTAACAGAGGCAACAGGTGGTAGGGCAGATCTCGCTGATATGGAGTTGTGATCTAGGTTTCTCCCCCTTTCCTTCCCTCTTATTTTTCCCAATGAAGAGCAAATTAATCTCTTGGAATTGTCAAGGTATAGGGAATGGAAGATTTCGTCGGGCTTATAGGGATCTCCTTAAGGAACACAACCCAGATGTCATTTGCCTCTTAGAGACTAGAGCTAGTAGCAATAACTATCCAACTTTCATCAAGAAAATGGGTTGGGACAGGGACTTTAGAGTTCCGACAACAGGGTTTAAAGGGGGTCTTTGGCTTAGTTGGGACCCCAGGAGGGTGAATTTGTCAATTATCCAATACTCCAGTCAGATGATTCATACTCGGATCATAGAAGGCTCCTCTAGTAGGCTGGTAACCTTTGCATATGTCCAACCTAACCTTCAGGCTAAGATAGTTTTTTGGGAGAACCTTACTACTATGGCGCATAGCATAAATTCCTCGTGGATAGTAATGAGGGATCTAAATGATTTTGGGAGTCTAGAGGAAACCAATAAGGTCAGTTTGCATAGTTGGAGCAGGTGTCAACGAATGAAAAGATGGTGGGAAGTTTACTGTCTAGAAAATGTACTTTCTATTGGTCCTAAGTTCATGTGGATAAAAACTTATTAGGGGAGGATTTCTCTGCAACAAAAGCTGGACAGAGCCTTAGCTAATACCAAAGCCTGGGAGAATTTCCCTGAAATAAAAGTGGTAATCCTGCCAAGAACCTATGGCGATCATAACCCTCTCCTTTTTTGCTCCTCTCTTTCGGATCCTCCCACGAAAGATAGAAGACCTTTTCAGGTGGGAAGCGACTTGGCTTACCCACCCTGATTTTAATAAAGTCTTTGAAGAAGCTTGGAGTTATGGAAGAGGAGACTTAATTCAAGCAATCAACCACTCCAACAATGAGATTAAAATTTGGAATAAGGATATCTTTGGTAACATCCTTAACCGAAAGAGAGTTTTGTTAAGGAGAATCAAAGGTATTAAAAATTCGGGCTTCTACAGTCATTCTCTCTTCCTCCAAAACCTTGAACAAGATTTGTAAAGGGACTTGCAAAAGACTCTTGAGCAGGAAGAGATCCTCTAGCATCATAAATCAAGAGTCGAGTGGTTTGCTGAAGGAGACAGAAATACTAAGTTTTTTCACATGTAAACCAAAATAAGAAGAAATAAGAACAGAATTTCAGCGCTGAAAGTAGACGGGATTTGGTGTACGGATCAAGTCCAACTCAAAGAGGCTGATATTGCTTACTTTTCCAATATGTTTAGAAATTCTGAAGTGTCCCCTCCCAATTCTAAGTTTTTCAGATGGCAAAAAAAAAATAAGAATTAAGACCAAGAGACTCTGATCAAACTTACTACTGAAGATGAAGTTAGAAACGCCCTTTCCTCTACGAAGGGTCTGAACGCCCCAAGTCCCGACAGTTTCCAAACTATCTTTCTCCAGAAGTATTGGAATGTAGTTAGGACTTCCCTCTGCAATTTCACTAATGAAGCTCTCAGAGATGGGTTTTTCTAGCCAGACCATGCTAATACTCTCATGGTTCTGATTCCCAAGCAGGAGAGTCCCGAAACAATGGCAGATTTCAGACCTATCAGTCTGCTTAATTCCGCCTATAAAGTCCTCTCTAAAGTGCTGGTTCGAAGGATCAGTCCTCTTCTTCAAGATCTGATCAACAGTTATCAAAGTAGTTTCCTTCCCGGTAGAGACCCTCTTGATAACATTGTGATTGCCCAAGAAGTTATTCATTCTATCAGAGGGTTTAAGAGTAGGAAAAAGTACATGGTGCTTAAAGTTGACTTAAAGAAGGCCTATGACAGTGTGAGTTGGAGTTGCTTGAGCCAAGTTCTTCTAGATTTTAACTTTCCATTATCAATTGTTAAGCTCATCATGTTCATGGTGTCTTATGAAAACATCTCCTTAGTTTGGAATGGGGAATGCCTTCCCCCAATCAAAGCTGGGAGGGGCCTTAGACAGAGAGATCCCCTTTCTCCTTACCTTTTCATCCTTGTTATGGAACGTCTATCTTATATGATTCAGGATAGGGTGAGGAAAGGGGCTTGGTGTCTAGTGAAGGTTTGCAGAGGAGCTTTGCCGATTTCCCACCTTTTCTTTACGGATGACCTCCTTTTCTTTATTGAAGTTGATCATCTCAATCGAAGTCATATTATGGAGTGTCTAAGAGTTTTCTCTACCGAAAGTGGCCTTATTGTCAACCCTCAAAAATCCAAATTGTGGATTACTCCTAGTGCTCCTTTATCTCTAAAGCTCTCTCTAGCTGCAGCCAGCAAATTTCATCTCACCAATGATTTGGGCAAATATTTGCGCATTCCAGTCATTCATGAGAGGGTGGACAAGAATACCTATTTTCAGATTGTTGAGAGGGTTCAAGATAGGCTTAAGAGTTGGAAAGCCAAACTTCTTAGCACGGCGAGAAGGAAAGTCCTTATCCAATCCGTTATAACTGCCATTCCCATCTACACAGTGCAAGGTGCTTGGTTGCCAGAAAGCATCTGTAGCAAGCTGGATCAGATTAATAGAGACTTCCTTTGGGGTTGGTCTGAAGACTGTAAAAATGTGCATCTAGTTGGGTGGGAGAACGTCTGTAAGCAGAAAAGGGAAGGGGGCTTGGTATTAGAAAAATGAGGGACATTAATCTGGCCTTAATGACAAAACTGGGTTGGAAGGTTTTGAAGGGGGACAAGGCTTTATGGTGTGAAGTGTTGAGGTGTAAATACTTAAAGGGGCAAGACTTGATGAATTATAGGCCAAAGTCCAATGCCTCTAGACTTTGGAGAGGGATAATAATGTGCAGAGATTGCATTAACAAGGGTCGAAAATGGAAAATTGGGGATGATAATCAGGTTAATTTTTGGATGGATATGTGGGTTAGCAAAGATTCTTTATTAAATCATGCCTTAATCAATGTTAACAGAGATGATTTGAATCTTAAGGTAGGTCATTTCATTGATGACAATAAAAGGTGGAATTTGGAGGATTTAGAAACTATCTTGTCTAAAAGCAAGGTTGACGAAATTCAAAGCATCTTTGTCCCGGGGGGTGATCACGTCTCTGATGCCTTTTGTTGGAATGGAAATGAGGATGGGACCTTCACAACAAGTTCTGCTTACAGAATTATCCAGAACTCAAGGTCCAGGAATGATAGCTCTGGTGGGGATTGGAATTGGATGTGGAAAGCAGTCTGTTCTGAAAGAATTCGTCTCTTTTTATGGTTGGTTGCTCAAAAAAAGATTATGACTAATATTGAGAGATGGAGAAGACACTTCTCCTTAAATGCAAGCTGTCCTCTTTGTGGGGGGGTAGAGGAGTCCATTGCTCACTGTCTACGTGGCTACTATATGGCAAGAGAGGTGTGGAACCTGGTCATTCTAGGTATTGGAAATTATCTAGCCTTTTGGAACACAGAGATTACTGATTGGGCCAAAGCTGAAAACAGGGGCTATGCTGATGGCTTCTTTGTTGTTGATAGCTACATCTTCCTAGCCACGGTGTGGACTATATGGAAGAGTGATGCATGATGGTCCATCAAAATAAGTTTTTGCACCTTATTCAGATTGCGAGATGGGCTCGACGCTTTGTTCAACAGATAGCTGTGGCTAGTAGGAAAGAGGAAGGAAATTCTGTTATCCCTTATGAGTGGATTGGTTGGAAGCCGCCGATGGAAGGAAGGCTCAAATTAAACACTGATGGTTTTGTGATCCATTCTTCTGGCCAGGCTGTAACAGGGGGTGTGTTGAGAAATGATAGAGGTGATTGGGTGCTTGGTTTTTCAATGAAGGTTGGCTTCTCCTATGTTTTTGTTGCAGAACTTTGGGGAATGCATCAAGGTCTCAAAATGGTTAAAAATCATAACTGTTTCAACATTGAAATGAAGGTGGATTCTCTAGCTGTCTTTCAAGCTCTGAAGAATAGCATGTCCCAAGAACACCCCCTTAGTTTAATGATTAGAGATTATAAAAATCTTATGCTCCAGGTCAATGTAGGCGTGGTTCTTCACACTCTCGGGAAAGGAAATCGTTGTGCAGACTTCATGGCCTCTCTAAGTCATTCTGGCTCACAAAGATTTAGTGAATTCAGACTTCCCCCTATGGCTTTGCTTCCTTTGTCGAAGGAGAATGCTGGCGGTTGCTTTTGGCTTTCGTTTCTTTCCTTTTCTCACAAAAAAAAAAAAAAATTATGCATCTTGATTATTTTATGTTGTTTCTTCGCTCTGCCCAATAAGCCCAGACCATTTCCCGTCGTCTTGGTCGGCCCAATAAGCCCAATGATTGGACTAATCAAAAACCCTCGCCTACCTCGTGCTCATCCACTCATACTAGGGTTTCGTCGTTCTGCCTTTCGTTCTCACTAGAGCTCTAAAACACTTGTTTGGCGGCTGAACTGTATCTTCCTCAACTGCGCACCAAAATGGTCTCTCTCTCTCTCGCTCTCTCCCTCTTTCTCTCTCCCTGCATCATGGCATCTTGCTTACATTCTTGTGTTCTTGGTGACGAAAACAGGCTTCGGAGAAGAAGCTTTCTAATCCAATGAGGGAAATCAAAGTACAGAAGCTTGTCCTCAATATCTCCGTCGGTGAAAGTGGGGATCGTTTGACCAGAGCCGCTAAGGTATTATTTCATCTTTCTCTCATCTGTAATCCCTCTAACTCTCTCTCTCTCAAACATTTATTTGACCTTTCTTTCTTTCTTCATCTTTAGGTTTTGGAACAGCTCAGTGGCCAAACACCTGTTTTCTCCAAAGGTGAGAAAGATTTTCCCCTTATTCTTTTTCCGAAAATGTTTGCATTTAAGCCGTAATATGACTATGAAATGACGAAGATTGTGATGCTGATTTAAGGTCTTGATGACTAGCATTAGGTTTCGTTCTTGTCTACGTAGTTTATAGGAGATGGGTTTTGTTTAAGTCTTGCAATATTAGGCATTTTCTGAGAGTATATTACGCTATAGCTAGATTGGAAACCCTCAAAGAAGATGCTAAAAAGATGGGATGTACAAATTTTTATTTACTACTTTGGGATTTGCTAGTAGCTTAGTGAGCCTACACTCAACTTGAATTTTATCTTCAATTTTATTCATGTGCTGAATAAATCATTGGATCTTCAGAATAGCTTGTGCAATTGTGTTATGTAATAATCATTTTCTTTTCTGTTTTGATCTATAGCTAGATACACTGTTCGTTCCTTTGGTATCAGACGTAATGAGAAGATAGCATGCTATGTTACTGTGAGGGGTGACAAGGCAATGCAGCTTCTTGAGAGTGGCTTGAAGGTTAAGGAGTATGAACTGCTACGGAGGAACTTTAGTGATACTGGGTGCTTTGGGTTTGGTATTCAGGAGCACATAGATCTTGGAATCAAGTAAGTGATATTTTTTTGTGAAGTAGTTGGCTTCTTAAAATTTGAACCCCAAACCCCCCCTACGGCCCCACCCAAAAGAAAAGGAAAAAAGGAAAAAGATAATGGAATGCTGACACCAGATTTCTTGTGGGAGCAATGTTGATTTCTTTCATATTTTTATTAGTATGGGGGGCTGGAACTACATTTTATTGTGAATCTGTGACTAGACATAGGGTTAATTCATATAGCTCAGACATATGCACATATGCTCTATTGAGTTCAGCAGATTTTGTCTTGAGTTGCGGTTTTTGTCTTAGATAAATCTCGCATCATTGGCTGGCATATCTTGTTCCTGTTTTCATTGGATCCATCTTAGGATTCAAAGGACAATTTACTCTGGGTATTGGGTTTGATGCTATAGTTTGCATTCAATTTTCCACAATTTGAAATCAGACAGACTTATGGTTCATCTATTTACGAGTTGTTTGCAAGGGTTTACCTTTTGAAAGGATTGTGAAGAGCTTCTCTCATCCATGGATTATCTGTCTCATTAGGGCTCCGGTAGTGTTGCTTGAAATCATCCCCCACACATATTATTTATTGGAAAATATTTTCATCAGATTGATTTGTAAAATATTTTTATCATTTGGGTGAAAATTGTATTGTTTTTTCTTTTAAATTAGGACCTTTTAACCATAACTTTGCCATCATTGAGTACCTTTTTTCTTGTTTCTAAAGCTTTGCTCTAATTACATGTTGAATGAAACATTTTCCATTGATTAGGTCTGTTTCCTATGGCTGAAAAGGGAAAACAAGATAACTGAGAATTTGTTGGAGGAATTCATCAGGACAGGATTTTAATTGTTTTTGGTTTATGAGTATAAATTTCCAAAAAAGGGGAAAGAAATTAGAACTAGCCAAAGTGCTCCTTTCCTCAATTCTTTTTGACTGCTAATGTATTTTTGGTTTAGATTAAATTGCTAATGCTGTTGAGCTGCCGCTGCTTTGATATTAGAATCTGGAAGAAATGAAGACCAAGTGCTTGTTATGCTACTTTGTTTATTTTGATTGTTGTTGTGAAAGTAATTTGGGGTGTTAGAGATATGATGCGATGCTCAATCAGCCTCATCAAATTTCCATCTCTGTCCAGCTCCCTGGCATAGCTCCCTGCCAGCATGCCTGTGGACAGCCTCTTATCTGCTTTTCTTTGGTTGTGTAGGTGGGGTTGAGATGTGACTGATATATGCTCATATTGTACATGTGCATCCATCATATCCCTTTGTTATTGATGTTGGTGACATGCACTTTTATTTATTAACAACTTGGTAAATATTGTAGTATTTGCTTGATTTGAAGCAATATTAGTGACTCCTTGGTGGGTTTAGGTTGTGTTTTCTGCTTATAGTCCATGTTATTTTCATGTTATGTATGGTGCATAAATGCTTTATTTGCAATAGATGCTACCTTGTCACTTGTAGCTCTAGTTTTTCTTTAATTTTTTAACATATTGCTTCAGTTAACATTAAATTCATTGCAAAGAAATTAAGAGGTCTTTTTCTTCATGTGTTTTCCTTTGGGTTTCCATGATCTCAATTTTGTGTATTTGTTTCCCCAGGTATGATCCTTCCACTGGTATCTATGGTATGGATTTCTACGTGGTCTTGGAGCGCCCTGGCTACCGTGTGGGACGCCGCCGCAGGTGCAAGTCTCGTGTTGGTATCCAGCATAGGGTCACAAAGGAGGATGCTATGAAGTGGTTCCAGGTCAAATATGAGGGTGTGATCCTTAATAAGGCCCAAAACATAACTTCTTAGTGGATTACTTCTAAGATGTACTTTTGAAGTTTTGGCAAGGTTTATTTGTTGTCTATTTACAATTTTCCAAATCTCACTAGTCTAGTGTTAAAAGCTTTGATTGCTTTGTTAGGTTTTGGTTGTACTAAGATCCACTTATTCCTTTTTTCTTACCTTTGACAAGAATCAAGATGATATCACCCCATCCTTAAATTATTGTAGTTTGGATGTTTTTAGTGCCACCATTTGTTGCTGGTTGGTCCATTGGCATTTCTCTTGGATTGACTATAACCTCCACATATTTTGCACAGGGATGAACTTTTTAACGTGTATGGTTTACTCTGGTCGGTCAACTATTATTAGGATGTGAAATTGGATCATTTGAAAATTTTATATTTTTTATATTTTTATATAATGGGAATATAAATTTTTGTCTTTTGGACTGTCCAGGAACTTCTTTAGATATTTGGTTAATAGGCTTTAACTTGTTTAAGTTTCCAATCACAAAAGTCATTGGTCACTTGTGTTCGGTGTTTAGTATTTGGTAGAATCTAACTTTTTTAAAAGAATTTACTTGTTCGGTGGAGTTTTAGCATACAATAACCAATTTCTTTAAAATTTTGATTTTTCTGGTCGATGGTTGATGGTGACCATCTTTTGACAATTTACTATCTCTACGGTGTAATGTGTAGTTGTAGTTTGCATCTTATGGAGTTGAATTAATGAGTTGGTTTATAATTTTTATATACCTATTGGTATACTCAAATTTTTGTCTTTCAGTATATTATACTCTATTTGTATTTTTGACAGTATATATTTGAACCAATCGATGAATATCAAATTTTGAAAATCTCATAAGTATTCATTTTGAAATAGCTACTCGGTCCGTGAAGCTCATCGATACTATGGATATTTAAACTTATCGATACCATGGATATTTAAACTTATCCTATCGGTGGACATTTAACCTTATCTCTTCATTTGTCTTAGAGTATCGGTAATTGCCTTACTAAATTTCCATGTGCACCATTGATACCCAACAATATCTCCATTTCCACATTTTTCAAATCTCTATCGCTTACCTTAGCCTACACTTGCATTGCATTGAAACCTCATCAGTGCACCTCATTGTGAATTGCACTGTTTGGCATTTCTTTCAATTTCACTGTCAACGCCCATATGTAGCATTTCTTTCAATATCTTATTCGGTCACCCTTATATTCAACAAATTTATTTGCTTTTTAATCTTCCTTGTCGGTCTTTGACTTAGCAATGCTCCCATCTGATTTCACTGTCACCCATCAGCAATTGTTGGACTTGCAGATAGGTGGATTAGAGCCATGGATCACCGTGTGTAAAAGATTAATCACCACTATACCATTTAATCCCTTTAGTTATATATTATAATATTTATATTGGATCCCATATTATGAAATATTCCAAATTTTGGATTTACTTTCTATAAAATTATGTTGCTCATTTCCACCTTTCCTGTCTGTATCAATCACACTTTCTCAACCGGACAAAACTACAAGCAAAAAAAAAAAAAAAAAACAAAAGCTTCCGGACAACTCAAGAAATCAAGTGAGACATTTGTGCAAATTTGGAATAGATGAGAGCCACTAGGTAAATATTAAAAATAGGTTTAATAATAGAAAGGAAGATGGAGGTTTTAGAAACACACAAATCTAGAGAACGCCACTTCTCTCTCTATATACTATTCTTTCATTTTCTTCCAAAATCCAATCAAACCACTAACAAAACTTAAAATCTCATGTTCCAAATTACCCTTTTAACACTCCAAAACTAGATTGTAGTCTTGATATCGGAGGATCTTAAGAATTTAGAGTTGTCATAATAAATGACAAAATTCTAGGGTTTGGTGTAATTAAAACGGGAAAGATTTATTGGAGACACAAATCAATGTAATATTCTCTTACTATCCTATCCTTTATTTTACTTATATAGTTCTTTACTTGGGTTTGGAGACAAATGAGCCACAGCAAGTCACCAAGAACTAGATTTTATTGTTAGGACTTTTGGGGTTAACTTGAAAATAAATATTGATGATTTTGGTTTTTTTTTTTTTTTTTTAAAAAAGAATCTATATATCAAAAGAAAAGGAAAACAGGATCTCGGACTAACCCTGTCACGCCCCGATCCTCAATCAAAAACCGTGAACAGTCGCTCGTTACCCCGTATGTTGCCCATCACACGACACACATAACGAGACAATGAAGGCTAACATCTTCACCTGTTTAAAATCTATTTAAAACTTGTTTATCCTCAAAATATAATTTTCCAAGTAAAAAAAATTTAAAATACAACACTTTGCTTCAATGCATGAATATATAACAATTTTGAGAGTTTCAAATTACAAGTTGCATAATACAATTACAGTCATCCCATAAAATATGTATATGGTCATTTTATAGACCTCAAGTATATACATCATCCAATGTCATTACGGAAGAATGGCTGGTTCCTACTCAAAACTCGAAGTCTCCAAATATATGTCAAGTGTGTCGAAAATCTCTCGACACGTCTCCCTGCCAAATCTATATCTATCATCATGGAAAAATGATGGATGAGTATTATGGGAAAATACTCAGTGAGTGAGGGGATCGATATTATGTTCTTAATAGCATGTGTGAGCACGGAATGTCAAAGCATATTTTAAAACATAATGATATTAAAATCAAGCATGACATTTTCATAAATCAAGTGATCATATATCATATATCATATATCATAATATCAACATATGCATCCATTAACATTTTGAAATCATTTGGAAACATTGGAGGTTTTTCATATGCAAATATAAAAACAATTAGCTCTCTATCTCAATGTTGGCTACATACAAGCAACTCCCAGTGCTAGACCGCCTATTTGGACGGACCTCCCCATTATCTGGTTCAACTGGGCCCATACGGATATATATATAATCAACCATGTATAGAATCTCGTTCGGTACAAAATAGTGGCGTCACACATGTCCTTCCCGATTTGGTTCAACCAGTCGCAACTATACATATGACGTTTGGGGATACCTCTTGCAGAAGTGTATCCGGACACAATTGGTGTCTTTGCAAATGCCCTTCGTAGCTACGGAATCTATAAGGAACATCATTACATCACAAGTAGCCATCCGGCTCACACATTTATATCAAACCATTTCAAATCAGTGTGCCAATGCAATGGAAGTATATAGATCATATCAAGTTTTCAAAAAGTGGCACGATGTCATTTCAACACAATTCATGGATGCATATCATTTGAACCAATCATTTGAGACACTCCAATGATCACAAAGAGAAGCATTTATAAAATATAAATCAAATATCATACTTTCACACATGTCATTAAATTTGTCATTTGAAAAGTTATAAAATATGGATTTTTGTTAATAAAAAATATAGTGTCAAAGTCTCACTCACAGTATAAGGGAGGGTATGTCACTCCCTAAAATGTACCACAATGTGTAAGAGAATGCTCCCCTCGCTCGGTCACCAAGCGTGTCACTACAATGACAACACATAATATATATAAATAAAATTGAAAACCAATATGTAAATTTATATTTTAATTTGTCCTTCGTTTAGGTTCAAGGCTTAGGGCATGCTAGGTAAGCTTCTAAGATGTATATATGTTGTCCCCTTTTTCATCACCAAATAGGCAACTTCAAATGCTCTTTTCCAAAGACTCACAATTCAGCCCGCAAGATTCAATTTTCTGCATGCTTAAGATTCAAGTTCCCTTTTACATATTGTGCATTCCATAATTCTTAAAATGTGCACTTCCTCATGCATGTCTTCTTGACCTCAATGTTTCCAATACTTTTCTAGCAAAACAATGCCACTTTAAACTACCAAAACCATCACTCTCACACTCTATCTCTTTGTACACTCAAAACAGTCCACAAAATTCAGAATTTAGTGTGTTCAAATCTCACCTCCTTTATGCACAAAATAACATACATTCACATTGCACATTGTATAATTTATCTTTCAAAATTCAGCATGCTAACATACCAAACTAATACACATCATTATCACATTACTTAGCACACATATGCTAACTATACATGCACACACACATATTTATTCCTCACACTCTCGGCCATTTCATTTCCTTACTTTCTCAACACCATAAACCAGAATTTCCTACACACATTAAGATCCATTTTCCCTCACCATACACTCCATGGTTAGCATAAAAATAACCTCACCTAACTCATTTTTAGTGCAGAAAATTTCTGCACATAATGCACCTCATTCTTTGGCCCTTAAAGTAACTTTCTTGCACAATTACATCACATTCTTTTCAGCCAACAACCACCATGTTTTCCCCTATTTTTTAGCTCAAATACACATTACAAACTCACAATTCTCATTCGATTTTCTACACACAAAATTGACCAATTGCTGGACAAATTTTTAGCCCACAATTACACCTTTCTCTCCTCCAAATTCTTGGCCAAACACAAATTTTTCAGCACACTTTCTCCACATAAATTCGATCAACAACACACATATTTCCTTCATCTTTGCACAAAAATTTCAACACACATGATTGGCATTTGAAGACTAAATTTTTAGCTCACCCAAAACACATTTCTCATTCAAGTTTTTGACCAAACACAAGGTTAAAAATTCTGCACACATTCCTCATGCTTTCTTTGAGTTTCACCTAGGTTCTAAGGTATAAAATCATGCTAGAATATCAAAATAAGACTGCAGAAATTTTCCAACAAAGTGCAAAATCCTTTTTACCTCACACAAGCTCTCGGTCACCCTAGGTTCACTAAGCTAACATTCTCCTTTTGGCTCCAAAGTAAAATATGTTATACTAAAGAGTGAGAGAAGGTTTTCTTACCTAGAATTTTTTGGATGAAACTTGAAGAAAACATGAATCCCTTCCACTTGAAGCTCACGGTTCTCTCTTGAAACCCATTATACAAAACTCCTTCTTTAGCTCTAATTTTTGAATATGTTGTTTTAGGGTTTGAGGGAAATGGATCTACACAACAATTTTTGGGTGTTGTTTGAAGAAATCGAAACTTCCTTCAAAGGGTGTGCTCTCGGCCTAGAGAGAAGAATAAGAAGTGTTTTTGTGTTTCTTTCTTCAAGCATCTCACGAATTTGGGAAAGTGAAAGCTAATTGTTTTGCTTTATTAACTTTCTCCCTTCAATCCTAGCCATTAGCTTTCTCAAGATCAATTCTAGGCCATTGGATTTACTTGGTCACAATGCAAGACTCGTTCTCTCTCTCACGGTTTTGCACTCTCTTCTCACACAAGAACTCACCTTCTCACACTACAAATCACTTTCACTCTCTATAACTCAAGTCTCCATTAAATGCTTGTCTCCCACCAACCAAAGTCCAATGGCCCAAAATTTTGATCCAAATCCAAATTAAATCCTCACCCTTGATTGGTTTCCAAGAAATCTCACATTTTCTTACAATAAATAGTGTTATTGTCTCCAATAATTCAAATCCTAGGGTTCAAATTAATTCAATTCTCTTCAATACAATCTTCACCATTGGATGAACTTCAGAAAAAAAAAAATTCTTCTTTTAAATTTCTTATTAATTTTAAATGAGTCCCTTTACTTATAAAAATTTTTAGTTGACCCCAAAATTTTTATAATTGCACATTAGACCTAGAATCTCATATTAGGCCTAATTTAATTTGTCCCGTGTCAAAACGTGATCATTTAGTCTTACCGAGCCACATTCGACCCAGCTGGGGTTTTACTAGTGTTTTTTAAAAAATTTAAGATCTACCCAAATTTGAGGATTTTATACACTCTAGAGTCATTCTTATTATCATTGGACCATCGATGGTCATTTTGAAAAATTTTGATTTGCCGACGATTGAGCCAAATTTTCAGAAGCAGGTTTAACGGAAAATTTTTTAGTAGATTTTCTATGTAGAAATATTAGTAATATCATATATAATATGAAGAGGAGTACAATAATGAGTATACCGAAGTATCGGTGTTACAAACCCCGAGAAACTTGAAAGCAACGATCTACAGAAAAGAAGATCTAAGGCCTATTCTCTACTGAAGGTAAGACAACTCTAACGAAAGTCGCAACGACTCTCGGAGGTAACTGACGCTTGTCTATCATTCTCTTGTTTTTCTCCATCCAAATATAATAAATATAAGTATTAAGAAGACATTTGAAAACTCTCTTCCGTCGTAACGGATGTCTCACAGGAGACAAAAGAGTATCTCGAATGCCCAACCAAGCAATAGGAAAGGACGCCAGAACATGATGCGCGATAGTCAATCTCCAACTTCTCTTGAGAATGGGCAACGAAAGAAGAGATGATCAATAGTCTCTCTCCGACTGTCATAGAGATGACAAGTCGAGGAAGTCGAAAGCCGAAATCTAAACAAGAAATCGCTCGTCTGAAGCCGCTCCATGAACACTAACCAGACAAAGAATGCAAATCGAGGGATCGCCCCCAAAAACCAAACCATGTCCATCCATTGAACCTGGGAAGAGGAGCTCCTGAGGTACTCCCAAGCCGAAACAATAGAAAACTCCCCACTAGAGCTGATCGTCTGCTCGAGCCTATCACAATCAGAGGAAGATGGCCAATAAGATTCCGGAATAACCTCCCGAAGACTGTCGCAAAAAACTTGTTGAAGTCTCGAAAGTCGCTGCTCACCACGATAGATACACTCTATCCAAATAGAGCTCATAAACACATCCCAAACAGAAGACTCAGCAGGAAATCCTGACCTCTCCATAGTATGTCTCCCAAAGACTTCTATCAAAGGACCTGCAGGAGACTAGTTATCATACTAGAAAAATATACAACTCCCAACGCCTATCCTCCAAGTTACAAGCTCTCTAACCAGATGGTGTAACGAAAGAAGTTTCCTCCAAATCCACGAACATCTATCCGGAGCTCTGACAGACCACAGGCTATAACCCCGCAAGAGATATCTTCGAACCCAACGAGTCCATACATTATCCTTCGAATCAGAAAAGATGTGCCAAATATGCTTTAGCAGGGCAGCACTATTCCAATCAGTGACCCACTTCAACCCAAGACCCCCCTCCTCCTTAGGACAACACACAATCAACCAGGCAACCTTGGTCTTATAGCGGTCCAAAGAGGGACTAGACCATAAGAATCTTGACATCAACTACTCAATCTCCTTACAAACCACCTTAGGAAGGAGCAAAATAGATGACCAAATTGTCTGGATCGAAAAAAGAATAAAGCTAACCAACTGTAACCGACCTGCATAAGAAAGTTGTATGCTCGTCCAATACTGAATCCTAGCTATAATACGCTGGACCAACTGGGAGCAACCCGAAGCTAAAAGACGAGTAAACAAAAGGGGGATACCCAAACACCGAACAGGCAAGTGGCCCTGACAAAATCCTGAAATCCTCAAGATCTCCTCCCTCACCTCCTGATCCACAGCTCCAAAAAAGATCTCACTTTTCTGGGGATTTATCCGCAGGCCAGAAAGCATCCCAAACCGAGCTAATCCATCTAAGATACTCTAAATCGAAGATAAACAACCCCGAGAGAAAAGCATGAAATCATCCACAAAACAAAGATGAGACAATCTAACCTCCTGGTATCTCCAGTGGCACTCAAATTTAGGTCCCTTAGAAATCCGACGCATCAAACCCGAGAAGACCTCCATAATCAAAATGAAGAGCATGGGAGACATTGGATCTCCCTGATGGAGACCCCTTGAACTCTAAAAGAAATCTATCAACTCCTCATTGATCGAAACATCAAAACTCGCTGTGGAGACACACTCCATAATCCAATCAATCAGCCAAATAGGAAAACCGACGCACTCTAGAACCATCCGGAGGAAATCCCACTCCACTGAATCATAAGCCTTCAAAATATCCACCTTTATTGCACAACGGGGGATCCACGATTCAGATGATATCCATGAAGGATCTTATGGGCGAGGAGGATTTTATCTCCAATCCTCCTCCTCCTCACAAACGCAGACTGCTCACTACCAACAATACTAGGAAGCACCTAACTCACCCTCGCTGCAATGATCTTCAAAATACACTTATAAATCGTATTACAACATGAAATGAGTCTAAAGTCCAATAAAGATATCGGATTGTCCTTTTTCGGAATGAGAGAAATGATGGTGCCATTCACTTTCTTAAAAAGACTCCCGGAAACGAAAAAATCCAAAACAACTCTCGTGACATCTGGACCCACAGTATCCCAGTTAGACCTGAAAAACTCAACACTGTACCTATCTGGACCCAGAGCCTTATGCTTACCCAAAGAGAACATCGCCTCCTGAACCTCTAACTCCATCACCGGGCTCTCCAAAGAGCGAATCTGATCCTCAGACAACCTTCCTCGGAGAAAGGAAGAGATTGCACCAGAATCTAACTCACTATCCCTTGGTTTACTCGAGAATAAACCCCTAAAATAATCAATTGTTGCCCTCTAAATATCATTCAATTCAAAGATCCACGTACCATCCTCACTAACTAAAGAGCAAATGGAGTTTCGATTGTGCTTCTGGCGAATCGAATTTAAGAAAAAAACAGTGTTCCGATCTCCCAACTGAAGCCACCGAATCCTAACTTTCTGACACAACATATTTTCCTCCATACCCAAGAGCGTATAATACTAAGCAGCAGCCGATCTCTCTGCTTCCCCCAACTCACGGCCATCACCAGACAAGAACTCCTACTGAATTTGAACAAAACACTCTCAAGCCTCCTGAACTCGAGCGAATAGGTCACTAAACTCTTGACGATTCAGCTGCCTCAATTTTAGATTCAAACCTTTCAACCTCCTATAAAGGCGATACATCTGAATGCCATGATAATTCACTGCCCAAGCCTCCAAGATGATCTCCTAGTATCGAGGGAGATATGTCCAGAACTTGAAAAAACTTAAATAGAACTCTCCTCCACTACTCCAACTGTTGAAAACGAATCAGACTCGGAGAATGATCTGAGTCACCTAGAGGGAGAAATACTACCTCTGAAAAGGAATAAGTGGACAGCCATGAGGAATTAACCAGCACTCTGTCTAACTTCCTCAAAGTAAGATCCTCCACCTGTCTATTCCACCACGTGAAATAGACACCAGAATAACGAAGGTCCTCTAACTCAGAATCCCTCAAACAATCATTCAAAACATAGTTAGACATCGACCATCTCATGTTACCACCTCTCCTCTCAGAAAGCCGTCTAACAGCATTAAAATCCCCCAAAACACACCATGGGGTGGCCAAACTCCTGCTCCAAGATCTCAAAAAATCCCACAACAACCGACGATCACTTGTTATGTTAGACCCATACACAACAGTAATATCAATACATAGCCCAAACCTAATAAAATGAACTTTACTATGAATCCACTGCATCTCACAAGCCAGAACGGTCACGTTAACCTCCAACGGATCCTAACATAACCAAATTCGCCCAATAGTATTATTCCCATGAGCAATCATATAACTCCAATCAGGAAAAAGAGAGTGCTGAATACGTACCTTATTGGAAAACCGCACCCTAGTCTCCAAAAGACCAACTAACTGCAATCGGTTTTGAATCACAAAACTTCTTGAAGCTCGAATATGAATGGGGTCATTTAGACCCCTTACGTTCCAATAACCGATCATTTGGAACACAAAAGAAGGGCGCACCCTCACAAAAACTTAAAAGCCCTTCCTCCACCCCCATCTAGTCTTCCTGACCCTAGAGCGAAGCACAGGAAGATCTGAAGGGGGAGAAGAATGAGAACTATCATCCACGCCTTTCCCTACTGAGGCATCTGACTCGGCCGCAAATATAGAAACACAATCTCTAAAATCAGGGGAATCCACCCGAGTCTCCTCCTTAACTATCAAAGCAAGGCCAGGATCTAACTTTGGAATACTAACCAACTGCTCTGTCGGCTACTTCCGAACAATCAACGCACGAGAGTCATCAACCTCCTCAATCGGGGACTCTAGACCCTGGTCAGCTCGAGCCGTCTCACTAACAAGGACAATCTGGGAAGTTGATCCATCACCTCCAAATGATACACCAATCACAGGCTCCTTTACCTCCGGCATTCTATCCTCCACTACCCTCGGAGGCCGCTAGCCTCGTCTCCTCGGTCTCTTAACTCTTTGAGAGCCATTCGCATCTCCCTCCTAAGTACTTGGCCCCGAAGTTCCCATCCTATCTTGAGTGGGAGATTTCTTAGCGCACTTATCATGATGGTGGCCGAAGACAACACACTCCTCACTTCTAGGCGGAATATAGGAATATTTCGCCCTGACTAGGAAATTGCTCCCATCCAGCAAAGTGAATATCGCCTTCGTACGAATCGGACTCCTAGCATCGAGCTCAACAAACACCCTAACATATCCAAGCCTAGTGAATGAAGCTGTGATCCCATCCATAGATAATGGTTTCCCAAAAACCGAAGCCACATAACTCAACCCTCTCCTATTATAGAGGACAAGCGGCACATTATGCACTTTAATTTATATCGCAAGATTCCGAGACTCAAATTCAACTATAGACATACCCATGACAAACCTACGAAGAACAAATGGGATCCCAAATATATGTTATGGGCTTCTGTCCAAAATCTTTTGAAAATGCTGATCATAACTAAATTTGAAAAGAAATAATCCAGACCCCGCCATAACGATTTCGAAAAGCCCAAACCTACCCCACAATAAATCAACAATTCTCTTTACTTCCTTCAACGGCAAGCACCGTCCTATGAGGTTCCCAACTAGTGTAAAGTCATAGGACTTTTCACCCTCTTCAGCTATAGAGTTAGGAACAAGAAAATTATCTCTATCATCATGTAACACATCTTCTTGAAAAGGGATATCGTATGTTGACGATTCTTGGTATCATGTCTACTCGGACTACCTATCCTACCTCCCACTGTAGTAGCATAACTCTTGAGCACTTGTGGAGATGAGGGTTGGCCCCCACCACTCGCACTAGCCGCCATACCTAAGCAAGGAAGCAACCACCTCCTCTTTTTTTTCTTTTTTTCTTTTTTTTTTTTTTTTTTTTGCTCTTTTACTTTACTGCACGGTAACCAAAAGGTTACTGTAAACATAACCCCCCTTTTGCTCCTTTTTTTTTTTTCGAGTTCAGGTGCAGGAGAGAACCGGCTAGGCAAGAACTAGTTCAGAACAGAACCAATTCTCGTGACTCCACCAATCCGCCTCTGCCGTCCAGCGTACTTCACCAGAATCGTCGTCGTCGAGCCAAAATCTGTCGAGGAAGGATGATTGGCCGATGCTAATCCCGGATCTGACTTCCGATTACTTCAATCCTTGCCGGTTCCTTGTATCAACGGTGATGGATTCGTTGTTACCTTCGGCCGCCACTCGTCGTCCTCTTCCTCACCGTTTAGAAAGTTGATCGACGAAGATATAATGGAGATTCTGAGACGAGTCGAGACTTCGCATTGTCTGTTCGACCTCCGGGCTGCCGCGACGATTCTGTAGTTCGCAAAAGCTCTGCGATTCGCAAACACCCAGAGCTAAAACCGCTACCCGAAAGCAGAAAGCGGTCGGTCTAGTGCCGGCGAACCAGCCACCGTCAATCGACGCCACCACTGTGAGGCGACAGCGGCAGTACCGACGGCAGGAAGGGGTGGTTGCCGGATTTTCAGGGACTGCCACCTTGGAATCGCCTTTTCGCCTTTTTCAGGCAAGTCTGGTCTCCTTACTTACCAAAGAACAAGTAAAATAATTGCAAAAGAAATTGGATATAAATGAGTTCTTCAAAACTAAATGGACATAAATGAGTTCTTTAAGAGTGTAAGATTTAAAGTTATTATCTTTGTTCGGTGGATAATTGCTATTTGAGGTGCACAGCGGGACACCAACCTTTCTCTATTGCCCGTGATTTTGGTTATTTGATAATATCTTTTAAGCGTCGAACGGCCTGGCAGGATTATTACTATTAGGAAATTTGAGAGTAATTATCCTCACTATCATTATAAATGAACAGACTGTTATATTTTGAATGAGAGAATGTTTTTTATAAATTTTTTTATAAATAATTTTTATGTGATTTTTTTTTGTAACTATTTTTGTTTGTGTGATATTCCCAAAATATCAATTTGGAATATGTATGTATCCACTGTGTTTGTGAATAAATATGTGTAATTTGTTGTTAAGAATTGTAATCATGATTATTTTGATATGGTTTGGTAACCATTTAATAAAATTATAGCATATTGAAAAATATTTTGATATTTATGAAATGATGGTATAGGTGATGATAAATGACTATAGTCATTCCCCCTTAGAACGATCCGACGGGGTGACATGGTTATGTGTTTATTTGGTAAGAGATGATAGACGCGGTCTCTTACACCACTATCCGGATAGCACCCCAATGAGGTATAAGTCAATACCAAGTAAAGGGAAGTAATGTTATAAAATGAATGAATTGAAACCCCTTGGTGAATTTCCACCCAGATTCGACCAAATTTTGGACGGGAGTGTTTTATTTTAGGAGTCCTCATGATCTTTGGAAAAATATGAGTTGTGAATGCATTTGTTTTTATAAATATCTAGATTGCTTGATATTGCCCATGAATGATGTTTTGTTTGAAATTATGGTTTTAATATTCTCACACTCATCACTCATTTACTGTCGTAACATTTCATTGCACTCCACTCACCGAATATTTTATATTCATCATTTTTTCTTATCTTTTTTAGAGAAAGTATAGATATAGCAGCAGCTCCCTATAGTTAGCTAGATCGAGCCGAGGAAAGAATTGTCCCGGACCAATAGCTGGTATTGGTCCTTTCTTGATGGACAGTTTTTAGATTTATAAATGGACCCATCGGAAGATATTTTACAAATGAAACTGATATTTTGAGAGTTGTATTTTAAAAACTCTTTTAAGTATATTTTATATAAATATTTTCTCAAAATTGAATTTATGTATGATATGTTTAACGTTTGAGGTGTTAGTTTCCTCTGGTTTGAAAAAGGATATTTTCATAGTTTTGTGTGATCTTAGGGTACATGTTGACATCTACACGTATTTTTAGATCACGCGATGATTATCATATGATCGGATCTATAGGTCCGGACATGACAACCCTAGTTTTGACTGTGTTGTGCTATCCAATATAAATTTGTCCAGTTTCACAGGTAAGAAATCAAGAACAATCATAGGTGTACTGCAATTCAGGGAACAAGGCTGCCTTATATCATCCCAGGGGTTTGCCATTTTTTTAGGTCTGGTGTTTATTATGTTCGATCAACCGATATTCGATTATTTGATTAATTTAATCAAAATATTAAGAGATCTATTTTAGAGATTGATTTTTTTTAAATTTATTTTTTTTATTTACACTTGGCAAGTGTTTGCCGCGTTCATGTAATAAGAGTCTACGATGGAGGTGGTAAAATAATTTATTCACATATGGATTTGGGGAGAAGAAAGTGCATATTTAGTGTCACCCCGAATATGGATGTACCCGGCTTTTCCTTCTTTTGCTTAAAATTAGAAAATACAATTGAGACGTTAAAAAAGTAGACTCCCTTAATTATGAAAAAGATGTAAAATTAATGCTTTAGTTTATAAATATCTCCTCTCAATTACGAAATTGTATCAAATTAATCCTTCTGTCTACTCGCCTTCTACTTCCCTTTATTAAATTAATAAAAGCAATATTAAAAAATTAATTTTTTATTTAAAAATTTGAGGAAAAAATCAAACTTATAAAGAAAAGAATAAGAAAGAAAAATTTTGTTTATCCTGTTAACCATGGTCTGAAAATTGAAAAAAGAGCTCTCCTCAACTTGGTCTTTTGAGTTCATAAGACAAAGATGAAACGATTTAGAATTTAAATTTGAAATTTTGGGTCTTGTTGCCTGTCGATGAAGCTTGAGGTCAAAATTAATGGCGAACGAAGAAAGAAAATTTTGTATCTTCTCTCTCTGCCCATCTCTACCCAGAAATCCTTAGATGACCGTGGTCTAAAAACTGAAAAAGATATCTCCTCATCTTGGCTTTTCTCGAGTTTAGGAGACCAAGATGAACCGATTCAGTGCTTAAATTTTAAGTCGAGGGTCTTGTCACCGGTAGATTGAGCTTGAGCTCTAACACGGGAGAGATAGAAGGAAGATAAAAAGATTTGCAAAAGATAAAATCTTAAAACTTTCAAAAGAGAATTAATATTCTAAAAAAATATTATTGATGAAGTATGCAAAAATATTGAAATACTATATATATTTATAAGAAATGCAAACCATAAAAATTAAGAAACTAAAAAAATTAAAAGACTAGAAATTAGAAAAATTAAGAATTTAGAAAAATTAAGAAACTATAAAAAATTAAGAAATTATAGAAATTAAAAACTAACTAAATTAACGAATCCATTTCCATTTTCTTGAGCCAATCTAACATACCCGAATAATTATTGGAAACCTGTCCCACATTAGTCCCCTTTACCTTAAAAAAAAAAACTCACCCTAGAGTGATTCTTTCAATGTCTGTATTCAAAAACTCAACTCACTCCTTTGATTTTTTTGTTAAAACACATAGACAGAGTATGATAAATATCAAAACAACTGCTGTTGTAATCTCACTTAATTTTAAAAATATTGAGTCTCTAATAGTTTTAAGAAAATCTAGATGTTATTGGAACTCTGAAATAACGATATCTTCACCATCAATATAAATCCAAACTTGTGCTTTCAATATCTCATCATTAAAATCAGTCTTATCAAATCTTTTAATGAAAGATTGCTTTTTCTGGCCAATTAAAACCATTCCCAAAACTTCGAATGAATCAAACTTGTCTTTAATAGCATATATGTATCTTTTTAAATTGTTCTTTAACTCCACAATTCTCCCTCTCTCTATATCCTTTTTGCCCAATACTTTCAGCTTGCCTTTTGCTTTAACAAAGTAATCATTCGAAATAAGCATTTCTGAAACCACCGTCTTCTCGGCTATCACCAGAGTCTACACATCTTCATCTGAAAATTTATCCTCGTTGGTCTAAACCCTACAACGCTATTGGGATAAAATAGGGTTGACATGTGACCCCTGAACGATTCTCTTGACGCCACTTTCACCTCCTATATTGTCTTGATTTGCCTGCAACATCTGTAATTTTGTTTCTTCCCACTCTATTCGATGCACTATTTGAACAAACAGAATTTGAATTGTAGTCGTCATGACTCGTAATTCTCTAAACATGTCAGAAAAAGAACTACCTTCACCGGTTTGGTTGACCATCGCAAAGGAAAGTTTTGGTTTTGATACCACCTAACACATAGAAGAAAAACAATAGGATTTGTAAAGAAACAAAACCTTAGAACTCTCAAAAGAGAATTAATATTTTGAAAGAAATATTATTAATGAAATATGACAAAATAATGAAATACTACAAGTATTTATAGAAAATACAAACTCTAAAAATTAGGAAACTGAAGAAATTAGAAAACTATAAACTAGGAAAATTAAGAATTTAAAAAAAATAGAAAATTAGGATAAAAATTAAGAAAATATAGAAATTAAAAACTAACTAAATTAACAGATCACTTTCTCTTTTTTTGAGCCAATCTCAAGTACCCGAATAATTATTGGAAACACGTCCCATATCAAGGTCGAATTCATGACAGGAGATTGTAAGTTGATATTACACTTCAATAATATATCAGGCTTATGATTAGATTATGAAGCTGGGCATTTGTATAATTTTGGTGAGTACTTATTAGGGATTGCAGAAATAGTTTGGCAATGTTGTGTTTTTAAAAACTCTCTTGGAAGAAAACGACATGATATCTTTTGACCCGCCAAACTCCTTGCACTTCGTAAAAATTGACAATACCCGCTTTATTATTACTTTTACAAGGATGGTCTTATTCACACAAAGTTACAAAAGATATGTCAATCAATACTGTTGGATGTGGGTTGTGACTCCACAGATACCGACTTCTTATTGACTCGAATGGTTGCCGTCAAATAGATGTGAGACCTGCAAAAACCGTCGGAGGGTACTCCGACGGGAGAGATTCCACACTCAAATCAGAAAGAGCGATTTTTGAATGTAAAGAATAGAGTGAGAGCTCAAAGAGGGAGAGGTTCTCTGTGATTAAAGTACTCAATGTGTAAGGTCTAGGGAGCGTACCTAACTTGGAGGGTTTTAGGATGCCTTTTACCTACGAGAGTCGTACACCGTTGGGGTATTTCAACCCTACTTTCCTTATCGAACCGATCTGAAAATCTTGGGAATTCAATAGTTCGAATTGATCGTAATCTTTATCGTATGGGATCTTTCATTTTTGGGAAGAATTCTTTCCTTAACTGAAGAATCCTAAAGATGCTGCTTTTAACTAGGAGATTGGAGATGTTTTGACATTTTCTTAGAATCGTTAGAGTTGCTGGCTATTGATCGGTCGTTCGATCGATAAAGAGTCCTCAGGGTTCATTCGTTCGATAGACCAATAGTTAGGTACTTGATCGGGGAGATTACTTTTGTTTGATGAATCTTATTTGGTTGGTGGAGTGATCAAGATCCTATCGTTCGGGAGATCCAGGAGACTAAGACCCTTCGATAGATAATCATAGAGAATATTGAATATCAATCGGTAGCTATCCTTTGTGGGCCTTGTGTATAAGTCTTTCATAGGCTGGCCCTTCTAATTAGGCATAGGGCTATGTCCTATCATTTGCTCCAGACTTATGGTCTTCTTGATAAAAAAAGCGCCATGAGTAGAGACCTATTAGGGTGAGGCGTGCTTAATGCGTTACAGAAGCATAGGGATGTTAGGTTCATCTTAATTCATTCCACTTTCTTGTCACGAACGCGAGTGTGTCTCATCGAAAGTAATCATAGAGAATTGAAGACAATTTATTTCTCCATTTATGACAGGCTATTCTCGCTGATCCGTTTCACCTTCCCTGAGTTAATTAGGGCTTGCTTCTCCACTGTTATAAATAGCTATGACGGATACTTGTTTTCTTTTGTAAAGAATTGAGGTTTTTTCTCTTCTTTGAGAGTTTTGCTGAGAGTAGTTCCGTTTCGAAAGTTATTTCGTGGGACGTTTCAGTATGCAAATCCCGATGGCTCAGATATTTCCGCTGGAATGAGATCTGATTAAGGAGGGGGACCACCGAAATGAGATCTTATTATGTCAGCCATTATTAGATTGGCATGGTGAGATCATCTATCGTCGGTAGAGGCGCGTCTTGTACCGCCTTGGGTGATTTGTCCAGGTTCCCCTCCATCATCTGATTACGGTGGGGGTATCTCTCGCACCGTTTTCGGTTGGTAAGTTGAGTTCGAGTTGTTTGGGGCCGGCAAAACCCGAGCTCAGCCTTCTCGTCCCTAGAACTACATTTATTTTTGTACCCTCCAGTGTAGGGACTATGGTTTTTGTATCTTTGAGTGACCCCATTATGTACTTTTAGGTGTAGTTGGTCCGACCTAGGGGCTTGTATACATACTCATGTAACTGAATGTATTTCTTGCATAAGAATAAATAAAAAGTTATGCTTTACTTACTTGAATTTTGTTTTTATTCTTTTTTGTTCTCTTGTGCTTCTCTTCAACTCTCGTCAGAGTAGATCTACTTCAGGTTTTAAGCTCCATACTAAGATGTTGAGTAATACCAGCCTTTCGAACCGCCAGACGTTTGGTAGTTAGGTTGGGGGGTCGCACTCATTCATTTAGGGAGCTCTATCTCTTATTGATAATACGATCGATTGATAAGAACTGGACGATCTGGGCCCGCCATGCGATAGGAAACTTTTAGATTGAGGGGTCGTGTCCACCCATTCGGGGAATTTCATCCCTTATTGACGACACGTACCAACGATAGGATTTGGACGACTTAGACTCGCCATACGATAGGAAATTTTTAGATAGAGAAGTCATGTCCACCCGTTTGGGGAATTCCATCCCTTATTGATGACACATACAAACGATAGGGTTTGGACGATTTAGACCCACCATACGATAAAAATTTTTAGATTGAGGGACCATGTCCACCCGTTCGGGAAGTTCAATCCCTTATTGATGACACGTCCGAATGATAGGATCTTGACGACTTAGACCCGCTATGCGATAAGAAATTTTTAGATAGAGGGGTCATGTCCACCAGTTCGGGAAATTCCATCTCTTATTGACGACACGTACGAATGATAGGATTTGAGCGACTTAGACCCGCTATGCGATAGAAAATTTTTAGATAGAAAGGCCATGTCCACCCGTTCGGGGAGTTCCATCTCTTATTGACGACACGTACGAATGATAGGATTTAGACAATTTAGACCCACCATGCGAAAGGAAATTTTTAGATAGAGGGGTCGTGTCTACCCGTCCGGAGAATTCCATCCCTTTGACGACACATACCAATGATAAGATCTTTCGATTGAGAGGCAGAAATCATTTGGTTTTTACTAGGTTGGCTCCGTTAGCTGCAGATAGTTTTTGAATATACTGATAGTATATGCGTAGGTTCTCTGAGTTCCAAGTCCTAAACACTACCTATCAATTTCATTTATTTTTATCTTTCTACACGGTCAAATCTCTTCAATCCCTAAGTTCATTGGATAATGATTTATTATTGATGATGAAAGATTTTTCTAAATTAGATTCACCCAATGGTCATGCAATGAATCCCAAATTTATCTAACCGAAACCCAATGGTAATGCAATTTCGATTAAATCAAATCACATTAAGTTTTGTGAAAATCTGTAAATTAAGGTTTCCCTTAATCCCCACACATGAAATTAATCAAATGGTCATGCTCATAATTTCATATGGATTTTATTATTCGGACTAATTTTGTGCAATTATATTGGTCATGCATTCACTCAATCTCAAATCATCAAAACGTCGGGCCCAAAAACGTTTGAAGCATTAATAACAACAATAAAATCTCATCAAAATAATAATCATACCAATAAAATTTAAGGGAAAAAAATCAAATTAAGCCATGTATTAATCAAAAATAAAATCCATCGAGTTCTAAGAAAAATAAAATTAGCTAGACATTGAAAAGAAAAATAAAAAAGTAAAAGAAAACATTACAACCCTTATTTGCACGAACATGGAGGTCGAAGTCTCTTGGGATGGAGGAGGCTACAAGGGTTTGTAAAGTGGTGGAAGAATAAGAAAAATAAAAGAAAAATTTGTGTCTAAGGAGCTGCCCTATTACCACATATATATAAGAGTGAAAACCCTAGGAAAAATTTAATAACTTGAACTATTTTGGAAGTTTGGACTTTAAATTTGATTTGGAAACTTTCTTTGCTGGTTGATGATGATCTTTAACCTTCCAAATACTTGAAAATTCTATTTTCTTCAATTTGGATAATTTCTAAAATTATCAACAATGCAAATCTGAAATTTTAGCATCAAGTTTCTATTTTGATTCCCAGTTTCCGTTTTCCAGCACTATAGTAACTTTGACTAAATTTTTGGGTATCTTCTGGTCTGACCCAGTCTCTGAGGTCTTCATAAGAGTTGTAGGAGTCAAAGTCTTCTTTCCAACGGCATAAAAATTGCCTCAATCAGACATCAGAACAAAAAATTATGGTCAAAATACTGAATACTGTCTGTCCAGTCCGAAAATAACAAGTTTGCTCCATTTTTCCTAAATCAATGACTATGAAAATAAATTAATATAAAATCATAAAATATGGTTCAAATTAATTCTAAAACACATAAATAAATGCTAGAAAAGATATAATTCAACTATATAAAATACTGCTATCATAGATCTTCTCCATCTAACATAATCGTTTCTTTATCATTCTGATGACTGTCACTAAACCTATATCTCATATGTTCAGTTTTTGACTTGCTCAATCAAAGTCTTCTGGATTTCAGTATAGCTCTCCATAACTCTAATTTAGTACTAATATCTTCTCTAGTTTCATCAACGAACATTATATCATATGTAAAAAGTATATACTATGGTATTTCATCTTTGATGCTTTTTTCTGATTTCGTCTGCACTATTGCAAAAAGGATAGGATCTAGTATTAAATCTTGATGGAGTTCAATATTAATAGGGAAGTTATCATTTAATCCCCTATGAGTTCTTACATTCGTTATAACTCCATCATACATATCTCTAATTAAGTTAATGTACTTTAAGGAGATCCATTTTTTCATCAACTACCACCATAATACGTCTTTAGAAACCCTATCATATATTTTTTCTACCTCGATGAATGTCATATGTAGGTATCTCTTCTTTGTTGTATATGTTTCCATCAAATGTCTTAACAATTGAATTTCTTCCATGGTAGATTTCTTGGTATAAATCCAAATTGATTCTGAGATATGTTTATCTGTAATCTTAATTTATACTCTATCATTCTCTCCCATAATTTCATGGTATAGCTCATAACTTTAATTTCTCTATAGTTAGAGTAATCTTGTATGTCTCTTTTATTTTTATATAGTGGTATAAGTGTACTCTTCCTCCATATTTGAGACATTTTCTTGATTTGTCAAATTTTATTAAAAATATCCGTTAACATTGCTATACCAAATTCACTTAAATATTTTTACACTTCAATTGGAATGCCATCAGATCTGATATATTTATTATTTTTCATTTTCTTTAAGGTTTCCTTTACTTTACAGAGACGAATCTTGTATTTAAAATCTATATTAATCTCTTTTATAGGTATCTCGGTATTTCCTATATCTATTGTACTCTTAACATTAAAGAGATTAGCAAAATAATTTCTCCAGCGCTTTCTTTGTCTTCATTTTTACAACTATACTATTGGTTTCACTCTTAATATATCTAACACCATTTCGATCTTTTCTCTTTCTCTCCTGGCAATTCTGTAGATCACTCTTTCTCCATCTTTAGTCTAGTCTCTTATATAGTTTATTATACATCTTGTTTTTTAAATTGTGAATAATCTTTTTCACCTTTTTTTTTTTTACACTTTTATATTTTTCATAAGTATCCCTACTACTATTACGTTTAAGGTTCCTATAATACTCTCATTTGGTTTGAATAACAATTTGTATTTTTTTTGTTCGACTATCATGATTCCTTGCTTGGAGCCTGACCCTTAATGACACCAAGAACCTCCCTACCTATACTCTTAATATTAGTAGACATTTTTTTCCACATTATTTCTGAATCATCATTAGTAGACCCTAAAGGTAATAGTAGTAGCAATGAATTTAGTTTTCAAATAAATGACTAGAACACTCAAAATGGCAATTTCTTATATAGTCATATAAATTTTGTATTGTGTATACATGCTCCAACTAATCAGCACTATATTCCCAATATACGAAACTCGTGACTTATATATGATCTCACTTATAATACATTGAAATATGTAACCCTAATTTTGCATGTTCTTCCACATATACTCAAGATTAAAAATATATGAATTACATACAACTATAGAACACTAATTCAATTCATAATGCATTTTAAAAAATCACTCTATAGGTCATATTCTATACTAACTATCTACTCTGTCTACTATAGAGTTTGGACTCCTAACTTGAACTCTATCTGATGATCAAAGGTAAATCATCTTTGACAGTTAGAAAACTTGCAAACTATAGCTTATATCTTGATAAAGCGTCCAACTTAGTCGCATAGTAATGAACAATTTACTTTAGATAGATGTAACCATGGCTTATACCTTTTGTATGCATCATCAATCCGATCACAAATACAAGTCACAAACATCAAACCATTGGATCTTATACATGCACAAATATGTTTATCTACTTGATTAAAAGAAATACAAATGTTCATAAATTGAGATGTCCAATAAAAACATAATCTTTAAGGCATACAAGAAATAAAATTGGGAATATCTCCAATAGTCAAAAGGCTCTTGATAAAATGCAAATCTAGGCAGAAATCAACATTCCTCTCATTTATAACTTCCTCATTTCTTAACCTTTGACTCCCTAAACAAACCACAACAAACAATTTACCAAAATCTTTGTAAACTAGATAAAATTTTAGCCAATCAAATAGAGGTAAAGAAAGAAAAAAGTTTAGTAGGAATAGAAAAAAATTCTTATTTATCATAACTTAGTTTGAAAAAAAAATGATTTTGAATCTAATAAATGGAAACTGCTTGCAAAAATACACTCACAATACTCAAGTTATGAAAGATTTCATGATTTTTGTTTTGGCATTTTTGTAAAGTTGTAGTGATTGACCAAACAATAATAATTATAGACAAAATTAGATCTCATAGAATATATAAAAATTTATGATTACATTGTGAACGATGATAAAGGTGTTTGCGCTTTACCGCCATTTTGTTTATAAAACAAAAAAAACAAAAAAACTTGTATCTTATATATTTTTTTGTAAGCAGCATACTTTACATATTTTTTTTATCTACTCATCTTAAGTTTCGTCAAATTAACGTTGCCTATAAAAATTGTCAAATTTAAGTACGAGAGAGAAAAGTGCATCCATATTTATTAGGGAGAGAATATTTGAACAAAACTTTTAATTTTGGATTAAAGAAACTCCATATGCCATTAAGGAGAAAATGATGCACTGCCCTTTATTAACTATCCATAGGGATGTTGTACCCAATTCGATGGATATCCGCCTTTATCCTACCCGATGGAGGTAGGTAAGGGGCGGGTGTGGGCAGATGAGGGTATAAAATTTTCAAACCTGTGAAGGGTCGGTTAAGATGTATGTATGAGTTTTGTACCCATCATGTACTCTACCCAACTCTCTATGTATAGCACTAATTTAAAATCAAGTAATTTGGATATAGTTATTGTCTTTATTTTGATATAACTGAAATTGATTTTGAGCTTTTGTTATTTATATTTTGATTATAAGATGCTATTAAACTAAAATGCTAATAAAGGTAAAGGTCAAGTGGTCCTAAATGAAGAATAAGTCAACTTGTGAATACAACAAATTGACTTTCGAATACAAGTCAACTTATGAAAGCAACAAGTTGAATTGCTGTATGGGTGGATAAACCCGTGGGTTGGGATGGGTAGAGGCAGATGGAGGGTAAGGTATAAAACGTCTTACCCACTACGCTGAAGGGTCAGGGTGAGTATGGAGTTTTAAGGTGAAAGGGTAGGTAGGATTTGATAAAAACCCACCCCAACCCAGCCCATTGCCATCCTTAACTCTCCAGAACCTAGTCCCACGTCTCCTCCTCTAAATCATCCTCCTCTTTTTTATTTAATGCTTAAGAATTCTCCACGTTAACATGAGACATCCCTACCTCCCTTTGTTCACCTGAGCATGATGTCATTAGTTCTCTTATGTTAGACTTTATTGACACAATCATACAGCAGAAGCATGGTAATAAATTTTTTTGAATAATAAAATAGTCGAGTTCTCAGTATACCTCAATGAGTAATGCAAAAAGTTTCAAAAACTACAAACTCTTTTCTCAAATAAATTCGCAGTCGGATGATGATCACAGTATTGAACCATCACCATGAGTTCACAACGTCACAATCCTAAATCCGGTGATTAAAACAATGTAGAAAATTCCCTATTCGGAATTTTGTAAACCCTCTTTCTCTCTAATGTGTTTCTCTCAAAGAAGCACTATATTTGATTATGTTATGAGCAACTCACTTACAGAAAAATGTTCAATAGATTTTAATCAATTCAACTTACGTAGAGTTTTAGTGGGAGAGAAAAATAAGGGGAATGGAGATAATAGGTAACCACTCATTATTCCTAATTTAAATTCAAATATTTTTTACTAAGATAAAATGCCTCTACATAGGCATTTATCAACATCACTTATTGCTTTTACATTTGTTGTCGCATTTTCCTCCATACCAAATTGTCAAAACTAATAGATTTATGACTGCACACAAAAAATAACGATATATCATCACACTCTCTATGATAATAAAAGAGAGAAAAGAAAAAAAATTGTATATTTTCTTCAAGGATTCTTAAAGTCGTTATTTAGGCAAATACATTGACATAAATAGTATCAAAATAGAACTCTTTCTAAAACTTAACTAACAAATCCATATATTATAACCAGACTCCTCAAAACTATGATAACTTACAGCAAACAAACGTTAAGTAAAATAGATAAATATTATTTTTTACAATCCCTCCATTGAACTAAGTGCTTTTTGTCTTCAATTTACTTGTGCAACTCCTTAAGTAAGATCTCCTAAAAGTGTAAACTCCTATCAACCTTCCCAAATTTTGGAAAGGACAAAATCTGAGAAGTTTAGTAAATACATCAACAAGTTGTTCTTCACTTTTGTGATACTTCAAATCAATTGCTTCATCATTGTTGAGATCTGTCAAAAAATAATACTCCACATCAATATGCTTGCTTCATCCATATAGCACACGATTTTTGGAGAGTTTGAGTGTCGAACTAATGACACACTCTGAAACCCTTCTAAAATTTTCTTCAACCAAATTGTTTGACATGCGCAAGAAGTTGCTGTCCCTAAAGTGATGGTAGGTTGCTTCTTAAACGACCATGACACAACACCTAAACCCAACATAAAAACATAACATGAAGTATTTTTTCTATTTATCTATGTCTCTTACATAATGATTGTCATTAAATCCAATCAAATCTGACTTTGTCCTCTTTTTCATAAAACAACCCAAAATCTTTAGTTCCTTACAAGTACTTGATTCTCTTGTCTGCTATACGATGCATTTCTATTGGATTTGGCATATATCGGTTTGGTTGTAGTGAAGTAAATCAAGCTACATTTTAAAATATGTTATCAAGTTAAGTAAATCAAAATACCACCCATAATTTCACTACAAAAAGTTGTCTTTTATTGACAGAGGCAATTTGACCATTAAATGTCCAAATATCATCATTAAAACATTTTAGTGACCAAAAAAATATCATCATTCAGTAGTCACCAAAACTCCATCTCTAAAAGTCATTGATGATAAAATGCAAAAAGTCATCATTAAAGGGTCGAGTTTAATGATCAAAATTTTTTTTTGTCAAATTGGTCATTAAAAAATGCAAATAGTCATTAAAATTAACTTGGTCAACACGTTTAGTGACGACATTTGATGACGGAATTAGTAGTGACTAAAAAATGGCTGTCATGTGATGAACTTTAATGACGTAATTCGATGACGAAAAAAGTCACCACTAAAAATACATATTTAATGATGACATTTGATAACCAAATTATTAGTAAATAAAAAGTGGTTATCATGTGATAAACTTTAGTGACGTAATTTAGTGATGAAAAAAGTTATCATTAAAAATACAAAAGACAACGCAATAGTGACGACTTTAGTGACAAATTTTTCCCTGTCAACAAATCAATATGTATTGGTGGTAATGATGACAAAAATTTGATAATTAGTGACAAAATCAAAATCGTTACTAACATTAATCTCAAAAATAGTAATTGCGATACGAGTTTATATTAAAATATACAAAAAAACAGCTCCCAATATCAAAGAAAACAATCCCTATAATCTGTACATAAGTCCTAGCAAATGATCCATTCAATTTACACCATCGCATCATATTTCTTTCTTGATCAGAAGATATTTCTTGAAATTGCAAGATAAATCATTGAAAAAGAAAATAATTTTCATCAATTATATGAAGTTTACATTAAAAAACCACAACATCACAAGTAATCAAAAACTTACACAAAATACCATTCATATTGATTCAACATCTGATATCATTTTAAAATCTAACACCCATATGTGCACAAAATAGCACATTTGATACATATTGTTATAAAGTTATAACCCTATGTAATTGTTATACACGGTAGCACATTTGATGCACAACAGCACATTTGATACATATTGTTATACACAGCAGCACATGTATACCAGGCTATAAGCCTATAAACATGCCATCCTTGATTTCTAAATCTAAAAGCTACTCCAACAACAACAATAGCAAAAGTCAAAATAAATATTGTTATAAAGCAATTACTAGAACAGATAATTGAACATGATTAGAGCAACAAATATGGTTGATCCCAAAATTAGCTATAAGTTCCCTTCGTGAAATAATAACTAAAGCAGTTGCCAAGTGACATGGTAGTAAAGAATCAACAAAAATGACAAAAAGCAAATAGGTTTGATAACTTGTTTGCAAGGTAAATGAACTTGACGACAAGACCCACAGTGAACTAGTAATATAAACAAAGTCAAGGATAGCCTCCCACAAACATGATAATGCATTTCCCAAAATCTCAAAAAAAATAAAAATAAATAAAAAAACACATCTCAAGCAGCATTTGGAGTTTATGCTGCTACTTTCGGATACAAATGCAAGAAAAAATTAAACAAGGTTATAAACTTATAGATGTATATATTTGCACTATTGTCTACATTAATGCATGTTAAAACTGAGCCTCATAGTTAACAATGAATTAAGTAACCCAAATGGCGAAGGTTTGAAAGCTAAACACTACTAACATAATAAGAAAGAAAGAAGTAAAAAGAAAAAACCACCACCCGAACAGGTACATAAGTGTTATTTGCTGGTACCGGGGCAGGAGCTTGATGGGTGCTAGATCAAATTGTATAAAATCAAACTTGAAAGAAAAACAACACCTTCTTTAATACTACTACTGTTTATGTTGGAAAAAGTTGCCAACCGAGAAAGCCACTTGACTTCATCCTTGGTTAATACTACTACTTCATCCTAAAGCCAAATACCATTTTGTGGCAGAGAAACCAACAATAATAGAGGTTTGTGGAGATTAAGGACCAAAAGAACAAAGAAAATAATGCCCAAAATTAGTGGGGCATGACACTAATACCAATAGTCCAACTTTCTAACCACAAGATATACTAACTTTAGAAGAACTAATGAGGCTCCAGTGGAATTGAATAAATTAAAGCCACCCATACCAAGTAGCCCTAATAAAAGATATACTCAACTAGTAAGAACCTCTAAACTATAATATAAAACTAACACTTACATTTTTCTCATACTGTTGACTCGCTAAACGACTGATTTCTATCATCATGAACTGTATTTGCTCTTGGAATTGAGTATGTTGTTCTTTTAACATGCGTATTTCTTCTTCTTGAGCAGCAAGTTTGGCACTCATAATTGCACTTGATTTAATGGTCCAAGTGACAAAATCCGAATTTTAGATGAATATGATTATGGATTAGAGACAACCTACATGATGAAACTATATAACAATCAATTCAGTTTGACTTAAAATTCATTAGTTCTAATACTATACATGAGTGTCTAACATGGCATTACACATTGTTGAAGCCATGAAAATGTCAGGTATTCCTTATCTATATACCTCTCAGCAATACGTCCTTCGGTTGAGTTTTGTTATGAACATATCCCTTTAAGGTTCCTATTTTCCTAAACAAATGCAACAAACTTAAAGAATAATATTGGAATATAAGTAAGGAATTCGCACATTTACGTAGTGTTATTACCTCTCAAATCGGAACATCAACTGATATTGAGGTAGACTTGCTATCCTTGCTTCATACAGCAAGTGAATCAAAAGATGAATCATTATGTCAAAGAATGATGCAAGAAATATTCAAATGTAAGAACATGATGATATATCCATCACCCTCATCAATTCTTGAATTCTCATCATCTAAAACATCTTCATATAACTCACCATGAAATATCCATGTATCATAATTAACAGAAATTTCCCTTTACATCAGATGTAAGAATACAATATTTTTATTACAAAGGCGAAAGTTGTTGCAAGATTTACAAGGGCGAGGGATTTTTTATAATTCTTCTTTATTACGATATGCAAATTTGAAGAACTCTTGTACAACTGGTCCATAACTTTTATCCATTGTTCTATGGACAATTTTCATGCAACTCTTAACCATTGCATGTACTCTAGTATCTAAGTTGATATACATGAAAAACTTAAAAAAAAAAAACAAAAAAAAAGCATGAAACTTTTGAGTCATCAAGCAAGCCGTGAATCAAGTTATGATAACACTAAAAGGAAGGCTAAGTATAATTCCACCAACCCTATTATAACTTAGGTAATAACAGCACAATTTAGGATTTTTATAGATAGACCAACATGTCCATTGTTATATTAGAAATACTATTATGATTAGTAATACAATTATATTTATTATTATTATTACTATTACCATTAATATTATTAATATTATCATTATTATTAATAATACTATGAATTTAAAATTATTAAAATTTAAAATAGTTCAAACTCATAGCGGTATAGTTGTAATATAAAATCTATTACTCTATTATTATTATATTATATTATATTATATTATATTATACTTTATTTTATTTTATTTTACTATTTTTTGTCTTCTTCTTTAATTCGTTTTACTCTATTATTATTTCAAGAACTCCATCACAACCAGTCCCAAACCCAAATAAAAGAGTAGGGTTATGGTAAGTCCACAGCCAGTATAAAATCTTTTGTCAAATGAAAAAATAAGAGATAAGTATAGAAAAACTTTTGCAACGTTTTCCCCTCAATAACACACTATATCGGAACCTGGTGTAGTGACAAATTAATAAAGAACCCTAGGGTACAGGTAAATAAGTTAGTTCATGAAAATAAAATTCATCTAACCATTTGGAATATGAAATCTTTGATTAGCAAGTTAGGAGAGATAGGAGAAATAATGAATAGATAAAAAATTGATATCATATGTATTTAAGAAACTAAGTGGGGAAGAAAATATTAGAGTAGTAGAGGCTTTATAGTCATAAATTTTGATACACAGATAGGATAATAATTAAGAATAGGGTAGGAATAATTATACATAATGATTTAATAAAAAATGTGGTAGACATAAAAAGGAAAAGAGATAAAATTATGCTTACCAAGTTAGTAAATAAAGAAAACGTAGTTAATATAGTCAATATGTATGCACTCCAAATAGGTATAGATATAATTAGTAAAAAACAATTTTGAAAGAATTTGGAGGAATTTATACAAACAATACCTAATAGAGAGAAGTTATTTATCGAAGGAGATCTAAATAGACATGTAAGAGAGAAGAATGAAGGATTTGAACTTACATGGAAACTTTGGATTTGGTAATAAGAATGAGGAGGGAGGTACCATCTTAGAGTTTATCATAACATTCGATTTGATACTCGTAAACACCTTCCCTTAAAAAAAAGAGTCGTATATAGTTACATATAGAAGTAAGTCCAATGTTAGTTAAATTGACTTATTTCTCACTAGGAGAGGTGATAGAATGACCTACAAGGATTACAAGGTCATACCGGAGGAAAAAGTAGCAAATCAGTATAGACTCTTAGTTTTAGATATACGGGTGCCTAAAAGACAAAAAAAGTATTGTCCATTTGTAGAACTAAGAATTAAATAGTGGAAGCTGAAAGGAGAAAATATTGACGATTTTTAGAGATAAATTAATTCAAGTAACAAATTGGTCCGCTAATGACGATGCAGAAACAATGTGAAGAAAGATGACTACTAATATTAAGAGTATAGATAAGGAGATTCTTGGTATATCTAAAAATCAGAGTCCAAAAGGTAAGGAATCATAGTAATGGAATGAAAAAATACAAACCACTATCTGATTTAAACAAAAATATTATAGGAACCTTAAATATAATAATAGTAGCGACACATATGAAAACATAAAAGTGCAAGAAAGAAAGAGGTAAAAAAATTATCCACGAATCAAAGAGTAAGTTATATAACAAATTATACAAGAGATTAGAAACTAAAGACAGATAAAGAGAGATCTATAGAATTACTAAATTAAGGAAGAGAAAGGGAAAAGATCTAAATGTTGTTAGACGTATTAAGAGTAAAACCAATAATATATTTATAAGGAATGAAGAAATAAGAAAGCATTGGATAAACTATTTTGATAATCTCTTTAATGTTAAGAGTATAGTAGATATAAAAAATATCGAGATACCAGTAAAAGAGGTCAATATAGATTTTAAACATAAGATTCATCCCTATGAAGTGAAGGAAGCTTTAAAAAAATTAAAAATAATAAAATCATAGGATCTAATGGAATTCCCGTTAAAGTGTGGAAATGTTTGGGAAAAATTGGTATAGTAATGTTAACTGATATTTTTAACAAAATTTGACAAACCAAGAGAATACCCTAAGCATGAAGGGAGAACACACTTATGCAACTATATAAGAATAAAAGATATATACAAGACTGCTCTAATTACAGAGAAATTAACTTAGGAGTCATACCATAAAACTATAGAAGAAAATGATAAAGCATAGATTGATATCAGAGATAAGTGTATCTCAAAGTCAATTTGAATTTATGTTAGAAAATTCCACTACTGAATCAATCCACTTATTAAGACATTTGATATAGACATATAGAGTACAAAAGAGAAACCTACATATGGTATTCATTGACTTAGAAAAAGCATATGATAGGGTTCCTAGAAAGTTATTGTGGTGGACGCTGATAAAAAAAAAAGATTTTCTTGAAATACATTAATCTTATTAAAGATATATTACAACCAATGTAAAAACTTACGGTGGTCTAAACGATATCTTCCCTATTAATATTGGACTCCATCAAAATTCAGCATTAAGTCTTATCACTTTTGCAAAAGTGTTAAACGAAATCACAAAAAGTATCCAAAATGAAATACCATGGTATATGCATTTTGCAGATGATATAATGTTAGTTGATGAAACTAGAGATGATATTAGTGTTAAATTAGAGTTATGGAGGGTCACATTGGAATCTAGAAGATTTAGATTGAGTAGGTTGAAAACTGAGTATATAAGATGTAAATTTAGCAACAATTATTAGGATTATGAAAAAATGATTAGGTTAGATGGACACGTTGTACTAAAAAGTAAACAATTTAGATATCTTAGTTTCATTATTCAAAATAATGACAATATAGATGGAGATGTGAATCATAGAATTCAAGCAAATTGGATAAAATGGAGAAGAGTATCCGAAGTTCTTTGTGATCACACGATGTCATTTGAAGGGAAAGTTTTATAGAACAGAGATAAAACTTATACTATTGTATGACACTAAGTGCTAAACTATTTAACAACAACAAGAATAAAAAATAGTTGTAGAAAAAATGAGAATATTAAAGTGGATGTGTAAAAAAACTAGAAAAGATAAAATTAGAAACGAAAAAATTCGTAATAGATTGTGAGTTGGTTTAATCATGGATAAGAAGCGAGGTGTCGTCTAAGATGGTTTGAGTATGTGCAAAGAAAATCCAAAAATGCATTAATTAAGAGGACTGAGAATTTAAATATATGAGATTTGATAAAACATAGAGGTGGACTGCTAAAAATTTGAATGCAAATTATTCGTAAAGACATAATAGTTAAGGATTTAGATGATGAGATAGCTTTGGATAGGAATAAGTGGTGTAGGAGAATCTACACAAATTAAACAATCTTTTTTTTTTTCATATTTATCTCTCAAATGATCTATTCTAATTGTTGAGATCAAGATTCAGATTGTTATTATTATTGTTATTGTTATTGTTGTTGTATAGATAGGCCAGCAATAGAAATGTGGTGGATAGGTAAGGCACCCAATAGACCACAATTAATCTATTACCCTCCATTAGCAACAAAAACATAAACTAACACACATCATCTGCTGTAGAATCAAAGTTTTCAATGGAACACATTCATAATTCACAAAAAAAAAAAAAAAAAAAAACATAAAACTGCAAAAACATAAGAGTGTTGCATATATATTGCATAATGTTAATTAAATTGCAATATCGAGCATCACCACATCTAATGCAAGATTGTTTTATTAACTATTTTCAACTATTTCATTATTGTATCAGCACCTAGGAAAAAAAAAGTCAATTATTGAGTTTGTTAAATATTACACTATTAAATCTGCTAATGCAATGCTATTTGGGTAAACAAAAATTTTGAGAAACCAAGTTTAAATTCTCAAAAATTGTAACAGTTTTCCAAAGATCTCATAAAATAATTTTTTTAAAAAAAAAGTTACAAATCAATGAGACATGAAATTCTTTATGGAAAATAATGTATTGGCTCTCATAAGGTCGATATTAGTGTTTTGAAACTCAAACTAGAATATAAACTGGTTGTGCCAACGGGTTAATGGATCACTGGATCAAACCAATAGGATAGTAGAAAAAAGAGGATGACATCATCAAGATATCATAAATATATTTAATTTATAATATATTAATAATTTTGAAATTTGTATATTTAATCACATATATTTATTATGTTATGTTCAAAATATAAAATATTAATAAGATACGATTCATTTATCTAAATATCACACATCATTTAATATGTAATATCATTCAAATATATCAAAATTTAATTCAAATAATAGAATTGAATATATCAAATTTTAATTTAAACAATAAGAGAATTGCACGACCTCAAAATTTGAAATTAAGATTCTTTTTGTTGTCGTAGAGAATTGCAATGAAAAAAAGAAAAACAATAAAAGTGAGATTTTTTTTTTTTTTAAAGGACTAAGGCGCATTGTGGTTAGGTGATCGTCACATGTTCCTTACGCTCTTGGGGTCAAGTCCACATGCTAGCATTTTTGCACAAAAAAGGGGGGAAAAGAAAAAAAAACTCGAGTTGGCCGGTTCAATCCGGTTTCTGGTCCAACTTGAGTCTTGATCGGTTTTTTCACAATCCGATTTTGTTAAGCAGCCCGGACCGACCACTGGTCCGGTTCATAATCAAACCGGCAAATCTGGCCTGGATTTCAAAACACTAGTTGATATTCCACAAAAGAAAGAAGACCCAAACAACATTTTGTCACAGCATATGGTATTAAGTATTAACACGACCCTCGAGACTAGATTTTCAAGCCTTTTGATCATATTCAAGAAAACATAAGATCAATATCCAATATTTACAATCAAGCTTCAACCCAGGAAGTCCAATTGCCCTCAAACGAGAGCAAGGCATAATTCAACAAGGACACACATCGAAATTTAGGTGAAGATTTGGACAAGTATGTCATAACACATCCACTTGCAAATCAAAAAAGTGCACTCGTGATTCACAAACTTAGAAAGAGAGAGACAACGTAACCCTAGAAATTGAGAAACTTTATAAAAGAATTTAGACAATGAAACAAGGAATAGAATTGAAAATTTGTAGAGAGCTTATCTATACCGATTGAAAAGATCGGTGTCAATGCCCTATAAATGGGTTTCAAAACACTAGTTGATACATATCTATAATCCACTAATTAAAATAGATTTACGTTATATCAATAACTAAAATACATATCAATAATCCATTAATTAAAATAAATTTCCCATGAAATTATGAAAAATAATTATATTATTAGAGATATTTGTTGTCCATCACATTGTTAAAAATATTATTAAAATAAATGTTTGTAATGTTTTTAAAATTAGATCGGCCAGTTTGATCAAAAAACCATTCTATAGTTCGGTTCGTTTTTCACTATTAAAACAGATGAAATCAAATCTGATCAAAATCATTTAAAACTGATCAAAATTGATAAAACCGGTAAATCTTTCAAAATGTTACAAAAAAAAAAAAAAAAACCAATGATCTTTCATTTCCTTTTCGTATCTCATGGGATATAACCCAAGACCCAATTTGAAGGGATGGCACTTGAAAGATCCACACACAAGACCCACAAAAGATAGCTACCATTCGATATCCAATGCTCTGTACGACTATCTACCGAAGAGTTCATCCAAATCTCCCGAATGATAAAATTTCAGTTGCCCCGCCTACCGAACGGGATTTATCAAGTGGGAGTAACCTTCCCGATCGGGTATCCAATCATTGGTCCATCAAACGAATGAACTCCAAAAACCTTCTATCGGCCAAACAATTGATTGATAGCCAGCAGTTCTAACAATTCTAAAGGAAGGTCAAATCACCTTACTAGATTTGATTTTCTACTTAAGAACGGTATCTTTAGAATTTTTCACTTAAGAAATGGATCTCCTCAGAAAACGAAAGTTCTCATACGATAAAGATCACGATCAATTCGGAATATTGAACTCTCAATATTTTCGGATCGGTTAGATAAGGAAAGTAGGATTGAAACACCCCAGCGACATACGACTCTCACAGGTATAAGACATCAAAAAACCCTCTAAGCCAGGTTTGCCCTTTTAACCTAACACATTGGGCACTCTAATCACAGGGAACCTCTCCCTCTTTGAGTCTCAGTTTATTTCTTTTATATTTGAAAACCGCTCTTTTTGACTTGAACGTCGGAGTCTCCCCTACCAAAATACTCTCTGATGGTTTTTACAGGTTTCACATCCCATCGACGGCAACCGTTCGAGTCAACAAAAAGCCGGTATCTATAGAGCCATAACCCACCTCCAACAGATTGATACCGTCTGTGGGAAACGGACTAGAACAACTGCCTTTATAAGAACTAACAAATCATTTATGCTATCATACCGCCAAGGAAAGGAACAGGGACAACTTCAAAAGCTGCCCCCACTATAGAAGGGCGCACTGTAACACCTTCTGAGGCCACCTTTCTCGCGGTGCTCAATCACTCTGTTCGTGATCATGTGGTCTCTCCTCATTTATCTCATCCAGAGTGGGCTCTACAACCTACGACTCAAGAACAGCCGATCATGGTCCCTGCGACAGAGCAAGTCAGCCGCCCTCAAATGGAGAGGCTGGAGTCAAAAATCTAGAACATGAACAAACAACTGGAGGGGCTTAGTCGCGCTCTTAGCCCCGAGGGCCAGTCTTCCGCTAGGGGGTCTAGACATCCTCGGCAACGACCATCACCCCCGCACCACGAATTGTTTGAAAATTCCCGACTAGGCCCCTGCGATCTTCGAAAACAGGTTGAGCAGCTCGTTGTTGACGAATTCAAGCGAGCCAATGCCTAAGGAAACCAAACTTTCCTCTAATCTCATGCTTCACCTCTCGATCTGAAGGTCTCTTCGGGGCCTATACCTCGCAACGTACTCCTGCCCCCCATGGAAATATATGACGGGACAACAGACTCCCGAGATTATGTGGACCATTTTATGATGGTGATGATTTCAAGAGACATGACCGATGTAGCCATGTGTAAACATTTCTCCACTACTCTTACGGAAAACGTGCTAACTTGGTTCAACTCTCTCCCGCCGTTAAGTATAAAAACTTTTTCCCAATTATGAGAACAGTTCGAGTAACATTTCATGATAAGCAGAGGGGTCAAGAGAAAGTCTACTTCTCTATTGTCATTACATCAAAAGGAGAACGAGTCCCTAAGGGACTTCTTGTAAAGGTTCAAGTCAAAAATGATGAGTATTCCATATTTGAATCATTCCATTGGCATGGCTGCACTACTAACAGAACTATAGCTTTTCAGCATGAAAGTATCGATCACAGAGCACTCTCCAGTGGTTTGTATAGGTTTCACATCTCGTCAACGGTAATCATTCAAATCAACAAGGAATCGATATCTATGAAACCGTAATCCACCTCCAATAGTATCTTTACAGAGAAATGGGTTTATGATAATCTGACTCATGTTTGTGAAGGTTTAAAGTAAGGTTGTTGTTAGAGAATCTAGTAGAAAGAGTTTGAACAAAATTCATTCTCTCTCCGTATTCAGAATTGAGCTTCTCTCTCTCTCTCTCTCTCTCTCTCTCTCACACACACACACACACACACCAGAGTAAAGGCAACATTTCTTAACTTTTATATCAAATTACAGAATACAAATTAATAGCATAGCACACAGTAATGCTTTGCTTGCGTTTATAGTGGTAGAAAAGATGTCAAAAACACACCATACACTGCAGGCCACCTATTTGACTAGTACAAGTGTCCAAATCAGCAAAATATTACATTTTTTCGTATAGGAAAATAAAAAAAATTTTTATACTTGAATATTCTTTATTTTTCCTACTTTAAATTAAAGTAGTTTGATAGATTATTTATTAAAAATAATTTTCTTTCCTTAAAATAAATTTCTTGATCTCTCATTTTAAAATATATAATAATATGATATTATGATGATATCATTTATTATATAAAATAGTTCAATCGATTTGATCAATGAACCGTTGAACCAGTAGGTTGGTCTAATTGTTTACCAATTTAAAAATATTGCACGTTTGATGGCCCACCGCAATTGTTTTAGTGGCCTACTCCCACAATTGCCTTATTAAATCATTTAATATTAAAAAGTTAAAGTTATTCTAATTTTTATTAAAATTAATATTTAATAATAATAGTATTCATTATTAATAAAATCCTAAACAATTTTTTCTTTAAATTAATGAAAATTTCAATTTGAAAAATTTCCAAAAAAACTAAATTAACAAATCTAAAACATAAAAGAGTTCACAAAAAAAACATTAAAATATAAAAATATTCCATTGTTTTTATTATGTGAAATATTTTATTAACCATTTTTTCAACATTTCTTTTATTTATTGTAACTATCTTATAAATTTGATTATTATTTTTATTTTATCACTAAAAATAAGATAGTTATTAATTTTGTTGAAAAAATAAAATTAAGTTTATGACCTTTTTATTATAATATTAAAAATAAATAAAAAATAACAAAAATCATATGAATAAAATTAATATAATATGAGAGAAAGAAATCGCTTATAGTTAGAATCTAAGGTTTATATTCGATGTGATTGCACACCCGATTAAGTTTATTTTAATTGTCATCTTAATTTATTTCTAATAATATATTAATTATATTTTGCCTCTTCGTCATCTTATTAAATTTTTATTAATGTTAATTACATTAACTAAGCTTGACTCGTATAAAATTTTTATTCATTTCTAATAAGTCCAAAATCACTAAATTCAAATTCATTCAACATTATCATTAAAAATTAATAGTGTTCAATTTGTAACTTTTGATGACCATAAAAATAGTCATCACTAAATTTGGTCACTAATGGTTCTTAAATTAACAGATTTTTTTCCTACCATGCTATTTAGTGATCACTTGGTGATTACAAAAACAGTCATTACCAAATTTGGTCACTAATTGTACTCAAATTGATAGACTTTTTCCCGTCATATCATTTAGTGACCACAAAAATAGTTATCACCAAATTCGGTCACTAATGATGCTCAAATTGACAGACTTTTTTCTCGTCATACCATTTAGTGATCACTTTATACCCACTTTTTCATACTAGTCACTAAAACTAACATAGTGAACAAAAATTAGTTACAAATTATTTTTGTCTCCAAAAACTATTATTAGTAATCAGAATTTTGATCGTCACTAAATTTTTCATCACTGAAGGCTATTTTTTTGTAGTGTTTATTTATCTTCAAGCTGAACTCAACTATGGTGTTTAGGCGATTACAATCCTTCATTTAAATCTTTCCAAAATTTCTTATACATACTTCATTTGAGAAATAAAGATTCCATTAGCTAATTGTGCCATTTTCATGCTATAAAGTAATGTATCGTACCAAGATCAGACATTTCAATCTTGATCATCATGGACTTTTCGAACTTTTCAAACATCTCACCATCTTTCCAATAAATATAAGATCATCTAAATATAAACAAATAATGAATATTTTCCTTCTATCCCAAATTTTAGTAAAACTAATGCACTCATAGAGGTACTTATAAAAACCTTCTAGTGAGGTGCTTGTTTTAGTCTGTGAAGAGATTTCTTTAATCTGTACACTTTATATTTCCAATCATAATGTAGCAAGGGGTTGATCAACAAATACTCATTCCTCCAAATTTTCATGCAAGAATGTGGATGATTTGATATCCTACTCGATATACCAGGAATTTTGTGCTGCCAATGCGATCACCATTTTAGTTGTGTCATGTCTTACAACCAAAGTAAAAACTTCTTTGTAATCAGTCCCATATTGTTGTTTGTATCTCTTAACCACCAGTTGCATCTTATGCCTGTCAACTTCACCGTTCTCCTTTAGTTTTGTTTTGAAAACCTACTTTACTCCAGAAGTTACACCACTAGATGGAATCGTGGGTAATAACTATTTTGTACCTTTTGGAGTTTCAAGGTCAAAACCTCTCCTCAAACATATAATTGGCATTGTCTTTACACCTTAAATAAATGCAAATAGCACCACCAAATTCAATTATTAAAGTACCCACTTGAATTTTCTTAAATACACTTTATCTACACTTGCACATTCCACATATTGTGCGCTTTATAAGCAATTCAAAAAGTAGATCAAGAAGAGATCAGAAAGGTAAAAAAAGAAATTAAAAATGAAATTAAAAGAAAAACTTGAGGAAAAAGGTTTTGATCATCTAACAGTAGAAGCAACCATATGAGCCCAGAACTTGAGATGATCTTTCATGTCCAAATCACTTTGTATTGCAGGAATTTGCCAATTTGATAATGGGTTTTCTTTTCTGTCTTTCAGTCTTTGATCCAAAACTTCCCAAGCTTCTGAAAGATAAGGTCTTGAAACTACTTGTTCTGAAATATCCTCTGTATTCTCACTTACTTCACTTTTTCTTCCCAACCTCTGTAACCCGGGAATAATTTCCACCAATCTTGAATCCTTGTCTTCTTCTGAGAAGACAAATCCCAAATCCATAAACCCTTTTACCTCCTCAAATTCAAGCTCTGACAAACTTTTGCTATTTCCTCTTCTTCTTCTCCTTCTCAAACTACTCTGCTTTTTCTCACTTTGAATTTCAATTTCTTGTAATTTCGCTTCTGGGTCTGAAAATGCTTCAACTTCCTTGCCCGAAAGAATTGTTTGTAGCTTGGGAGTAACAAGAACAGAGTTCGGAGAGGACGTTGATTCTTCGATGAAACTTGTCGTGGAAACTAATAACTGGTCACTGTGAGATCTAACATGTCTACGAGAAAGACAAGGTTTTTCTTCTTCGTCCTCAATTTTCTCAACTGGGTTTGTTGAAGAAGGTAGTGAAGCTGAATTTCTCCTGAAAATTTCACGCTCGAACCAATTGAAATCGAAGAGATTCAGAATATTTTCAGCTTCCATGTTTGTGTTGTTCAAGAACAGAACAGGGGGAATATAGAAAGACGGAGAGCAGAGACAACAAACAATAGTAAGTACAGGCAAATAATAAAAGGTGAAGGTGAAGGGTAAGGGTAAGGTTAAGATTATATATATGGAATAGTTTACAATATTGCCCGTACTTTCATGTCCATTACCATGTCAGGTGATCATTTTTCTTTCTTTTTTACTCATATTTGGAGGTTGAAGTGTAAAGGGCCCTCACTTTGAACCTTGAAATTGAAGACTTAATAAGTTGAATAGTTGATGTCCAAAAGAGTGGTTGGAACATCCTTCCTTTGCTAAAATCCAATTAGTTCATGATCGTGAGTGCCCACGTTTTTTAGGTGTCTCATGAACTATGCTCAAAACAGAATTAATTCAATTAATTCTATTTTATTGGTTAACCGTAATAAAATGGAAGCATTACCTTATAGTATATCATTTTATCATAAGAATTGATAATCAGAGGTTGAAGTATTTGTTGAAACAGAAGCTAACTAATACATGTTGGATCATTAATTCAACATTGGACTTATATATTAAAATAATTATGTATTGCATACTGTTAAACTCATAAGTTAAGCTCATATGAAAGTGATCTGGCAAATTTGAAAAATTCAGTAATTTAGGTTTAAATATCTCAGAGGATATGGAAATAAATTAATGTGTAGATACCAATGGACATTTACTATTTATGATGGGTTAAATAGGGAATGTCTAAGGGTGATTTAAGGATAGCTATCATAAGCTAACAGACAGATTTGGAAGGTAAAAGTCACCTTACAACTATAAATAAGGTTATGGTTCCCGGGTCAAGGTGTCACTCTTCTCCCTCATACCCCCATCATATAGAGAAAATATGTGAGGATACATATGACCTGGAAGACCGCACCCAGAATTAATATGTGAGGATACATATGACCTGGAAGACCGCACCCAGAATTCTATCCAGACGAAGATCGAATCAAGGATTCACTCTATTCAGTCTCCGACTATGGAATCAGGTACATTTCTGTCTAATCTGAATTTCAGTTTCAGTTATTAAGTTTTAATTCCGATGATTTAAGACGATATTTGACATGTTTTGTATAAAGTTATTTTGTCCAACAAGTGGTATCAGAACCTTTCGTGCTTGAATTATCGGGATTTTTTTTTTCTACATATTTTAAGATTTAATGTGATTTTAGTACTCTATGGATTTTTGAAAAAAAAAGTATGAAAATTTTTTTTTTTGGATATTTCAGTTTTTCGGCAATATATATATTTATATATATATTCGGGATTTTTTTTTGTTGATTTCAATAAAGAAAAATATTATGGAAAATTTTATTGAAGTCGACCTCAGATCTTATTAAAAGTCGACATCCAGTGTCTTAAAAAAAATAATAATTGGGAAGATTATTTTCTTTTATCAAAGTCGACATTAAATATTTTATTAAAGTCGAAATTCGATATTTATATATATATATATATATATATATATATATATATATATATTTGGATAAAAAAGAAGAAGATGACAAGTCTTTAAATGATTTAAGACTCTTAATATTTTGAAATATTTTCTTTCCTTCTCTTTTGAATATTTTTTAAGAAAGTTGATTTTTTTTTTTAAACTTTCAAACAAAAAAAAAAAGAAAGGAAAGAAAATTGTCATTCTGAGCAAATATATATATTTATGAAAGTTGACATTTTGTCTTTGGAAAGGAATCTTTAAAATTTCTCAAAATTGACTTCTTTTCTTTTGAAATGAATATTTTGGATCTTGTCTTTCTTTTTAAAGATTCTTTTAGAATTTGATTTCTTTTAAGAAATTTTCAGATTTAAGTATTTTTTGGAAAACTTCCGGTTTTAAAGAATATTTACCAATTTAGTTTATTTTAAGAAACTTTCAGAATTTAGAAAAATAAAAAAAATAAAAATTTTAGATTTCAATTTTTCATTTTTTTTTTTAAGGTTTGACTTCCCAATTTTAAAATAAAGTTTTTTTAATAATAAAAAAAATTAAAGAAACTTTTTGTTTTGGGAAACGGAAAAAAGGGAAATTTTCATATTTTAATTTTCTTTTTAAAGAATGATATCTCAATTTCAGAAAAGAAATTATAATTAAGAAAATGTTCAATTTTGGAAAATAAAAAAAAGGGAAATTTTTCATATTTCAATTTCCCTTTTTTATTATTAAAGGTTGACTTCCCAATTTCAGAAAATAAAACTTTCCTTTTATTGTAAATTCACATTACAAAAAGATCAATATTTTTGTTTTTTTTTTTTTAAAAAAAAAAAGGAATACGGGTCATTCCCAATCTTGGGTATGAAGTTATTAGAACTCATTGGACTCAATCGCACTCATTTTTCATCGTTATCATTTTTCAATATCCCTTTTATATTCAGAATTAGTCATTCTTTTAGTATGCGATGACATGAGACATGTCTAGGAAAGCTCTGTCAAAAAGACGAGATAAGTCTAAGGTTGGCTGGTTCTTAAGCGGTTCTGAATGAACCCACCACCTATCTGGGAACTTTCCTGGTGTCCTCTGCTACAAAACAGAGATTGACTAAATTTTAGATCAGTTGTCTGCAAAGGGTGGAGATTTTGGTTTTATGCCGACAACGAAAGTGTAGAGATGAAAAAATAAGATGAAGGAGGTAGTTTCGATAAAATTGGATTTTTTATAGGCCCAATTTAAAGTTAATAAAATTGGACTTTAAATAGCCCAATTTTTAAAAAATTGAGCTCATCATGATGAAATTGAAATTTTTTCAATTACGGATATGATTCAAATATGAATATGGTTTTGTATATATCTCGAGATGAATTAATTAAAACAATATGTCACCAAAGTGACCTCTGTTGTGAAAATTAATTTATTTTGGGATATAAAAGGTTGTGCATGTAATTCATGTGAGTACCGATCGATCCAAAGGAAGATCCTTACTTGACAGAATTGCATGTACACCATGTGGTAATAAATGCGTGACAATTATTCGGTTTTACATGTGACCAATTTATCTGCCCAAAGGAAGATAATTGATCGACATGCTCTTATTGTCAGCATTTGATTACAACACCTATGGTTTTGTATTAAGATAAATCAATTGAAACAATATGTCGCCAAAGTGACTTCTCTTGTGAAAATTAATTTGTTTAAAGATGTAAAAGGACTGGTGCATGAAACTCATGTGAATATTGATCGGCCCAAAGGAAGATCAGTATTTGACAGAGTTGCATGTACACCTTATGGTAATGGAAGCGTGACAATTTTTTTAGTTTTACATGTGACCAATTTATCAGCCCAAAGGAAGGTAATTGGTTGATATGTTCTTATTGTCAGCATTTGATTACTACACCAAGATACCACTTATAAGTTAATTATTTTGTCCAAAGATGAAATGTTAATGGAGTAACCAGTATCTTGCGATGGGGATTATACATATTTGAATCTATTTGGTTTTTTAAAGTTCCATGTGAGTATATATAGATTACTGTTCTCTATTTGACAGTTAATGCTATTTCTACTAACATTAACGTCCAATTCATATTGATTTTAAAATTGAATGGCTTGAATTTCAAGTTTGAATTTAAATCTTGCGTTAAAGACCATTTCTTCCCACCACTTATAGATGAGAGTACCTCTAAAAAGAGGGAGAAAGAAATGTGGGAGATGTTGAATCGCATGTATTTAATAATGATAAAGTGGGTCATTCCAGAAATATTTAGAGACACTACATGTAAGTCGGTTATGACGACCGAATCTTTTCTTACGGACATTGAGAAATGATCTGTCAAGAATGAAATGATTACTGGTACATTCTTGACAATTCCTATCTCTATACGGTATAATGGTTAAGAACTCTTGATCACTAAGGACAGAAAGAAAAGAAAATAGAATAAAAATGCTGCAGGTATAGCATCACAAAAGAAGTAACGAAAGACACCAATTGAATCGGGAAAGAATGATTGCTTCTTCTATGGTGCTAAGGGTACAAGAAAAGGAGAATATACCAATTATCACGTTTGAGGTGAAAAGAAAGGTATATTCGTTGATTTGGTTTGTTCTGAGGCTGACTTAATTTCGGTATCAGGACACATTCGGTGGTCAGATTCTGCTGTAACTATTCACATCAGTGTGACTATGCAGGGTTTCCTAAATTGTCAATTGCCAATTGATGGTGAAAGATACATCTACGCGGACGATGACAATAAAGTTTCAATTATAGTGATAGAAAAGTTTAGATTATCATTGAAAACCGATTTATATTTGGTTCTTACTGAAACTTTTATTGTTCTATCTTTTAGATGGAATTTGATTTCTATTTTTGTTGGACAGATCAGGTTTTACCTGTTCTTTCAAAAATGGAAAAGTTGGTTAGTTCCTTGAATCCAAATAAGTTAGTTTCATTTTTTTATCATGATTTGATAATCTATATTAGGTTGATACTGTTACTTTAAAGAATCCCTGCAATATAGTACTTGAAGTATACAGATTAAATCAACCAATGAGAATTTCTCTCCATTATGACACAAGAGATTAAGTGATATCTCCAAAAGGAGAATAAGGAGACTTGTGTCAGAAGAAATTCATGATACCCTTAATTTTATAAATTTCGGTATTTGTGTGAATTGTATAAGAGGAAAACAAATCAACAAAAGGAGATTGAAGTCAATAGGATTTCAGACGTCTTAGAACTGATATATACAGATATCAATAAGTCATTCCTTTTGGTTTTTTGGAATGATCAAATTTTATCACGTTCATTGACAATTATTTATGATATGACTTAATCAAGATTGCAGCATATATTCTGAATAGAGTTTTTCTACTAAGATAACTACCGAAACCCCATAAGAATTTTGGACTGATACACGTCCTAATCTAAGGTATCAGTACATTTGGGGTTATCCAACTGATTAGGTCTATTAGACCTAAAAAAAGAAATTTGATATTATGATGGTTAGTTGATTAGTAGTGAAATTTTGAAAATGTTTAAGGGATATTAATTTTATCATCGGTTCTTTGAGAATGTTGAGTTTGTGGGGGCAGATATGGTTATAAACATTGTTTTTTAAGAACAATTTATTAGGTGTTATTAGACAATATTAGAAAACCCTCTATTTCGGAAAAAAACAAACTCAACTACCTCCAAAAAAAAACCGATACCGTGAAGGAAGAGATAAAATTCACAAAGATATCCCGACAGTGATATTACAAATTTCATCAAATCTTTATCTTATTAGGTTTTGAGATGAAATTTGGTTGATAATTATGGATATCAAAAGTTCTGTAGGAGCAAGTACTTAGGAAATACCCCTATGGTAAGGGGGATAAGTTTAGTCTCTACCAGTGTCTCAAGAATGACTTTAAATATAGAAAAATACAGAAGATTCCTTACGCATCAGTAGTATGGAGTCTGATATATATTTTGATCTGTACGCATTTGGATATTGCGTATATTATGAGAATGTTAGGCAAAAATTTAAATAAATCGGGAATAAAGTATTAGAAAGTAACCAAATGAGTCTTGCAATACTTACATATAACAAAAGGATATATGCTCACATATCGGAAATCAGATTAGTTGGAGATCATTCGGTATATTGATTCTGATTTTATGGGATGTCAAATTAGCATGAAGGTTACAACATGTTACGTGCTAGTAGGATGAGTCATTTTTTGAAGTGTGTTAAATAGTCTTATATAACCTCTTCCATCATGACGACGGAATTCATAGCATGTTATGAGGTATCCAATTATGAAATATGACTATAAACTTTTGTCACAAAATTATGGATAGTAGATGGCATTAATAGGCCACTCAGATTATTGTGTGATAATTGTTTGATAGTCTTATATTCCATTTAAGAAAATGATTCAGAGTGGATATTTGTTTATAGAATATATTGATACAAACTCCCAAATTACGGATCCATTTATTAAGGGATTGTCACCAAAGAGACTCATGTGCGCACTACTCATATAGGTGTCAAATCATTTCAAGATATTCAGTTTCAGTGGGAGTTTGTGATTTTAGATACTGATTCAATATAGACATTTTCGGTTATTTCAATTTAAGTTATTATTTTCCGTGGAAATAAAGATTCAGTTTTGAATCACTCTGATGTTGAGTATAGTTGATCTCATTAAAGAGGACCAATTGGAAATAGGCATGTTAAAGATCACATTGCATGATACTTCCATGCTACGCATCCATATCATGATCCATGTCATTCGGTTATATCAATTTACGTGACTATTGAGGGTTGAGTTACGAAAGAAATGTAACAGAAGCCGCCTTGATCCTAAGTTGGTATGATTGATGGACGGGATTGGTTATAGATACATTTTAGTATTGACAGAAAAGTTGAGCTCATTCAGTTGTTTCGCAAATACATAATTATAAAGTTTTATATATAACCCACGTGGGAGATTGTTGGATCATTAATCCAACATTGGACTTATATATTAAAATAATTATGTATTGCATACTGTCAAGCCTATAAGTTAAGCCCATATGAAAGTGATCTGACAAATTTGAAAAATTCAGTAATTTAGGTTTAAGTATCTCAGAGGATATGGAAATAAATTAATGTGTAGATACCAATGGACATTTACTATTTATGATGGGTTAAATAGGGAATGTCTAAGGGTGATTTAAGGACAGCTACCATAAGCTGAACAGACAGATTTGGAAGGTAAAAGCACCTTACAACTATAAATAGGGTTATGGTCCCCAGGTCAAGGTGTTACTCTTCTCCCTCATACCCCCATCATATAGAGAGAATATGTGAGGATACATATGACCTAGAAGACCGTACCCAGAATTCTGTCCAGACGAAGATCGAATCAAGGATTCACTCTATTCAGTCTCCGACTATGGAATCAGGTACATTTCTGTCTAATCTGAATTTCAGTTTCAGTTATTAAGTTTTAATTCCGATGATTTAACACGATATTTGACATGTTTTGTATAAAGTTATTTTGTCCAACAATACACTGCAACATAAATGGTTACTAAAGTTCTGGGACTGGATTATTAGATATAGTATAAGAAGGCACTGAGAATAGAGTAGCTAATGTATTGTTGAGAAGGGATGATTTGATATAAGAACCAGAGATGATGGCTATATCATGGATTAAGCCCCAATGGCCAAGGGAAGTCACTCAAAGCTACGAAGGAGATAAAGAGTGTCAGACCTTGATTGCACAATTAACACTAGAACAAGATAGCAGAATAGACTTCTAATTCCTAGAAGGATACTGAAGTTTAAAAAGAAGATTTATATAGGAGGAACTTAGCTCAGGACCAAGATAATCTAGCAAATGCGTAGTTCAGCTACTGGAGATCATTTAGGGCAGCAATGCAAGCTACAGAGAGTTAAAGCTGTCTTCTATTGGCCTTCAATGAAGTCTAATGTGATAAAATTTATTAAGAAATGTGATTTTTGTCCCCCAAAAAAAAAAAGCACAGGAATGTTCCATACCATGGCCTATTACAACCATCGCTCATTCCTTCTCAAGTTTGGTCCGAGTTAAACATGGAATTCATTGAAGGGTTGTCCAAATCTCAAGGGTACAATACTATCTTGGTAATCATTAATAGATTTACTAAATTTAGTTATTTTATAGTTCTAAAACACTCTTATTATGTCATGATTGTAGCTTAATTGTTTGTGAATAATGTGTTCAAGCTGCATGGGTTGCCAAACTGAGACGAAGAGGGAATAAAGAAAGATGGGAAGTATAGACTAACAATAGAAGCATAGGCAAATAATGGAAGGTGAAGGTTAAAGGTTATATATATGGATTAGTTTATGATATCACCCCTACTTTCATGTTCATATTTGGGAAATATCATATTAATTTATTTGTCAAAATCACAAATCATGTTTCTAATAATTTTAAACCATTACGTGATCATTTTTCTTTCCTTTTTACTTATCTTCGGAGGTTGGAGGGTAAAGGGCCCTCAATTTTGAACCTTGAAATTGAAGACTATGATTATATTTTTTTGGTTTTCATTAACTATTCAAAAATTCATCTTGAATAATTCAGATCGATCTATTATCAGATTTTTTTATAAGGAAGTCTCCTAACGTGATTTTTTTCGTATCTATGAGACATGAAAAATTAAACTCATAATCATGATTAAGAAAACATAATATGATTAAGAAAGCATAATTTTCTTTCGATTGAACTAATCAATATTGATTAAAACTATGATTATATAAATATATTAATAAGTTGATTAGTTAAAGTAAAAAAGTGTGGTTGGTACATCTTTCCTTTGCTAAAGTTCAAATAGTTTATGATGATGAGTGCCCACGTTTCTTATGTGTCCCATAAACTATGCTCAAAATAGATTTTTAATATCTCTCTCTCTCTCTCTAAGGGTACAATTATTGTTCTTTAAATTTATGTGTCCAAGGACTCATTTGTAATGGGAGCATCTTCGTAATGGTGTAAGTACAGGGCTCTTTGCCAATGCCAACGCAAAACTAGCCCAAGCCAAAACCATGTGCTGTAAATTGCATCTCTATAAAAAGCTATGAAGTCTTTGGTGATCAAGTGTGGAGATCCAACTTCATTCAACTTAATTTATTAATATTAAAATTTTTATTTAAATTCCGTTTAAATCTACTCATTTCAAACAAAGCCCCAAATGATTATGACGCACGTGATCACTAGGTGCCGTCACAAAAATATTAAATAGGGGTAGTGCGGTAAATTGACTGTAGCCCTTCGAATCTACTTGTGTGATGGTGCTCACAATTAGAGTGGACCCCGGTGACGTGGACCGTTTTTTATGAAGCCTAAAGTCGACGAATCAAACTTCTATTTTATCTATTTCCTCCTCTGCCCCCACTCGCTGTTCACATTTCTCACTTTCTCCCAAAAAAAAAAAAAAAAAAAAAAAATTCTTCGAATGTTGGGCGCCTTGGTGAAGCCAGTGAGAGTGGAGCCATTGTGACTGAAATTAGAGATGTCATCGGGTCACTTTTGACAAAAAAAATCAACCCAATTGACCTGGAAAAGCTCGTGGTCTGAAACCCGAATGGGGTGAACAAGAATCCGGAATCGGATTGGCTACAGTAGTAGGCCACTCTGATTCAATGATTTCTTGAATTGAGAACCAAACCATAGAATTGGCCTGGTCAGTTCTAACGTTTACTTTTTTTAAAAAAAAAATTTCTAATTTTAACCCTCTAAACGATCATAAAATAACTAGTTTTGAAGTATTTTGATCTATGAGATCAAAAAAATTTTCTATGAATAAGACACACCTCATTTCTAAAATTTTCACAACAAAATCTCATATTCTATCTCAGATTCTTATTCTCTCAATGCTACTATACTCTCACAAATTCAATTTTAATTTTCTACGCTACCATTTTCATCTTTCGTTAATCACATTCAACACATTTCCACCATATCTATTTTTCAATTTTAGTATTTCTATAATTTCAATTTCCACAATTTCTAATCTCATTCTCAATTTTATCATTTCCACCACCTACAACATTCATCAAAATTTAACAAGATTTTAAAATTGAGAGTTCAAATTCAAGATCTGACGAAAAACAATCGCGATCTACGTCAAGTCAGTATATTTAACTTTTTTGCGTATTTACTTTTTTGCATAATTAATTTATTTGTATTACATTTTTTTTAAAAAAATATTCATCTTAAATTTGTTTTAAAAAAAATGGCCGAAACACATTTTTTTCAAACTTTCCAAAAATCTCCTCTCCCCCTATTTTCATATTTTCAAGAGGAAATTTCTAAAAATATAGATATTGAAAATAGTTTAGAAGAAAATCAATCTAGTAACTCACAATCTACAACACGTACTAAAAAAAATAATTTTAATGTATGGAAATTTTTTGTTAAAAATATTGATGAACAAAAGGTAACTTGTAAAATTTGTCATAAAAAATATAAATTTTTGAAGAGTTAAAGGGTAGGCACACTTAGAAGACATTTAGTTAGAGATCATCTCGATAAATTATCTCAAACAAAATAAATACAAATAACCACCGGGAGAACAAATGTCACAGATACATTTAAATATAATACGACAAACAAAATTGATCAAATAAAATGGATAGTAAAAAAAGAATTATCACTTAGTATAGTTACATGTCCTATTTTTAAAAAATATATTAAAAAATATTTACAACCAGTTTATAAAAAAAGTAGTAGAGCAATCGGTAGGAGGATGTCAACAGATCGTATCAAAAATTAAAAGATAGTATAATTGCACAGTTTGTGACTAGTCAATGTAAATTTTCATTAATCTCGGATACTTGAAAAAATGAACTTAAAAAAAATATTATATTGTAATAATATATCATTGGGTTAATGATTCATGAGTTTTAGGGGAAAAAAATTAGCTTTTCAACGTTAAGATTATCCATATTCTGGTACTCACACAATTAGAGTAATTACGAATGTTGTTCATAAATTTAGAATTAGTGATAAAATTTTTTTATATCTTTTGATAATGTTTTGACTAATATTAGTGTGGTTAATATTTTAAAACAAACCTTAAAAACAATTTTAGATAGAACATTTTTTCATGTTAGATATACATATCATATTATAAATTTATGTATTAAAGATGGTTTAGAAATAGCAGACCTAGTTTTAAAACGCATTCGTGAATTAGATCATCAAATTAGAAATTTTTCGATAAAAACTCAAGAAATGAAATAATTATGTCAATTACATAATAAAAATTTTTAAAATTTAAAATAGAATGTAAAATTAGATGGAATTCAACTTAAGATATGTTACAAGATGTACTTTTTTTTAGAAATATTTTAATTGAATTTATAAATTTTAATTATGAATATAGTTTTATTGATAATACCGATTTTGATTTTACAACTACACTAACTAAATTATTAGAAACTTTTTATATATATATAAATTTATTTTCCAAAAATTACTATCCAACAACTCATTTAATGTTACATAATCTTTGAAAATTTTATTTTGTATTTAGTCAATTTGAAGAAGAAAATAGATTTAGTGACATTGTTCAACTAATGAAAATAAAATTTTTAAAATATTATAAAAAAATTCATATTTTGTATTTAGTAGCAAGTGTTTTAAATCCATGTGCTAAAGTTGAAGATGTTGAAATGTTAATAAATTGTTTTGTATAAACTTTTCCAACGAAAATATATATTAACTGACAACATTTAAAACAATAAATATCACATACTTTACAAGCCATGTTTGACTTATATAAAAAGGAACATAATAATTTAAATACTAGTAATATAGATAGTGGTAGTGTTAATATAACAATTTGATCATTTTCAATTTCTTTTGATTCTTTACATATGTTATAAAAAAATAAAGAACTTTTTCTTCAACATTTAATTAATTACTTTTATACAAACAAACACCTAAATTAAAAGGTTTTAATAATGATGATTTTTTTATATACTAGGTTTGTAGAGAAATAATTCATCATATTATCCAATTTCGGTCCAAGTGGTAAAAAATATACTAACCCCTCCGATATCTACAATGTCATCGGAAAGTGTTTTTAGTGCAGATGGTCGAGTATTAAACAAAAAGCATACAAATTTGATGAACGACACTTTGAAATCTTTGATTTGTATTAAAAATTGAAAGCATGCCGAAAAATGGAAGCAAGACATTGTCAAGGTCTCCAAAGAAAATGAAAAAGAAGTAGAAGAAGAAAAAGAAATATAATTTTTTTTGTATAAGAAATATTATGTAAATAGGAAAAAAAACACTCTTATATAAAATTTAAAATAATGTAACATAAAAAATTAGTGAATTTCAAAATTCAAGTGAAGAGATTGGTAGTAGACATACACCAAATTCGATAAAATTACTCTAAAAATTTTGTGTCTCTCTGATTTTTTATCTATTATTGGTAAAAAGTAAATTTCAAAAAAACAAAGTGAAGAAAAAAACAACAAGAGAGTAAAAAAAATAAAAATAACAAGAGAGTTAAAAAAAAAAAAAAAGGAACACAAGAGAGGTAAAAAAAAAAAACAGAGAAAGAGTTAGTTAAAAAAAAATAACAACAACAACAACAATAACAAGAAAGTTAAAAAAAAAAAAAGAACACATAAGAGGTTAAAAAAAACAAAAGAGTTAAAAAAATAATAACAAAACCTAAACTGGAACCAGCCCGGTTGGGCCCGGCACAACGGTACAAATTCACCGGACCAACCCAATTCCAGATAAAAGATTTTTGAAACCGGTCTGGTTCGGCCTTGGAACTACAACCAACCCGACCCGTGGTTTCGAAACCGCCCCTGAACCTGATCGGGTCCGATCCAGCCCAGCCCAGTGATATCTCTAACTGAAATTCAAGAAGGAAAGTTTCATAGTTTTTTAAGTTTTTTGCGGTATTTTAAACATGGTTAGAATTATTTCTAAAAATAAGTTATATTATGAGAGGGTGAAAATAGCGACATTTTTAATAAAAAGCTAGAAAAATATATATTATTAAAAATATCAACAAATTTTTGAAAATTTCATTTATTTTTAATTATTTGACAAATAAAGTTAATTAAGATTGATAATTTTGAAACGTGGCTATTAGTAGTCCCTAACACGAGCTCTGAATCCAACTCAACACAACAATAACAACAATAACAATCAAATATTTATCTAAGTGAAATTGGCTATATAAATTTTTATACATCATTGTACTTTATTTCATATCACATATTTATCTATATAATTTTTTTTCTTTATACGATAACTATAATCCTATTTTTATTTCATTAAGTAGAGTCGGTAATATAGATATTTTGATGTCATTATTATACTCTATTTTGTATTATATTTTCATCTATATTTAGATAATATGTATCATATTTTATTATCGTTATTCAAATATTTTTAAATCTTCATCTTTCTCGATTAATATGAGCACTTATCATAGTTTCACACTACCTAATTAGAATCTCTATTGATCGCCTATTTATATGTTCGTACCATTTTAATCTAGTTTCTCTCAATTTTTCTCGATAGATGCAATCTCAACTTTCTCCCTAATATACTCATTTCTTATTTTGTCTATTTTTGTGTGTCTACACCTCTATTTTAACATTTTCATATTCATAACTCTCATCTTCAGTTTGTGTTTTTGGTTCATTGCCCAACATTTAGATACACAAAATAAAATAAGTCTAATCGTTATTTTGTGAAACTCCCCTTTAAGTTTTAAAAATACGTTTCGATCATATAGAATATCCAATATAATTTTTCATTTCGATCATCCTACTTGTATTTTATGTGATACATATTTGCCAATCCATCCGTTTTTTGTAAAATTAATCCTAGGTACTGAAAACACACTTACAGATAATTTATCATCTCTCAGCTCTAGCATGATTAAACTTAAATTTTATATATTCAGTTTTTACCCTACTAAAACAAAATCTTTTCACTTCCAATATTTCCCTCCAAGATTCGAATTTAGCATTTAGTCCTTCACGTATCTCATCCACTAAGATAATATCATCTATAAACAATATGCACGATGGTATCATATCCTGGATATACTTGATGAATTCATCCATAATTAGTGTAAAAATATAGGGATTTAACGATAACTCCTTGATGTAACCCTATTTTTATTAGAAATTTTTTTGATTAATCTGTTCGATATTATCACTTTTGTCACCACGTCCTTGTATATATCGTTGGTCACTTTAATATACGTTACTCTTATGCCATTTTTTTTTAAAATTCTCCATATAATTTCTTTTGGGACTCTGTCGTATGAATTTTCTAGGTCGATGAATATCATATATAAGTCATGCTTTTTCTCCTAATACTTCTCAACTAATTGTATGAGGAGGTGTATAGCTTCCATCGTTGATTTTCTAGACATAAATCCAAATTGATTTTCAATCACTTTGGTCTCTTCTTGTAGTCTTCTTTCGATCAGTCTTTCCCAAAATGTTATGGTATAACTAATTATAATTTGTACAATTTTGTATGTCGTCATTGTTTTTAAATAAAGGTACTAAAACACTTAGATGACATTTGGTTCACACTCAAGAATCGAAATTGAAATCGGAATAAAAAACTTTAGGAATCGGAATCGGAATCGAATCCCGATATAAACTATTTGGTTCAAATTCTAGAATGGATATCATTACCATTGTTAATATTTGATTTATATATCTTTAGAAATTGGAATCATATAAATATCAATTTTATCCTTGATAAAAAATATTTTAAAATTTTATTTTATTTTCTAAAATTAAAATTAAAATTATCATCTATTTATTTTCTTTAATTTTATTTTATAAATATTTTAATTAATCAAACAGTTTAATTAAAAAATAGAAATAAAAATTTGTTCAAAATCTAGTATTAGGGACCAAATTTATGCTTTTTCAACCTTCCCATTCCTTTTTCAAATTGTTCCTCATCCACATAGTAAATGAACCACTGATATATGTAATTACACAACCTAAATCTTAACAAAATTCACAAGTACAAATTCACCATAATATCATGAATTGAAACGGTCGATCCCAAATTAGAGATAGCTCTTCCACACCCCACAAATTTTCCATTCAATTGCGTCACAGGAGCCAACCTATTCAATAAATCATCAAAGTCCACACCTGAAGACGAAACTAAATTGTGGTTATAGAAAACAGAGACAACGATTCCTGTAATGACATAAGAGTGTTATGGGATACCAAGGGGTTACACAAATTCTCCCTCTTCCCCAATTGGGGTCAACAATTCCATTGATTTGAGATTGTCAATGTCGAAGATGATTTCTTGAATCAGCCCGTTTTCGTGGGACAACCCTTCCATAAGAGAGTGCTATGGGACGCCATTTTCTCCTTTTTTTATTGCCCTTCAAAACTATTTTCTTTATAATTATTCATCAAACTCACCATTTATGTTAGCACTCTGGGACATTGCCGACGGTGTTGATTTTGTCGAAGGAAGATGCCATTTTTCCTTCTTCTTGTTCTTTTTCTTCAGAGAGAGGAGAAAAAAAAACCCAGTTAGAGGATTTCATCCGTGGGCAAAACGAGACAAGACTTTTTCATGGGTTTTGTTAGAAGTGAGTTATGGCTTTACAGATATTGGCTCATTGTAGACTTGAACAGTTGTCGTCAGAAGGGATGTAATACTAGCAAAAACCTCCGGATGGTGTTCTGGCGGAAAGACTTCGATACTCAAATCAGAAAGAACAGTTTTCAAATGGAAAAGAAACAAACTGAGAGCTCAAGGGAGTGGTTCCCTGTGATTAGAGTGCCCAATGTGTATGACCGAGAGAGAGCATACCTGGTTTGGAGAGTTTTGAGATATCTTATACCTGTGAGAGCCGTACGCCGCTGGAGTATTTCAACCTTACTTTCCTTATTGAGCCGATCTGAAATTTTTGAGGATTCGATATTCCGAATTGATTGTGATTCTCATTCTTTGGGAAACTTTCATTTTCTAGAGGAATCATTTTCTTAATTGAAAGATCCTAAAGATACTGCTCTGAAATAGGAAATATGAGTCATTAAGATACTTGGACCTTCTTTTAGGATCGTTAGAGTTGTTGGCTATCGATCAGCCGCTAAACCAATAAAAGATATTTGGGGCTCGTTCGTTTGAAAGATCAACGATGGGATATCCGATGCATGAGCACTCGATCGAGACGGTTACTTTTACTTGATGAATTACGTTCGGTTGGCGAGGCGACTAAGGTCCTATCGTTTGGGAGATCTGGACAACTGAGGCCCTTCATTCACAAAGTCTGGGTGACTGAGGCCCTCGGTGAATAGTCCTAATACTTGAACATCGATCGGTTACTGTCCTTCATAGGCTTTTCAAAAGCTGACCCTTCTGGCTGGGTTTTGGACCATGTCCCATCAGTTGCCCCCGATTCATAGTCTTCTTGATAAAAAAGCGCCATGAGTAGAGACCTAGTAGAGTGAGGCGTGTTCAATGCGTTACAGAAGCATAAGGGTACTAGGTTGTCCTGATTCTTTCCACCTCCTTGCCATGAACGAGGGCATGTCTCATCGGAAGTGATCCCTTAATGGGGAATTGAAGACAATTTATTTCTCTATTTATGATAGGCCATTTTCGATGATCCGTTTCACCTACCCTGAGTTAATTAGGGTCTATTTCTCTATTACTATAAATAGCTATGACGGGTATTTGTTTTCTTTTGTAAAAAATTGAGACTTTTTCTCCTCTTTGGGGTTTTGTTTAGAGTGGCTCCTTTTCGAGAGCTGTCTTGTGAGGTGTTTTGGTATGGGAAACTCTATGGCTCGAGTAACTTCTGTTGGAATAAGAACTCATTAAGGAATGGAACCACCAGAATGAAATCTCATTATGTCGGCAGTTATTCAGTTGGTATAGTGAGATCATCTATCACCAACGAGGGTGTATCTTGTACCGCCTTGGATGATATGTCTCGCTCTGTCTCCATCATCCAAATGCGGTGGGGATGTCTCTCGTACCGTTTTTGGATTGATAGGTCAGGTTCGGGTTGTTTGGGGGTGGCAGAACCTGAGCTTGCCTTCTTCTATCGCTAGCACTACATTTATGTTTGTACTCTCCAGTGTAGGGACTGTGGTTTTGGTATCTTCAAGTGACCTTGTTATGTACTTCTAGCTATAGTCGGTCTGACCTAGAGACTTGTATACATACTAATGTAACCGAATGTATCTTCTGCACAAGGATAAATAAAAAGTTATGCTTTACTTACTTAAATTTTATCTTTTTCCTCTTTTGTTCTCTTGTCTAGCTATGCGCTTTCTTCAACTTTCGTCATAGTAGATCCGCTTCTACTTTCAGGTTCCATACTATCTTTTTTCATTCCCAATTAATTAAGTGAGTTGGTGCCCGACCACTAGATCTACGATACGTTGGTAAAGTGAAAAATATGTTGCGACAAGGCTTTGTTTTCATTACGTGCCTCAATGCAAAAGATCTCATAGAGCATGATGATGATCTTGAAACACCATGGAAGTGTGGTATAGATTGGAGATGTATACAACAGTAATAAACCGAGGCTCCAATTTTTGGTGAAATTAAACACGAGCAATTGAAAGAAAAATAAAGCAGAAGCAAAAAAAAAAAAAAAAAAAAAAAATTCGAAGAAGAAGAATCTCTCTCTCTCTCTCTCTCTACTCATGCATCCATATTTCATTCTCCAACCCTAGGCTTGGACTTTGTTCCGTTTCTTTAATTTTTTTCCAAAATCTTCTTTCAAATTTTCTTCTTCAAATTCGGTTGCAAGGTTTTGTTACCAATTTCAGTAGATTTTTGCATGATTTCTTCTTTTTGCAATGCGGGCTCTCTCTCTCTCTGTTTTCCACTTCTACAGTTACAGAAAGAGTTTTTCGATACCAATAAGTTTTGATTTAAGTGACACCTTTTCCCTCCCCATTCCGAAGTCTGGAATTCGAATCTCATTATATATATATATATAAGGTTCAATCTATTAGGCTTTGGTTTTGGAATGGGATTGAATGTGGACTTAGACCGGTTAGGCTTGAACTTGACTTAAACTTTGGTTATTCAACCATTGTTAATAATTAACCCAACAATCTTCTAAGTTAATGGTTTTACTTTGACGATTCATTTTCATTCTTACCATCTGAATTAGTTCTTTCTCAAAACATGTCTATCAAGAAACTTCTTAAAACTTCAACATGAGACCCAACCCCAACTCTTCAATATCAAAATAGATAATTTATCCATAATACAAAATTCCAGCCCAAAAAAGTTATTCCTATTACACAAGTTCTGAATTTAAAATATAAGACACGACTGTCGCAATGCTCAAATCTATTGCAAAATTGGAAAAGAGATGTCATCCGATTCAATCACAATAATTTGAGTTCAAAATTGAAGTTAACGAAGGTTACAAGGTTAAGCCAACATATATTAAATTAGAAAAAGGAAGAAAAGAAAGATTCAAAATCTTACCACACGAAATTAGGAAAAATATATTATTCTTTTTGATGCAGAAAAGCAAAAAATGCTCACGTCGGTCCATTTTAAGAAGCATCCAATCCAAAATAGAAATTTTTCGATTTTCAATCCATAAGGTTTCTTCTTTGTGGAAATAACATATTTGAAAGTAAATGACAAAAAAACCTGTATTTTTTACCACTAACAACTTTTAATATTAATGAATAATCGATTTAATAGAATATGACGTTAAATTCTTTAATTAAGATCTTGGGTTTGAATTTTGAGAATGAAAAAAACTATATGGAAGAGTAGATTCTGAAATAGGCTACCGTAAGTCTCGAACCGAATTAATTAGAGTATGACTCTGAATACCGATAGTGTATAAAATAAATAAATAAATAAATAACAACTTCCAGTAATATAACTAAAATATTTTCGCTATGTAGCAATAAGATAGGAAATTTGAAGTTGATGTTTGGCCTTCATTTTTAAGAAATAACAGAGTTTATCTAACTGATTTAACATAAAAGTTCAGCTAAGCTATCATTATTCCATACAATGGTTATACCACAATCATATATTTTCTAGATGTACTGCTGTGTTCAATCGATTGTTGAATCTAAGCAACATTTCTTGATTTTTTTATTTCATTATTAACAACAATTTTTTTTTTTAATTTAAAAAGTAATGTATTTTAAATCGGAAACAGTAACTTCTTATACTGATCATAATAAAATCTTAATAAATTTTCTAAGGTTTAGGGTGAATTTTTAATAGAAAATACAGAATACTCTAAAAATTTTCCGAATTTTGCAGTAAATAAATTTCAATTTACCTCTTTTGGGGTTATAGAACTAGCAATCGAACTAATGTTTTTTTTTTTTTTTTTAATAACAAAAAGAGTATGTTAATAATGATAATTGACTAATAATTTTCAATAATTATTAGTTTCCTAATCATTTTTTTTTGGGTGACATTCAGCGTGGTTTATTTGGTGGTGTAACATTTAACGTAATAATTACATCTTTTAAAAATTTTTATAACTCATATTATGTTTAAAATTTTGAGCATTGGTATTAATGTTGATTATGATTGTTTGGATAATTCTGATTCATCTCCATTCTATTTTATTTTATTTATATTATTTTTAATAAAAATATAAAATTTTATAAATAAAACCAAAATTCCCTAAAAAATAAAATTATTACTTATAGTAATATTATTTTTTTATTCAAAAATTTTAAGGACTCTTGTATTGATTTTGCAACAAAATAATATAGATAAATTCCTTTTAGGCTTGCTATGATATATAATATGCCTCAAATTACTTATAGTAATATTTATTTCTGTGCTTTTAATTTTGATTTCTCTGTTGGATTTTTTTTTTCCTTGGAGAGTAGTCAAATTCAGTTCTTTGAAGTGAAAATGAAACCTGGGTTTTTACTCCAGGTTTCTTTTGAGGGGTGTTTATAATCCTGTATCTCGCAAATTCTTGGAGTATAAGGGTTTTCAGGAACGATTTCTCGTTCTTGAACCCTTTTCAGGATCTGGACTTTAGCATGCAATCATTTTGTTCTTCTCTTTTTGAATTGGATTGGTAATTTATTATAGTTGAATTTTGATCTTCTTTGCATTATGTGTTGGATGGGAGTTTGGTGTTTTTTTTTTCGATTTTGGTTTCCAGGTCAGTGTATTCCCCCCCCCCTGGGGTGTTAATATAATCTTTACTCTGTATCTTGTAATTTGTTTAATTTTGGAGGTTTTCTGGAAACAATTTCTTGTTCTGGACCCTTTCATGATGTGGGCTTTAGCGTTTGATGAGTTGTGAACCCAAAGTTGACCTTTGATCTTCACCGCATTGTATTTAAACGGAAGTTTTTGATTTTTTTTTTTTTTTTTTTTGGTTACATAACGTTTTTGATTTTGCTTCATAGTTTAGGGGCTTTTGTGTGAAATTCAGTTCTTTGAAGGGAAAAAGACGCTTGGCTTTTCTTGGATTTGGGTTAGGTTCATATCAATTACGCCAAGATGATGTCAAGATCGTATACCAATCTGTTAGACTTGGCGTCTGGGAACTTTCCAGTAATGAGAAAGGAGGTTAGGGAGCGGAAGGGGATGCCTAGGGTAATGACTGTCCCAGGGAAGATATCAGAGCTTGATGATGATCAAGCTCATGCCGTGTCATCAGATAATCTATCTTCAACTGCTCAAGATTGAATGATCATTGTCGCCAATCATTTACCAGTGAAGGGAAAGCGACGGCCGGACAACAAAGGATGGAATTTTAGTTGCAATGAAGAGTCTTTGCTATTGCAACTTAAGGATGGTTTGCCTGAAGATATGTAAATTCTTTATGTTGGGTCCTTGAAATTTGATGTTGATGTTAGTGAACAGGATGAAGTGTCTCAGATGTTGTTGGATAAGTTTGAATGTGTTCCTGCTTTTCTCCCACCAGACATTTTGAAGAAATACTATAATGGTTTCTGCAAGAAGCAGTTGTGGCCACTGTTCCATTACAAGCTTCCTTTCACAGCAGATCGAGAGGGCAGGTTTGACCGATCTCTATGGGAAGCGTATGTATATGTGAACAAGTTGTTTTCCCAAAAGGTTATTGAGGTGATAATGCCAGATGATGATTATGTTTGGATTCATGATTATCATTTAATGGTGTTGCCCACCTTTTTGAGGAGGCGTTTTAATCGTTTGCGGATGGGGTTTTTCTTACACAGCCCATTTCCTTCATCAGAAATCAACAGGACACTTCCTGTTAGAGAAGAAATCCTTAAGGCTCTCCTAAACTCGGACATCATTGGTTTCCATACATTTGATTATGCCCGGCATTTCCTTTCCTGTTGCTGTCGGTTGTTGGGTCTGGAATATCAATCAAAACGGGGTTATATAGGATTGGAGTATTATGGAAGGACTGTAGGGATCAAAATTATGCCCATTGGGATTCACATGGGTCAGATTGGGTCTGTTATGAAACTTCCGGACAAGGAGAAGAAAGTGCAGGAGCTGAAGCAGCAGTTTGAAGGGAAAATTGTGCTTCTTGGTGTTGACGATATGGATATTTTCAATGGTATTAATTTGAAAATCTTAGCCATGGAACAGATGCTTAAGCGACATCCAAAGTGGAAGGGAAGAGCTGTACTAGTCCAGATTGCTGACCCACCTAGAGGTAGGGGAATGGATGAAGAAGATATACATGCTGAAATGAGAGAGAGCTGCCGAAGGATTAATGAGGAATATGGGCATCCTGGGTATGAACCCATTATTCTCATTGACAGGAGTGTTCCAGTCAGTGAAAGGATTGCTTCTTACACCACTGCAGAGTGCGTGGTTGTCACTGCCGTCAGAGATGGGTTAAACCTTATTCCATATGAGTACATTTTCTGTCGACAGGGAATAACTGATGCAGAATCAGGTGGAGATGTTGAGGGGCCTAGAAAGAGCATGTTGGTGGTGTCGGAATTTATTGGATGCTCTCCATCTCTTAGTGGGGCAATCAAAATCAATCCATGGAATGTCGAAGCCACTGCAGAGGCAATGAATGAGGCTATTTCGATGGCTGAACAAGAGAAACAGCTGCGACATGAAAAGCATTACCTTTATGTTAGCACTCATGATGTGGCTTATTGGTCTCGAAGCTTCTTACAAGACCTGGAGAGAGCTTGTGCAGACCATTTTAGGAGAAGATGCTGGGGTATTGGTTTGGGCTTTGGATTTAGAGTTGTGGCACTTGATTCCAATTTTCGAAAGCTTTCAATTGATGAGATTGTCTCAGCATACTGTAAGGCTGAGAACAGAGCTATACTATTGGATTATGATGGTACTGTGATGCCCCAGAACTCCATAAATAAGGCTCCAACTAAGGAAGTTATATCAATTCTAAACACACTTTGCAGTGATGCGAATAATAAAGTTTTCATCGTTAGCGGGAGAGGGAAAGATAGTCTGGGCAATTGGATCTCTCCTTGCCGTAGGCTTGGGATTGCATCAGAACATGGCTACTTCCTCAGGTCTCTCTGTCTCTCTCTCTCTCTCCGTGTGTGTTCTCTGTGCTTGCATGTGAAACATGCACAAACTTGTACACACTCATGGAGGTAATGAGTCACTATCAACAGCTTCTAAGATGCTTATGGGAACTTTTCTTGAGAAAAGTGGAGAGGGTACAAATCTCCTGGAATGAGTTAGACTACCCTGCTCAGGGGAATGAAGTCAAGATTTAGAAAATTCTCATCTAGTATCAACATTGGTATAGAAATACCGAACCAGCTGGAGAATTTTAACAGAAGAAACAAATTACTTGGCAAATACTACCGTGCTTGGCATTTTAATTGGTGCTACTGGTTAGAGTCATATACATTGGATGGGGGAAAATTAATTCCCCATTAATTGATGACCAGGAAGTGTGTGTCATATTTTCATCCCATCATGAGAGAGTGATTGTTTAGTAATGGTGGAAATATCAGATTCATCTGTTCATAACACTAATATTGGTAATGTAAATGCAATTTTTGCAAATCTCTATTTGATAAGAGAACTGATTTTTGAAGGAACCTTTTAATTTATTTTGTTACTTATGTGATTATGCATGGACCCTGCATCTCACAACCCAAAAGACCTAAAAGAATTTGACCTAAAAGAATTTGACAATGGATAGTCTATTATTTAATGCGGGAAGAATAAGGCCTGGACTCCAGTCATACTAGCAAGATTGAATATGAAAAAGAATTGCTTCTTGATGATGCATTAGAATTGAAATAAATATGACAATTACTGTGGTCCAGGTATCCAAAATTCATCCTAGCACAATCCATATGTGAGCATGTATGAGTGTAATGACCCATGGAGGCAGTTTTCTTCTGATTGTGCTTCCTGTTAAAGGATGTCTTTTAATTTTATGTGGTGAAGCTTGTGATGCAAGTCTCACCTCTTGAAATTGAGTAATCTACTCTTTACTGGCTCAAGCTGGTATACGTGTATATAGTCCTAAGTGGAAGTTGTTCATGCAAATGTTTATTTTTCAATTGTAGGAACTTGTTACCTCTTCTCTCAGATAATCACTCACTATGCAGCAAGATTTAACAATAAATGATCTAGTTGTAATTAATCTTGTGATCACCGAACAAATGTTGTCAATTATCTTCCATCTCTCCTATGAATCACTCATTTTTTTTTTGTTTTTAAATAACCTCTCCCTCATTCTTTTTCTGACTAAGTAGTGAATCTCCTATACTGTTTTTTGTCTAATATCTTAGGTGGTTACCTAATGAGGAATGGGAGGTTTGTGGTCAGAATCCTGATTTTGGGTGGATGCAGATAGCTGAACCTGTAATGAAGTTGTATACTGAGGCTACTGATGGTTCTTACATTGAAACAAAGGACAGCGCTTTGGTTTGGCACCATCAGGATGCAGATCCAGGCTTTGGATCTTCACAGGCAAAGGAGATGCTAGATCATCTTGAGAGTGTTTTAGCAAATGAAACTGTTGCTGTGAAGAGTGGTCAGTTTATTGTAGAAGTAAAGCCTCAGGTATGTGCCATTAAATTTAAATTTAATCTATGGTTAGGGCCCTGTTATATTGGGACGCTCATGCCACCCAGGGCAGTATTATGACTTTTTCTTGGTTTGCAGATTAAGCACTGTTCTCCTTCAATTTAGAATAGTTTTCTATTCTATTTATGTTAAATCTTGAGCCTGATTTGAGTAAAGAAGGTTGCAAATAATATAAAGGTTTACAAGTTAAGGACTCATGATTTTTTTTTTTTTGGAATTTTGCAAGGGCTGTGTCAAGGAGCATGCATTTAGTTTTATATCTTCAACAATAATTGCTTTCTACTCAGTATTTTGTATTAATACAATACATACACACACAAATGTATATATACATGCTACTGAATGTGTTCTTGTGATTCGAGGCTTTGATATAATATGTCTGGTGACTTCTTGAAATTACTTATTTTCTGCTAAAGGCTGGAGAGGTCTAGATGTTATGAAAAATTATGTCATATGACCAGGGTCAGCTTTCTTGTGAGGATGTTTTTTGGGTTCTGTTTAAATATTTCGGAAGTGGTTCTTTATTGGGGATGCCTGCTATTTGGGATATTAGAAGTGCTGCTTGCTTTGACAACTCAGGATGTTGAATTTTTCATTGGTTTTAGTGTATGTATGATCAATGTTTGGTATTTTAGTTCTTTCTAGTCCCAATGTATATCCCTACTTTTCTACTTGGCGAATGTTCTCCCGAGGTTAGTCTCAGATTGTTTTAGTTTACTTTTATTCTGGTATTTTCATTTCCTCCTTGTTTTTTTCACTGTCAAAGACCCACCGCTCAACAGAAACTTAGTCTCCAATTTCGATTTGGTATAGGATTTTTCTAATGCAATATGCATCAAGTTCATTGAACCTTTTACAACTTGTGTCATTACTGCTAGAAATTCCTTCATTTTCTCCCCATCTAAGTTCACTGTATCCAATTTGGTGATTAGAATGTAATGTGTGCTGTTTGTGACATCTGGCGATTAGTCTTATGCTTCCCTTATTGGGGGGCTCAATGGATTTTCACATGAATGCTTATCTAAACCTCTAATATGAGCAGAGCCTTTAGTGACTCTTTGCAGCACATATATGGAGATTTAACCCCGTTAGTGTGGTCTAATAGCTTTCTATTGCATTTTTGTAAGGAATGAAACTTGAGTATCTAGTATGCCTGGCCTTAGAGTGTGGAGTTCTGTGGCAAGTTAGGTGCTTCTTTTCTTATCTACTCAAAGCAAGAAAATTCAGAACATATATGGGGGATGCTTCTTGCCTCTAATTGTGTCTTCTTCATTATCTCCTGTTTTTATTTTCCATTGCTAGTGGTTTCTTAATCGTGGAAACAGCCTCTTTGCAAAAATGCAAGGAGAAGTCTGCGTGTATATACGCTTATCTTTTCCCTACCCGCACTAAGCTGGGGAGCACTTTGTATATTAGGTGAGCCTTTTTTAGTGGTTTCTTAATATCCAGGGAGCACAAGATTTCCTCTATCACAATTCAAACCTTTAACCTTGAATCTCCTATCCATAAAAGAAGGACAAAAAGACCTTAAATTTTGAGCTATCATATATGAAGAAATTGATTTATGGCCTGGACTTGGGCAACTTCTAGAGTCCGCCCAAATGTTTTGGAATCCTATGTCAGTGTCATGGTTTTGGACAATTCAATCAAAAGGGTTCATTCAAAGCCCATAAAATAGGTCATGATGATGAGCCAGTGCATGCTTATTCATATTTGCGTATCTCAAGTTTGATTACAACTACTCCCCATTGATTGGAAACTCAGTAAGATAGCACTTCCTGAGGGGTTCGACACTTATAAGGGAACTACTATTTTCCATCTTCACAAATAGATATTAAATTAGAACTTGATTAAATTTAGCCCAAATAAATATAAACTAAACAGTCAATTGTGCCATACTTCTGTATGTGTATTGTGTTCCCTGCAAGTCCCTGTGGTGCTTTCTTGGCTTTTCCTTCTTGGTGATATAATTTGTTGATATGAACAGCCTTAATTTTTTATTATTTATTTATTATTTATTTTTTTTTGGGTCTCTAATTTCTCCAGTTCTTGGTTTGAACATTTGGCCATTTAATTTACTAGGGAGTCAGTAGAGGCACAGTTGCAGAAAAGATCTTCATAACAACGGCTGAGAATGGAAAGAAAGCTGATTTTGTGCTCTGTATCGGTGATGATAGATCTGATGAGGACATGTTCGAAGTTATTGATAATGCGTTGTCAAGAAACATTCTCTCTCCTAGAGCTTCGGTATTTGCTTGTACAGTTGGGCAGAAGCCAAGTAAAGCAAAATACTACTTGGATGACACATCTGAAGTGACGCTTATGCTTGAATCCCTGGCTGAAGCATCTAGTCCTGTCCCCTCTGATGAAGATACTTGAGATTTGTGCCTCGAGTCAGGTTTTTTGTTCTTTTGAGGAGAAATTAACTTGCCGTATGCACTTTTGCGGGTTAGGCTGGCAACTAAAACATATTCCATTTTTGTTGCTCTGACTCAAAATTCTCCTTTTCTTTTTCTCCTGCCATTTTTTGCCCCTTCAACACCTCCCCGCTTTTAGAATTCCTTATCCCTTTAAGCAGGAAAATAGTGAAAGTTGGTTTCGAATAGTACATCTCTAAAAGAGGTAGGAGTTTTGAAACTTGATGTTAGAAAGACCAAGACGAAAGTCCTTGGATTTAGACATGCTTCACTAGCTTGGCTTTTGGGTTGGGGAGAATTTTGTTTCTAAACTTCTGAGAAAAACTGTAACTTTGTATAGGAATTTATTGGAATTGGTTGGTACCTGAATTGATTGAGAAGAGTTGAACTGATATTTTTTTTGAAATACATATATTTTCAACTTACAGAACCCTTTACTTTTCTCCGTGAATATGATGGTTTAGTGTGTGTCACCGAGTAATAGGCTGTTTTGAAACAAGCAGTAGAATGCTTTCTCACAGATGAATCTGCAATTATTGTTATTCTCATTCCTTTTGGAAGCATAAGGCTGTACGTCCCATGCTGTAATATTCTTTCCATATTGTTTGTGCTAATGAAAGAAACCTTGTAGCATAAATGACCCAGGATATGGTAAGAGCCGAGTTATATCGGCAGGTTAGCATGGGATCGGTCAATACTCGAATATTTGCTAATTCAATGGGCTATCAGTTCGATGTTGCATGCACTACCTGTGTTACCTATGCTAATGATGAACCATGTATTTCATTGCTTTTTGACCACGTACAGGACAGATTTCAGTCTAGCTTGTAGCAAGGTGTTGATGGACAAGAAACAGTGATGGCAAATGTATGCAATTCCATGAAAATCTGTATTGGAATGAATATGAATATGTTTCTTGTCTCAATGAATGAGGAGTTCTATTTATTTATCTCCATTTCCTGATTGTTGTTTAAGTGAAAGCCTTTACAGCTTGAATCTACAAAGGATTGTATGTGGGGAGAAGCAGAACGCTGCCTTGCAGTCTGCCTCTACCTCCTCTGGCGAAATCTTTTTTCTTGATAAAGGCCCGTAAGTTGGTATCTTTTAACTGAGTTGAAGTGAGAAGTTGTTTCCATCAACATTGTGCGTATTGTTTGCAACTGCTGAGCAGAGAGAGAGAGAGAGAGAGATGTGCGCTCAGGTAAAATACTTATGTCATTCCCTAGTTTAGCCTTGTACATACCATTATAATTGAAGAAATTACAATTGAAAAAAAATGACAATTGAAGAAATTACGAACTTTTAATAAATTTGTTTTAATCTTGAACATATGACAATTGAAAGGAAAAAAAAAAAAAATCCCTTCTGGTTTAGACACAACATTTTTCAATTCTGAAGTTTCCAGAATTTGTGTTCCTCTCTCTCTCTCTCTCAGCTTCGGACTTGAACTCTCTCTCAAGATTTCTCCAACTGTTTATCAACCTCTCCATCTCCAATCAATTTCCACAATGGATCAATCTTTCTATCGATCGCTTCCTCATTTGCATCAATTTCTTTATCTGGGTCCATTAATTTCCTCACTCCATCAAACAAGGAAGAGAAAGAAGAGAGCAAAATAATGAAGAACAAGTAAAAGAAAAAAAAATCTAAAAAAATAATTGTTTAGGAATTTCATTAAAAGAAAAATAAAATAAAACCCGAAATATGCGAACTCTAAACTAGAGAATGCAAAGTGTTATTTGGGGTAAACTAAATCTTGCAAATTATGGTTCAGTCAATGAGATTTCTTGTTTAGGAAATCAGGAAACAAGTATTATTTTTTCCAACTTGAAAAACAAATAAATATCAAGTATTACAAGGTAATTAAATTGTCTCTCTCTGAAGTTCAAAAAATTCATGTTGTTGCTAGATAGCAAAATGATGATTGTTAACCCACCTTACCAATAATCTCCACAGGAACAGCTCCCATCTTTAAAATGATGGAACCTACTAGCATCTCGAACAACAATTTCTCGGCATTTAAGCTTTGAAATTAGCTTGATTGCAACATGGCAGTCCGTGCAAATCCTCAAGTTCTTCATCACTCTTATTCGAGTACCGGGAGGAGTACTCAAGAGAGCAAATGCAATAGCCAGCTTCTCACTGTGGTGGACCACGTTGTATTCCTGCTCTTCCATCTCCATATCATGTAAAACCGAGTCAATGTCTGGGGCGTAACCCAATTTCTTAAGCTCTAAAGTTAGCTCTTTCAAGTATTCATCTATCTCCTTCGATTTTGGATGAGACTGGTCACCTATAGAGAACTGATGAACTTGGTTTTTCACCTCCAACCAGCTTATTCCAGGTTCTTTCTTTACGTTATTATCTCGCATAGATTTCCTTATATCAGAAACATCCTTCCATTGTTTAGTGGAAGCATGAACATTTGAAAGCAGAACATAAGAAGCTGGGTCCCGAGGATCAAGCCTAGTAATTTCTTCAGCTATCCTTCTTGCCATGTCTGCATTTTTGTGAATTTTACAGGCAGATAACAAAGTCTTCCAGATGATAACATCTGCTTTTAAAGGCATAGTTCTAATCAATGCCTCTGCTTCCTCCAAGCACCCGCAACGACCAAGGAGATCAACCATGCATGTGTAGTGTTCAAGCTTAGGCTGCAGCCCATACTTCTCTACCATTAATTGAAACAAATCACTGCCTTTGTCTTTCAACCCACAATGACTGCAAGCATATAACAAGCTCAAGAAAGTCACATCGTTCGCTTCAAATGCTTTTTCCTCCATTTGTTCAAACAACTCAATGGCTTCCTTCCCTCGGCCATGAAATCCATAAGCAGCAATCATTGAGCTCCACAAGACAACGTCCTCATCCTTGCATTCTGAGAATAAATTAATGGAGTCCTCCAAACAGCCACATCTTGAGTACATGCTAATCAATGAACTCACCACAGAGATGCTCGAACAAGCGCCAGCTTTTATCACTTCAGCATGAATCTGCTGCCCCTGTCCAAGTGTTGCTAACTCAGAACACGAACTAAGCACACTTACAAATGTGATCTTATCTGGTCTAAAACCAGCCATTTTCATCAAATTGTACTGATCCAATGCTCCCTCTGAACACCCATTCTGAGCTCTCCCCGCAATAAGCGTATTGCAGGCAACCACATTATGAACTGGCATTGTTTTAATAACTTTCTCTCCATCTCCCAAATTTCCACATTTCATATACATATGAGCCAAAGAGGTCCCAACAACCAAATTGAACTCAAGCCCACTTTTCACCACATAAACATGGATCTGCTGCCCAGCAGCCAAAGCACGCAAACCAGCACAGCCTCTGAGAACACTGCCAACAGCGAATTCATCAGGCAAAAACCCCAAGTCATGCATTTCAAGAAACAAACTCAGCCCCTCTTCATTAAACTCAAACTGGATCATACCTGTGACCATCGCATTCCATGTTGCCACATTTCTCTCACTCATTCTCTCAAACAGTTGGCGTGCAGAGTCCAAATCCCCTTTTTGGATGTACCCACCAAGTAATATGTTGTGAGACATTATGTTTTTCTTTGGCATTTCAGCAAACAGTCTCTGCGCAGTACCCAATTCTCCAAATTTGGAGTACATGTTGAGTAAATGATTGGATATGAACTTGTCTGAACCACATCCGGATGAAATTATTAACGAATGGAGCTGTTTGCCTACAAAAATGGAGTGTTTTGCTATGCATTGTTGAAGGAGGTGAGAAAATAGAGATGGGTCTGACCATATTGCTGATATGAAGGTTTCGAAGGCCTGCTTTAGATGACCTTCGAAGCAGAGATGGGTGAATGCTTCTTTGGATACAGAGCAAGAGTTCCAGGCGTTTGCTGTGGTAGAAAAATGCAGAAGTGACGAGTATATGTTAGGATGAGTCTTTAAGGGCCTCAGACAAGATTGTCCCATTCATTTCGGTTAAGTTGGTCGAATTTGACTGAGTAACCGTACTTGGGGCCGGCTAGCGATCTATTATATACACGCGGGGGAAGAGAGAGAGAGAGAGAGAGAGAGAGACACCGAATGCACGGATTCGAGAACCTCACTTTTTTTTTCTTTTCTTTTTTTTTTTTCCTTTTTTTTTTTTTTTAAATAATGGTATCAAGCGGTAGTCCACGCCTCCGGCTCCGGTTGGGATTGGAACCGAACCGGAACTTTTTAAGTTCTTTTGTGTTCCGTAAAAAAAAAAAAAAAAAAAAAAAATGACAGGAAAGTAACGTTGAATGAGTTTATAACGTAGAAAAGTTAATGATTTTGTTTGCCTTGAAAATGTATTTGGATGGAAAGATTTGAAAATTGAAAGTTTTATATGGAAAGAAAAAAAATGAAAATAGAATGATTTTTAATATAAAAATTTTTTTTCTCAAAAGTGAAAAAAAAAAAGAGTAAAAAAGGTTGTCTTATAAATGTATTAAATTTATCTTTTAAAAGTTAAAAATAAAATTTTTTATTTTTAATAAATTCTATTTCTTTTTTTTTCATAAAACTTCCAAATAATATAATAAAAAAATTAAAATTTTATCTCCTAATTAATTTTTTTTTCCCAAACTCTCAAATAGATTCACTGTTAACAAGAAATCATGATTTCACATATCTGAACGTTGATACAAAATTGGAAGTGTATCGTTATAAACATCGCTCCAACCTATAGTTATTAAATCTGATCTGTCTAGATTTATAATTTTGAAATTTATGATTTAATAGATTAAATTATTAAATTATTAATTCAATCGCTTAGTATTTTATTATTTTAAAATATAAAAATATATAATTATATGATAAATTGATATTTAGTGAAATTTTAGAGTTTATTTAATTAATATTATATTCTTTAAATATAATTTTTAATTGAAATAGAATACACATGGCCCACTTTCAAATTTAAAGAATGCCTGATACTGTTCCCATTTTTTCCTGTCATGCATCAATGACTTTTACTATTCTCATTCTTTTTCTCATTTTTTACGTCTCACATGCATCACACCCTCTAAGGAACCTCCTCTTCCTCCTTTCTCTCTCGCATTCCCTCTCTCTTCCTCCTCTCTCTACAACCCACGAAACCTCTCTCTCTCTCTCTCTCTCTCTCTAAATCAAAATGTAAACCCTCAAAATTCATCCTTACTCCTTTATAAACCCCAAATAAAGTAACAATTTTAAGTTTTGTTATAAAAAAAATCTCCGTCTACCATTAAAACCAATAGCAAGATATTTCCCTTTTCAGATTAATTTACAAATTTTGTTATTTTTAAGTTCATAAATATTTTAATCATTTCAAAAACTATTTCAAATAATTTTTTTGGTTTGAATCTCAAATTTTGTGGCTTTGAGATGGTATCATTTGATTTTTCCCCTTTTTTTAAAATTTTTGAATATAACACATGGGTTGTAAAACTCTGCGGGAGACACGGGTCAAGAGTTAACCCACTATTAACCATGCACGGGTCAAGTGCATAAATGGTCTAATTTATGAATTGACCCATAAAATGCATGGGTCACGAGTCAATTTGGTTCGATCGGCGGGTCGGTCCGATTTAATAACTATGTTCGTACCCATTTCCTTTTTTTTAAAAAAAATTGAAAATGTGAGGGGTCGTGTTCTATTTTTGAAATATACTCATTTATTTAAAAATACTACAAGTAAATTTTATATATATTTTTAAATTTATGTTTAATTAAATCATGTAAAAAGTAAAAATTAACTTAATAATCGAAAAGTTTCCAAATGTTTGAAAACTATGGTAAATCCTTTGGGAAGTAAATATTAAATTGCACCATTTTTCTTTGTCTTAATTTGAGTAAGTATTAAGTTATACACTTTTTATTTGCCTCACTGCTTTACTTATTTTTGGTATGTTTGTCCACGAATATCTCTAATCTTGTGGGAAAATTATATTTGAAGTGACAATAGTTTGTGATAATTGATTAATTTGAAAAGTAGTAACTTGATTTTTAAGATAAGTTACAAAAACAATAATTTAATAAATAAAAGATGAAGTTATAAGTTTGACCTGCCATGAAGACAAAATAGCCAAAACAGTACTCGAGATAGAGCCAATATTTATTCATCAATTGATCATTGTCGAGCAGCTACATTGGTTCTTAATATTGCAATTGTCCATGATTATTTTAAATAGGAAATCAATATTCAATGTTAATGAACTATAGCTCAACTGGTATCGTGGGAAAACAACATTCAATTGAGATGTAATGTTGAATGAGTACAAGGAGTTCTCCTCATACTGCACCACATGAAGGGTCGTCACGTATATGACCATTATTTTAAATAATCTATGCATGCTAAGTCAATCACCCTGTGATTCATTTGTCCCAACATATATAGGCTATTCCCATAAATGATTCATTCATTTTTTATTGGGCATAAGTCCCATGCCCTGAATGCCATCCATATCCTGTTCTGTGGATTTTAATCCACAATGCTACCATTGGATTCTCTATGATTAACAACAAGGGGGGTCAACATTAAAATGCAATTTTCTTACATTTTTCACATAGATGTAGATCTCTCATAGGAAATATATGATTAAAATTTAGTAACGTTGATTGCATACGTTATACTCCTTTTAAATTATTTTATCAATATCTCATCTAACTCGATCACTAATATCTGAAAACCTAACTAATCTCATTTGAGTGACTATAAGACCCAATTTAGGAATTGATTCTCTCAATCTTATTTTTTTATTCTCAATAATCGAATTTATAATTTTAATTAAGAGAATTTAGCGCCTTATGACTAGGCCATCGTTGGTATAAAGACATGTATATGTCTCTAAGCCAACATTTACCAAATCATTTTCATAAATTTATGCTTTACCACATCACTTTCTTTTTTAGTTTTTAAATAAAATACATAATTAGGTTTCTTAAAGCTAACTCTTTATATAAAAGTAAACTAAAACGTTCAGATCAACATACATAGTATGTTACTCCTCACAATTAACATAAGTGTACAATTCCATCCTTCAATTATACTCTTTTTTTTTTTTTTTGGGTGGTGTGCCAAGAATGGTATATATTAACATGCTGTCTTTCCCAATGAACCTTGCAAATTGACCCTTTATATATCCCTTTTTTTATATACCTTCCATAGCCATTCCCTACCTTAGCATTATAAGTCTTAGAAGTATCCAGTCTAATGTTTCATCCCTTATCAAAATACGAGATAAAGAGACATAAATATGGTATGATCATCAAAGAATGAGATGAAATATTTTGACCATTTAGGTGAGGAATAGTAAACATTCCTCAACTATCATTGTGTATAACTTCTAAAATTTCTGAGCTCCTATTGTGGTTCTTGTTTGCTTTCTCTTTATACAATTAGTATAATCCGTGGCGGAGCTACATATACATGAGGGTGAGCAATTGCCCCATTAAATCAAAATAATTCTATTAATTTTTACATATTAAATAAATATTACTCTCATTCAACTCAAAATATTAGCTCTACTAATATCATCAGTCGATCCATTAAAATCACATTCTATTCTATAAAAATATTTTGTTCTCTCTGTCTTTGGGCTCTGAATCCACCACTAAGTACAATCAAGAGTTTTTGAAACTCCATTTTCACCCATCTTTAATTCTTTCAATGTAGATGTGCCCTAATCTCATATACCACGAAAATAAAGAAAAGCTCATCAAGTTTGCTCTTTTTTATACTATTATCAACATGGATTATTTATATAAAATCGAGCTTGAGAGTGGAGTCCAAATCAGTTTCGTGTAAACCAACAACCGACCTTCCATTAGTAATACATATTTAATTTCTAAAATGATTAACATTGAAAATAGGAACAATTATTCCTCCTAATAAAAAATTATAACCACTACTAACAAGTGTTGGAATGGAATTTAAATTTAAAGAAAAAATGGAACATAAAAGACATTTTCCAATTCTAAAACAAATTTTGAATTTACTATCATCTTAAGTCCCCATATCTTGAACTTGAGCTACATCCGACTGCCTAAAATAGATGTCTTGCTTGTTTACTCTTGTTTCCCTAGGTTTGGAAGTCTTTGAAAGGTATTGGCAATATGGATTGTAAAACCAAAATCAATTGAACAATTGAACATGAAAATTGTTTCATAACACACTAGAGATGAATTTTGTTTTTTTTTTTTTTGTTTTTTTTCTTGTGAGCCATTTTTGTAACTTATGACAATATTTCTTAATATGTCCTCTTTTCTTGTCGTTGTTGGTGTGTTATGTGGTGACTTGCATTTGTCCCACATGGGATTAATTGAAAATTTTGCCCTCACTTGAAGTTTATAAATAAAGGTTTTAGTAGGTTTGTGAGCAGCGAAATAAAGAAAGCTAGTGGGCTATTAAGACCTCTGGATCATCAAGCCTTTTGTATTATTTTTGTTTTCTTATATTTTTGTATTAGTGCTTATTGGCTTAGGTACACTTTTCTAATATTTTTATACTTTCTTCTTCACAGTGGAAATTTTGTTTCTCCTTTGCACGAGGATGTAAGTCATTTGATTGAACCGTATAAATCTTGTGTCTTTCTATTATCATTATCATTTTGTATTAGTTGTATATTAATAATAATAAAGACACAATATTTATGTGATTCGATCAAATGAACTACATCCATAGATAGAGAAAGAACAAGATTTTCACTATGAAGAGGAGAGTACAAAAGTCTTAGAACCAAGATCCATAATTGGTTCTTGATCCTCTCTAGTAGGTATATTTGAACCACCACACTCATTCATCTCATAAAAAGCAAAGACTTTATCGATTTCCCTTCTCGTTGGAAAATCATTCTCTAGGAAAGTTAATTCACAAAACTTCAACTTTGTAACACTACCATCTATAGGTTTATCTGTGAATACATACCCCTTGGAGTATTTAGAGTACATTATAAAGATACATTTTTTTCCTTGCCAGCCTAACTTGCAACGAGGGTGTGAAGAATCATGAACATATGCTATTCATTCTCATGGTCTCATATAACCAAGGTGAGGCCTCCCACCTATCCATAATTCGTAGGGAGTATTCATTACAGATTTTGATGGTACATGGTTAAGTACATAGGTGACAGACAGTAACATGTCTCCCCAATAGGAGACAAGTAAATTTGTCTGTGCCATCATTGATCTGACCATTTTCAATAGTATTCTATTCTTTCTCTTATAACTCCATTTTGTTGAGAAATTACAAGAATAGTCAATTGTCCCATGATACCTTTCTCGAAACAAAGCTATTTAAACTGATCAAATAAATATTCATGCTTCTGATTGGGTTCTAAGAGTTTTAGCTCTCATGTCTAATTGGTTTTCTTCCTCATATATAAACCTTTTGAAACATTCTAATGTCTTAGAAATAAACATAATCAAAATGTGCGTAATCATCTATAAATATTATAAAAATACGCAAATCCATTTCTCGCTCTTGTGTTCATGGGAGCATAGATGTCAGAGTGAATTAGTTGTAATAGAGAGTCTGTTCTTGTAACTTTATCAAATAGTTTTCTTGTGGTTTTACCAGATAGACAAAACTCACACACAACAACTCAACTCTTATTAGCGGTCCTAAAAGACCATTTTTAGATGACGATTTACTATTTCTTACTCTATGTGTCCTACTCTAGCATACTATATGATGGAGGTGGGTTTTGACTCCTCAGATACCAGCTCTTTGTTGACTCGAACGGTTGCCGTCGATGGTGGATATACCTGCAAAAATCGTCGGAGGGTGCTCCGGTGGGGAGACTCCGACGCTCAAATCAGTAAAGAGCGGTTTTCGTTTGAAAGAAACAGACTGAGAGTAGAGGAATAGTGGTTTCCTGTGATCAATGTGCCCCCTGTGTTAGGCTTAGAGAGCGTATCTGATGTCGAGGGTTTTGAGATCTTTTATACCTGTGAGAGTTGTGCGTCGCTGAGGGACTTCCACCTTACTTTCCTTATCAAACTAATCTCGAGAATCTCAAAAATTAATATTATGAATTGATCACGATCCTCATATATCAGGAAATTTTCCTCTTCAGGTGGGATACTTTCCTTATTTGAAAGATCTCGGAATTGTTGTTACGAAATCAAGGGAGTTCTGACCTTCCCTTTTTAATCGATAGCGTTGTTGTCCCTCGTTCGGTTGCTTGACCGATAAAGGGTCTCTCGAGACTCGTCCGGTTAAAGGACTGACATTTGCTTAATTGAAATAGGAGATTGTCTCTGATCGGTTGACGAGGCAATTGAGGGCTTATCATTCGGTAGACTCGGGCAACTAAGGCCTTTCAATAGAACGATCGGGGTGATAATGACCCTTCGGTAGATTGTTGTTACGGATGTCAGACACTGATCGGTAGACCCCCTTTTTGTGGGTCCTTTGGGAATTGACTCTTTTGGATTGGGTCTTGGAATACATCCCATCACTATATATGATGTCATGGTAACACACAACTCATAAGAAACATTATTATTTATGGAAATAGTATCAAAAGCATACAATCCATCTATTACATGTCTAGATCTAATCCAAGAGTTGTTATAATAAAAATATGCACCAGAAGTTTTAAAAGTCAATATATAATCCGAACGACATAAATAAATTATAAAAATTAAATTCTGATGAATATCTGGTACATAGAGGATGTTGTGTAAATAAAGAGTTTGGCCACCATGTAACTCCAGCTTGCAAGTATCAATTCCCTTGACATTCACCAACATACCGTTCCCTACATATATCCTTTTTCATCAGCACCCAAGTGACGGAATTCCATAAATTCACTCCTATCATCAGCTATATGGTTTTTGGCTTCTGAGTTTACAATTCACAAAGGAAAGGAATCAGTGAATATTATTGACTATAAGACAAAACATAAACCATGTACAAAAGTAACATAGAATACCTTCCGCTCACTACACTCGAGTGAAATAATCAATTTTGCCACAAATGTAGCACTAAACCTAATTCCTGGGTTTCCTTTTTTGTTTCTGTACCTAATTCCTAGGTTTCTCAGATATGTGCCTCTTGCCTTCTTCTCTACTTTTCTTGTCACGCCTGTTCCATTTGCATTTAGAATTGCGAGAGTTCTTGCTCAATTTTGCTAAATAAGCGTGATTCGAGAGAGGTTGGGTACCCCTTGACATCCCTCCTTCAACTTATAATGATGATTCACATCAGTAAAAGTATGAATACTATCATCATGAGTAGGTTACGTTTTATGGTTTCCCATAAATAAGGTAAAGACTAAATCACTTCCAAGACTTGTAACTCACCCAACATTGGCTTGCCTACATTTTTAAGCAAAGCAATCATACTACAGATGTTGCTTCATGGTATGATTTGGACGTTTCTTATATAAGTTATAAACTTATAAGTAAGCATTCTCACTTTTGGGACCGAAATGACTTTAAAATACTCTTTCAAAATGAGCCATATTTTCTTAACCATTGGGTACTATTCATACACCGGATCACTTCATTAATCATGTAACTGATGAGAATAGCTCTAGTTTGGCTATCATTCTTCTTCCAAGTGTGGAAGACATCTTGATCCCATCTTCCTTGTATTGTGCTACCCTTCTCAAGCTCTACCATCTCATGCATTAGGATCTCCGTGAGCTGTTGCTCATCGAGGATAAGTTAAACCTTTTGATACCAAATATTATAATTGTCACCATTTAACTTGTCCCTGTTGTTCAGTTCAACTATAACATTTTTTGACGCAGCCATATTTTCTTGTACAAATAAAGAAATATAAGTGACTTAAATGTTACTTATCAATTATCTTAATAAATTTGCACATTCTTTGACTCAACAAACACAAAACAATTTAATGTAAAATTTAAATTTAAACAAATGAATTAAATCTATTCACTATTATTCAAATTTCACATCTCACCATCTCGTATTTGGATTGAATGTACAAGTACTCACATTAAAAAAATGCACCAAATTATAGGCTTGAGAGTCTCCACTCAACCACCTACCCTCTCACCAGGACAAAGTCATGCATATATATATATATATATATATATATATATTTATGGCATAAATTTCATGAATAATTTGTATGCATGAATGTCATAAATTTCAAAAAATATTTATAAATAACATCTGATTTTTCTCAACACAATGGCTTGTTGTGATCTAGTGGTTAAGGTTGTTTTGGGGTTTCATACAGTTTTGGGTTCGAAATCAGTCGATGTAAAAACTCATTTCTGCACCATTTTTCACCGTGACTGAGTGTCAAATCGCGGTAAAAGACTAAGCCAAAGTTCAACTTTTGTTGAAAAAAATGGACTTTTCTGCGATTGGAAACTCACTGTAATGGGTGTATTATGTTTTTAGGATATGAGAAACTTATTTCCGATTTTAATTTATTGAAAAAAGTTCATTAATAATTCCTCTCTTGAATCACAGTGAACTAATTTTTCATAATTGGGGTCCCAAACACACTTAAAATTAAAACTAAAATTATGTGTATTCTCCACTCGTCTTAGGTATTCACATGACATGATTAATTTAAGGAAAAAGTCATTCTCATGAAAATTCAAAAATTACAATTTTTTCAAAAGATAAATAAAAGTTTCTTCAATACTATATTTTTCTTAACATTACGCTCTAAATTCGAGTATTTTAATATCTAAATTATTTATCATATATATGAAAATCAAAGACGTGCTATATTTCTCATTACGAAGGAATGAGGGAGAATGGAGGAGATGTTTTACTTCTCTTAACCATCCCCCAACCTCTCTATTCTTTTAAATTTTAAATTCAAATTCAAAATATCCTTATGGGTATAACCACCGTCGTTAACACATATAGCATGACTCTACAAAGCCAACCCAAAATCCCCATACTTTTAACAAGGATCCATGAGCTAAGCAGTGCTGTAGCAATGTAATGGACCCTCAAGACTATGAGTCATGGAAGTCAGATCTAGGATGCAAATCACAATTGAGGTGGTGCTCACATCAGGCTAGGCATAAGATAGAAGAATAATCAATAATGGCAAGAAAACGGAAATGTCTAGCTTGGTGTTAGAAGCTCTGGAGTCTATTACACTACTCCCGGTCGAAGGCAAGATTTTCATCACTAGAAAGCAAATCTTCCTAAGACTACTAGTTAGAAAAAAATAGCGAAGTTGATAACATGGATGCGAGAGAAAATTAATTTGTGGGATTCGACTAAATTCAGTTTACGGATAGTATCATGAGGGGCCAAATGACACTATAAGAATTTGAATTAGATAGAGATCTTCAAATCAGTAAATAGTAATAAAAAAGAGTAAATGCCTATGAAGCTGCACAGTCGATCGCAATGCTAGAAAGCAATGGTAGGCTTACCCAAAACGGTGTTAGCAGGGGAAAAGTTGATGGGTTTCCGATTAAATTCAGTTTATGCCTTAGGAAAATGATTTATACCTAAGGAGCTTAATAAATACTAACTAGAATAACATAACAAATGGTGCATTCAACATAAATATAGATATGAACAAGCATATGACACCAAGTCCAAGTCGGAGCGATCATATTGCATGCATAGGATACTAAAATAAGATCTTCCGAATTAAGAGTTTATTTGAGATTGCTTATAAGTTGGTTAAGTTAAAATTAAAATTATAACTGTTTAGTAAATAAAATTTGTAAAAGTGATTATAAGGTCAAAAAATACTTATAAGCCAAAAAAAAAAAAAATAAGCTGCTTCGACCAGCGTTTTTATTTTGATAATTTTAAGCACAAATTAAATAAAATATTTTTATCAATAAAAATATATTTTCATCCTTTGTATTTAACAAAAATTATAATTATACCACAGGTTTTATATTCTCCTCCAACATTAGGGTTTCACCGTCACCTAAGGGTTTTCTCTTTTGTTAAGTGATATTTTCTTCTTTGCTCTCTATCAGATATCTTCTTTGTACGGCCATGAAGTTGAAAATTTTGACAGAATTCTATAGAAATTGATGGATTTCTAAGTTTTTCGTCTTTACAAATTTCAGTTCAATCACTTATTTTGTTTACCTGCCTTATTCTTTATGCCACATTGCAGGCAATATAATTTCCTTCTTTTTATTCACATCACCTGTGTAAAAATCTCTCTCTCTCTCTCTCTCTCTGTTTGCTATTGTTTGGAGTTTGGTTTGTTGAGACCACATCATACACCGGAATGCACTCCACAAATAAAATTATATTATTATTATATATATATTTTTTTAATTTTTGACTAAGAAGTTTACTCTGCATACACAATCTTCTATTGATACATTGAAAAAAATTATGTGTTTTGATAGTCTGTATAAACAATATATTTCCTCTTGTACCGAGGATGTCTGACCATAAAAATTAGGGTTTTGTTGTTTCTACTGTACACTTCTTCTTGTTATTAGGAGCATAATTATTGTTAAGTATTTATTAAGTATTATGATTATTGTTACTCTTTTTTTTTAGCGACTTTATAAAGGATAGATGGACAACTATGAAAACATGACTATTAGTAAAAAGAGCAAAACAAAAGGGGTTGAAGAAAATACAAAAGCTCGATATGCAAAATGGGATGATTATGCACTTATAAAATTTGTAGAATTGTGTGAAGAGGAGATTAGAAAAGGTAATAGGCCTAGAAGTTACTTGTCTAAAGATGGATGGAGAAATCTGGTAGTTGTGTTCAATCAAATGATTGGGAGGAATTATGACAAGAAGAAAATAAAAAATTATTGGGACACAATGAAGAGTGAATGAAAGTTTTTCAAAAGTTTAACTCATGGGGAGACAGGAGTAGGCTTTGATGCTGCAAGAAACACCATTAGAGTGGATGATGAATGGTGGGAGAAAAAAATTGCGGTATTAATTTTTTTGACCCTTTACTATCAATTTTATTGTTATCTTTTAATTGTAATTAATTCACCTTTTTTTTTTTATTTTGTAACAAGATAATAGGTATAAGAAATTCAAAAACAAGGACTTATCCTTATTTTGGTATTGATATGATGTAATATTTTCTGATATTGTTGCCACTAGACATAGAGTTTGAGCTCCAAGCCAAACTAATTTGATGCATGATGATATAAATGAAGCAGAAGAGGGATATGAAGTTGAAGATCATGATATCGAGGAAACTGACAAAAGTGATGATTCTCAATTTGATGTTCAGAATATCAGAGGTCTTGATAACACTTTTACTAGTGATGAGAGCTTGTTTCCTCCAACCTTCAATGTTAAGGAAAAGGAAAGAGCGAGTAAGACCCGAAAGAAGATAAAGACTTATGGTGCTTTAGGACTTAAAGGAAGATATTTAATCTCTTCTCAAACTAATGTTTACTAGGAGCACATCTACATTTTCTTTGAGAGTGTCATGATATACTAAAAAATCTTCCTGGAGTTGAATTAGGCAGTGGACTTTGGTTTTATACTTGTGACCTTTTTGCCAAGAAAGAGCAGTGGGAAATATTTTTTAGACAACCAAATGATGAGCTGGAGTTAGGCTGGTTGCAGTGGAATTTTTCTCTGTTTTGTAACATCATATGTCATGATATGTATTCTGTTTTTAAATTGTTAAATCCTAGGCATCATGAATGTTCTTCTTACTTTTCTTTTATTTTATGAACTTACCATGGTATTGATTTTGAATACGTTTCTTAATCATATATTGAGACACTATTTATTTTCAAAGATGTTTGCTTGCCATTTTGATATTTGGATGTATGTTTTTTATTTTTTTTTTGGTAGCCAAATCTTAGCACTTACATGATGGCTAGCTATTTTATAATAATTTGCCTAAATTTGAATTTGAGATTTTTTGTAAACAATTAATCTAAGTGTTTTGTTAACTATTTCAGTTTAAATGGATTCTTGGGACATCACAAGTGTTATAAAACCATGTCATGATGTCATGAACGAAGGAAATGTCCAAAATGAAGAACACATTTGTCAAGTAGAGGAGGATAATTTATAGTGATATTTATTTTGTCAATTAACTTGTGCAAGTATTTGGGAGTACTATGAAAAACACATTCACAAAGTTGCATGCCGTATTTCAACACGCAGTGGACACAAGTTAATTCATGAGATAATGGCAGGTAATGAAACACGATGTTATCAGGCATTTCGAATGAGCAGAACAGTATTTATAAATTTTTGCCTAGATCTGCAACATAACTATGGATTGAACCTGACAAAAGAAATGAGTATATATGAAGAGGTGTGCATTTCCTTAATGACTTATGCACATGGTGTTGGTAATCACTTGATTCAAGAAATGTTCAACCATTATGGTGAAACATTTTACAGACATTTTCATCAAGTTTTAGGTGTTATAAATAAACTTGTGAAGAATATCATCAAGTCACATCCACACTATATTGATGGAGTTGGCTATCACATGCCTCAAAACAAAAAATATCCCCCTTTCTTCAAGGTAAGAAATTCTGTAATTTTTGTTGTTGCATATATATATATATATTTAACTATAGACATGGCTATGCATTTCAATCATTTCTGAATTTTTGACATTGTTTTTGTGGAATTACATTGGAGTTATTGATGACACACATATAAAAGCTCGTTTACCAAGAGAAGAGGAAATACCTTATATTAGACGCAAAAGTTATCCCACGCAAAATGTGTTTGCTATTCTTGATTTCAATATGTGTTTCACCTTTGCTTGGGCAGGATGGGAAGGAGAAGCGCATGACAATAGAATCTTCGGAGAAGCTCTACGTAACCAAAATTTGATTTTTCCTTATCCATTAGGTCATAAGTATTATTTGGTTGATGCTGGCTATGGGAATAAAAAAGGATATTTGGCTCCCTATAAAGGGGAAAATATTCGTTATCACCTTGAAGATTTTCGCCGTGCAAAGACAAGACAATTATGTCAATCTCACAGGGTCAAAGAAAAGTTTAATTTTCTACATTCGTATTATAGAAATATCATTAAGCGTATTTTTGGAGTCTGAAAAGCTCATTTTTTAAGTTTAGGTGATATGTCATATTATCCCATTAATGTACAAATGGAAATTGTACTTGCTACAATGGTTATTCATAATTACATATGCTAAAGAGGTGCAGCAGACAATGAATTTGAAATTGCTCAGAATGAGACATATCTCCCATCTAACACGATATCAATTCCATACGATACAAATATGGAGATCGAAAATGAAGACGATGATTGGACAACATTTCGTGATACAATTGCATTTGGAGATTACAAGAGGTTGATTAGCTACATCTGCATCATTATAATATATTTCTGATTATAGATTTTAATGTATAAATCATGTTAATTTAAATTATATATTTTTTATTTGTAGAAATAAATTTGAAAATTATTTACTTTTTTTTATCTATTTTTAGCCAAATTATTTTTATTTCATGTCATTTAAATTGGAATACTATTCATGTATTCTATAATTAGGTAAAAGCATCTTATGTCCACAATGGTCTTTTCTTTACTTTATAGTTTATAAGTATTAATTTTACAAAACAGTTAATTACTTTTAAATAATATCTATCCAAACAAATAATAACTTATTTTTTTAAAAAGTTAAAATGAGATTATAAATTAAAAAAGTTATTTATAAATACTAAGTGCTAAGAAGTTTTTTTTAAGCAATTCCAAACGCTTCTAAGTTAACATAAATCTAACAATACACTAACGGATAGTTAGTCTAGTGAAATAAGATATTAAATCCTTTAACCAAATTTCGGATTTAAAACTTGGGAATGAAAAAAATTACGTTAGGAAAGTTACTCTTAAATAGGACCAACAGATGTTTAAATAAAATTATTCAAAATATGAATCTGAATATCGGTAGGGTATTAAAAAAAAAGGAAAAAAAACCAATCATATTACGGGTTGATCATCAACCAAATGCACACAAATACATTCCAAAATGCATTCAGCAAATATTCGATCAGAGAAGGGGGCAAAGTGGTGCAATACAAATGATAGTGAGAAAAACAATATACCTCCAACTTGTCTTCCTTCGCCCTATGATGCTGGGGAAGTACATGAAATTCCTTTGTCAGAAGAATGCACTCCTTGACATTTTCAGGTGAGACGATGTCATGTGCAACACCAATGCAGGTTTGGGTGCAATGAAAAGATATTACATTTTGTTTTTAGGATTCGAATTCAAGTTTTATTGATAACGTAAAATAATTGTGATGAGACATTTTGATATTTTGAATTTGATAAAAAATCGATCTGATTTAATCGAGTTATAATTTTAAATATCAAGTGACGAGAGAAAAAAAAAATCATGAGTGGCTAAGGAAGAAAAATGTCAGCACAAAGAGAAGCAGACTGAAATTATCCGCGGCATGGATCAATCTCACGCATGTCCTTGTCATATTACGGTTTTAGAATATCAACGAACGGCAATTCCAAGAACACAATCATGAAAATAACTTGACATTGAAAAACTTTGTGTTGAATAATAGCATAAAATAATTGCTAAAATTTAAATTAGCCAAAAATATAGCTATCAAATTCTAAAAACTTCAGATCTATTCAGTGAAATGTCCATGGATCTTCTTACAAGTGTGCAGCAATCAAAAGACCTTATCGTCCTTTGACGAAGTATCATATATGCGAGCATTTCATTTCTTAGGTCTCCCGCTATAACAAGTTGGAGCTGTCCTCTCACTCTTATACATTGTCAAATGGTAAATTAAATGTTAACCATCAAAGATTAAGTTTAATCCATTCTTCTCTGCATTTAAATGGTCTGATGGTATTTTTACTGAAAAATCTTTTTAAAATGCCCTTTTCATGGTAGAAACTCATAAAAGGTTTTTTTTATGAATATTGAATATTGCTACCGACGTCCTGTAAGTATAATGATATAATACTAAACTCTTTTAATTAAAATTCAAGTTATCTTCAAAATAAAAAATAGACGTTGTGAGAGTTAACTCTTAAATTGAATCCTACGGTATTTAAACCAGATTAGTTAAATAATTTCTCATCGAGTTCGAGTCAGATTAATAAAATCAAGTTCGAGTTCAAGAACAAAAATACTACTCGACTCAAATACATTTCTACTAATTGGTCCAATGGTAAAAAAAACATGCATATAAAGATATATAATTATATTAGGATAGATGGGTTAGGATAGATGGGTATCAAGTTGAATAGTTCGAAGACTGTGTCGTACCTGTGCGAGTGTAAAAAATAATATATAATCATACATATCATGTACATGTACTCATACAATTAACATTTGGTTTACCTTCAGATTTCATACTTGATGGGGACAGCTAGCGGGAATGAAAACAGCCTCGCCAACTTTGTATGAAATAGATAACATATCATGATTGTGGCATTTTGAAATGAAGCTGTTTGTATGAAAACTATAAATGCTCACTCATGGCTCACATCTAGTCGAAGATAATGAATTCCAATGTTTTTCACTTGTAAGAAAAAATGATTTCATCCCTTGTGAACTCCACGATGCAAACGACTAATTTCAGAAGGGGAAAAAGCAGGCTAAAGATGCTACAGAACCTGCATGTTATTTTCATTTTCCTCTCTAATCAGGACTGGAAATTCTAACTTCTTATTGTCAGATCAAGATTGTGACAATGAAAAGAAAAAAAAAATGTTGAAAACAGCACTGACAGAATTAAAGATGAATGTGATGTACCCCAAAAAATATATATATAATTAAAGATGAATGTGAATGTACTACATTCATCACTTACAGTCCATTTAAGAGAGAAGAAAAGTAAAGAGAATGCTGAAAACAACAAAGACAATTTAAAGTTTCAATTCAAGATGAATCATCTCTTGGAATGTACAACATTCATCACTTTCATTCCATTTAGAAGACAAGATAAAAAAGCATCAGAAATTTGGGTGATTAAGTTATAGCATACCATCGTACAGAAAAAGAAAAAGCCCCACTTGATAATTTATCCAAAAAAAAAAAGTCAGAAACCTAATAAGCATTTTTTGCGAACAGATTATGTTCACCTACGTATGTAAGGCAAAGAGAGCATATCACCAGGTCAAAACCAAAACCAAGACACCACAAGCACATTATATCATAATTGAATTAGATAATCATTTAACTATCAAAAATTTCACTACAAAATTCTCATAATTCCCAACAATTTGCATACATTCATTCAAAAATGAGAGCTAGCCGATACATATAACTCTTCTAGGCTGCTGAAGCAATTCGATCAACAAACAAAATGTACTTTGCTCAATCAAGCAAAGATTCTGAGAGATGACAATCATCTATTCATTGGGACACAAAACCCGGAGGCATGAGATTATGGACCAAGTCGGAGCTCCAAAAAGTCTTGTGAACTACTAATACTACTTGTATTAGCTGCTGCTGCTCCTCCTTCTGTTGCCTGACGATTCATCAAACTGTAACTCTTTGCTGGTGAATATGTGCGTGGAGTACCAGTCAAGAATTGCGGAGAATTTATATTAAGAGCATAATTAGCAAAATTTCCATAGTTTTGAGTTTGAGGAGCTTTGAAGACAGCAAATTGTTGCCCTTGCCCCAGAGAGGTCATTCCAGCAAATGGTACCATCTCCGGCAGAGGCACCACAATGCCTTTAGGTGATTGATCCTGTGTCTGCAGGCAAATCAGTCAATCATAAGAAGAGAGTCAGCATTTTAATGCACCAAATTACAAGATGTTACAATAGTAACAATAATTAAAATTTGGATATTTATGCAGAGACTTACAGATTCTTTATAGGGCATATCGAAGAGGCTTGGTCTGCGCTTCTTAATTGTATAGGATAATGATGATGATGGGGAGGATGTTACTTGTCGTCTAAGAAAATACTTTTGAGCATGGCTTGCAACTTGGGTTGGTGTCTTTGTGGTCACAAATTTCTTTGAAATCCCTTTCCAATCTCCTTTGCCAAGCTTTTCCAATCCCTCCAGAAATAGTCTATGTTCCTCTTCTGTCCATGAAATCCCTAATCCAAACCCAGTTCAATCTATCAGAAATATAAATATTGATCGAAACCAATCCCTTCAATTGAATTGAACAAACAGCATATTTCTACATCATTACCAAAAATCCTTAGTGTTCTGCTAAAAAAAGCCTAACAGAGAATTAATTCAGAACAATAAGGACTTAAATTAAAATCCCCAAAAACAAGTTACTTCTAAATGTTATGTTACCAAAGAATCTAAAAGAAGAAAATTCAGAGAAAACAGCCATTACATATACATATATACATACAACCTTTTAAAAGGATTTTAAGGAAAAAATTAGAAAAGAAAAATAAAATTTCGAACTAGAGAACCAAAAGAAAAATACAGACTCCAAAATCAAAACAAAGAAGATCAATACTATTTGGAAATTAAAACTAAACAATACAAAATTTCAGAAACAAGTAAATCAGAAAACAAATCAAACATACCCAAATCAAATAATAGGGAAATCATGGCATCTACCCCACATTACAACTTTTTTTATTTAAAAAAAAAAAAAAGAAATTGAAAACCGATTTAAAAATCCCAAGAAGGGAGGGAGGGAGACAGAGTGTATACCTTTCTTTCTTTTGTGAGCAGCCTTACGTTTCCTGGTGTGAACGGGGCCATCGGACAACCCAGAATCATGAGCCGAGTGATGCGAATCCAAGGTACGTGACTGATAATTTCCCATACTATAACTCTTCTTCATCCAATCATCTTCTCTCTCAGTGCATCTCTCTACAGGAATTTTCACGCCAAACAGTTTAAACGCCTCCCCATTACAGGTTCTTGAGTTGTGTCCATTGTTCCCACAATGAGAACACTTTCTTTCTGATTCCATCACCATCTCTCTCTCTCTCGAATTTTTCACAGCCTATTCTAAAGCTTAACAGACTAATTTTAAGATTTGTGTTACAAGTACCCATAGGAATAAATAGGACTTAGAGTTTCTAAAAAATTTTTCTATAATTAGTTTCCAAAAACGTATTCGATTTGGAGAATTCTAACTAAATCTAAAATTGTAAACCCTAAGGAAAAAAAATTAGAAACTTCCAATAAATATAGGATCTAATTGGAAATAAATAAAGGGTATAATATTGGATTAAGAAGCGTACCCAACTCTGATAAATCAAGTTTGGGATGTAAATCAGAGTTGAGAAATACAATGAATTCAAGTTTATTAAACCAGAAATTGAAGGGTAGTGAAGCTCCAGAAAGAGTTTTAAAATTTAGAAACAATCTGGGTCATGACAAAGAGTTTTATACACCTATTTCAGAGAAAAATTACCTTGTCGCCGATTTTAATGGTGGATTGGTCGTCGGCGGTGCACTCTCCGGCGAGAAAATTGATATTGAGGTGGGTTTTGATGTTACAGAGATAGTTTTTGAGTGTTCGACAAAAAGATTAAACCAAGAAATGAAGAGATTTCTAAGTTTGTGTGTGTGTGAGAGAGAGAGAGGTGTTCGATTTGTGCAGAGTGAAGGAGGATGATGAACTGCTAAGGTCACAGGCCGGTCGGAATGCCTAAATATATATAGAGTTCATCAATATCTTCAAGGGATGGCCCGGATTGTGTTCAAATTTAAAGGCTGAGATTAAACTAGTCTATGCTATGTGAAATAAACGGCCAGGATTTATTCTGAAAATTTATTGTTTTAAAAAAATCCTATTTAAAATAAAAGAAATTGAGTGTAGCTACCAAAAATTTCGAAAACTCATAATAAAAATTTATTAATTCTCTAAATTAATAATTAATTAAACAATTTTTTGTAAATAAAAAATATCATTTTAAAAATACGAAAATTAAATATTTTATTATTTAGAACTTAAAAATGAATATTTTGGAAAATGTTTCCAAAAATTTTAGTTTCAATTTTGAAATGACTCATGGGCTTAAAGGATGAAGAAACATGCTAAAGTTGTGGGGAAGAAGCTAATAGGGTTAGAGCCGGATCTTGATGGCCGATGTGTTGGTTTGCGGAATGCACATGCCATTTTATCGAGTGCTAGGATGATGCTTGAACCGCAAGAACTAGCCACTTTGTTGAATAACCTGAATCCCATTGCGTTGATATGAATGTGGATGCTGAACGGACGATCGATAGAGTAATAATTTTTTTTAATTAAATTAGAAATTTAAAATAAAAAAATTATACTAAGAGAGTCATTTCTCTTGTAGTCACTTGAATTGGATTATTCAGAATATGATTTCGGATAAAAATGATTAAAAAAAAAATGGATGCTGATTACATAAATGCCTTTTTTTTTATCTGATAATGAATTTATTAATGTCGATTAATCTATTTCGAATTAATTGTCAAAGTATATTAAAGGATAAATTCTCCTTATATCTATTTTTTTACTCTTAAAATTCGAATCTAAAAATTTAATTAAGAAAATTCGGTATTTTTATCGATCGACGGAAGACGTCGATATAAATACCCATTAATATGCCAGAAATTGGGAACCTCCACTCCATAGGCTTCTAAAGGAGATTAGTGTGTTCGAGGAACACCTCACCGATGCAATCTCTATGAGTTTTGATTGACATTGAAAGAGGAGAACCAGTCTCGTTTAAATATAATATTAACCAAAGACAAATAAAGGACAAGAGTAAATCTTGCTTGCACTACCAAAACAAAATATAGATCAATAGTTGAGATTCCACAGTTTACATTAACAATTGTGCCCGAAAGACAGTAATTTCGAGTACCGTTTTTCCTGCCTTTGGCTCCTTGCTTGCGGGATTTCTCTGGCTTTGGAGCTTCTGCAACCTTCTGTCTGGGAAAGGGATGGGTGCAACTTCAGCACCCTTGGAGCTACACATTTACATTGCCAATTAAATACGTTATATCTTGAAAAGCACACGTCTCCTTTCCTTCGATTTTCTAGTCCGGAGAATGCATGCAGGCGTAAACAAATAGATAAATTACCATAAACAAGCATGCTCATGTAACAGATGGGAGAGGCATAGCTTTAATTTTCAGACAAACACTAACCCCTTCCCTCTTTCCTTTCTTTTTTCTTTTTTCTAAAATAAAAAAAACCACCCATTTACCACCCCCCCCAAAAAAAAAATTTTTTTTTTTTTTTTTTTTTTTTTTTTTTGTGTAAAATGTAAGTTATTGAAGGATGCAGAATTACTAATTTATTAGAAAGGTGTGAAATGACTTTTTTGCAGTATTTGGCTTTTGTTTGGTTAGATGAACTATGAGATACATACTTATTATTATTACTATTTTTTTGGTGAACAAAAGGGGAAAAGAAACAAGAAGAAGAAAACACTAAACAATTGCATAAACCCAAGACTACAAGGTTTAGTCCCACTACCTATGAAGGGCCCCTTGCCCAACTTGTCCTCTAATAAAAGCTTGCACAGAAACCGAGGCAGATGCTCCAAAATAGTGACTCCATGGTGGGAAGCTCTTCCTGATTTGGCAAGAAGATCAGCAGTCCTATTCATCTCTCTGAAGACATGAGATACCCAGTGGATTCCCAACTCCCTCATTAGCTCTTTACACTCCAGCACTATAAGATGTAAGGGGTGGTCTTCCTCCTGTTCATCCTCCAGAAGATGAACCAAAGCCAGACAATCTACCTCTACTTATAGCCAATTGATTTGCAAACTCTTTGCCAACCTCAAGCCCTCCCTCAAGTCCCATATTCAGCTGTGATGACATCGGTCTTGCCAACGTTGATTAAATTACCTCTCAACCAGCTCGCATCCTCCCTCCTCAGAAGACCACCTGTACTAGCTTGCTAAGGGTCCATAGAGACTGCACCGTCTGAATTGAGTTTCAACCACCCTTCATCAGGTGGGTGCCATTTCACCCAAATAACCTGCTCTTTTCTCTCCCTACCGCTATCCTCAGAAGCTTCAAACCGCTCTCTGCTCGTGTGGCAGACCTTCCTGACTAGAGCTTGATTATCTTCTTTCTTATTTTCCGTGGCCACTCTACACCTTCTTTTCCTAAACCCCCCCACATGGCTACTGTAAAGAAATTCTTGGAATTCAATGCCTCTGAACTTGTTCTCCACCCTTTTTCTTAGCCATGCATGGAAATTCCTTCCCAGAAATCCTCCTTCCTCTCAATGTCTGAACAAACTAGACTTTAGAAAGCCTTGGTTATTGGACAATCTCTGAAGATATGTATCAATGTTTCTGAAAAGTGCCTACATTGTGGGTATGATTTGTCCTCAGTGAAACCCCTTCTTTTTCTCTCTGAATTAGTCATACATCTCCCCATCTTGGCTATCCACACAAAAATTTCATCTTTTTAGGACTTTAACCTCTCCAAACCCACCTCTAGTCCTCCAAATCCTCGTTCCCCTTATCCTGCATTTCCTGCATAAGCCAATAAGCGTTGGCCACTGAGAACCTACCATTGTTTGAGGCTCTCTAAATAAAAGAGTTTTCCACTCCTTCCCTCCTTTGGAATCATAATTGCTTTGATTTCCTCCACCTTACCCGCCACCACCCAATCACGAAGCTCCTACTCTTTCTATCTCCCTTCATTGTCTATGAAATTCATCATCTTAAACTGGGGGAGAACTCTTGGTTGTGGAGATATGGTGTAACCTGTTAACCTCTCATCCTCACCTACTTGTCCTGCCAAAAATCAAAACCCCTCCCATTCCCGACTCTCCATTTGGTGCCTTCTATAAGACAACTCCTACCGTACATGATACCTCTCCACAAACTAGAGCTACTCACTTTCTTCTTACAACTGAAGAAGCTTTTCCTCTTGAGATACTTAGTCCTTAGGACTTGGCACCAAAGAGACGTCTCCCCTTTAACCATTATCCATCCTAATTTAGCAACTATCGCCACATTGCTCTCCTTCATCATATTCATTCCCAGACCTCCTACTTTTTTATGCTTACAAATAGTTTACCAGTAAACCAAATGAGTTCTCCTATCACCCTATTTGCTCTCCCACAAAAAATCTTTCTTTATTCTATCCAATTTGCTGCAAGTCTCCCTTGAGAGCCATGCCGTCTACATGGTATACATCGGAATACTCAAGATTATAGCCTGAATAATGACTCTTTTGCTTGCTTGACTCAACACCTTTGCCTTCCACCCACTAAGCATGTTTTGGACTCCTCTACTAAGTGATTGTAGAAATCCTTCCTCACCCTCTTGTTGATAGTTGGAACCCCTATTGCTTGGAGTGGTCACAGAATTTTTGGGGCTCCATGGAATCTTTGGAGAGAACCAAATCCTAGATTTGGTTGGATTGACTTCCAAACTACTCTCCTCTGAAAACTCCCTGAGACACTCAAATTCACTTGCTCTACTTCAGCACACAATAAGAAGTCATTTGCAAAAATAGATAGGAGATTGGGGGATTGCTCCTAGTAACTTTGAATCTACCCTTCTTAATCTTTTCTTGGATCATGTAACACAGCATTTTTATGACCAAAATGAACAAGTATGGAAACAAAGGATCCCTTTGTCTTAACCCCTATCCAGTCTTTATGGCAGGCACTACAAGAAAAACAGGTATCAGCGACGGAAATTTCCATGACTGATAGTTAAATTTTCGTCGTTAAAACAGATTAGCGACGAAAATTCCGTTGTTGAAAGTCACATCGCTAAATTTAACAACGGAAATAATTTTGTCGAAAAGTTTGGTGACGGATTAGTGACGAAAATTTTCCGTCATTAAAAAAATCCGTCACTAATCCGTCGTAGATTTGAAATAATTGGAAAAGTGTGAAATAATTTTAACAACGAAAATTTTGCGTCGCTAATTTAATTTATTAGCAATGAAACACTAATCCGTCGGTGACGTGGCCACATGCCCTGCTAGCGCTCACTCCCACGTCGCTACCCATACACGCCCGCCCGCGCTCGCTCCCACGTCGCTGCCCATACACGCCCGCCCGTGCTCGCTGCCCATACACGCCCGCCCGCGCTTTCTCCACGTCGTTGCCCATGCCCGCTCAAGATCTCGCTCCATGTCATTGCCCACGCCCGCTCACGATCGCCCATCCGCGCCCTGCTTTTTTTTGTTGAAAAAATGCTTTCACCCAGATTCGAATTTAGGTTCTAGAGCATATTTGAGTAATCTCAACCATTATGCCACAAGAAGTTTTGTGTTATTCCTTTTTTTCTTTTTACTTCATCACTTTTTATCTCAATCTCAGTATTTAAAATAAAATATTTTAATTTAATAAAAATACAAAATTATGTTTAATAAAAATACAAAATTATATTTAATAAAAAATATCCTAATTTAATAAATCAACTAATATTTTGTGTTTTTATCCTAAAAAATAAACTAATAAAAAAATAAAAAACAAAATAAAAAGAAAAAATAAATAAAAAAAAAAAGTTAAAAATAGGAGGATGGTTCCATCGCCCGGTGGAACCACGCCTGTATGTTTATTTTTTTTGTTTCTTTTATTTTTTTAATTATTTTGTATTTTTTACGTCAAAAAATAAATTAATAAAAAAATAAAAAAAATAAAAGAATAAAAAAAAATAAAAATGAAGAAAATGAATAAAAAAAAGTTAAAAATAGGAGGGCGGTTCCACCATCCAAGTGGAACCGCCCCTCTATATTTATTTTTTTTGGTTTTTTTTAATTATTTTAAATTAATAAAAAAAGAATAAAAGGATAAAAGAACAAAAAAACAAAAAAAAAAGAATAAAATGAATAAAAAACAAAATAAAAAAGAATAAAAACTAAAAAACAAAATTAAAAAAATTAAAAATAGGAGGGCGGTTCCACCACAGGTGGAACCGTCCTCTATATTTATTTTTTTTATTTTTTAATTATTTTAAACTAATAAAAAAAGAATAAAAATGATAAAAAAATAAATAAAATAAATAAAATACAATAAAATGAATAAAAAACAAAATAAAAAGAAAATAAAATAAAAGAAAGAAAATAAAAAAAAATCAAAAATAGGAGGGCAGTGGAACTGCCCTCTATATTTATTTTTTTTTGTTTGTTTTTTAATTTTTTTAATTATTTTAAACTAATGAAAGAAAGGGATAAATGAATAAAAAATAAATAAAATAGAATAAAATCAATAAAAAAAAAAAAGCAAAATACAAAAAATTTGAAAATAAGGGGGCAGTTCCACCGTGGAACCGCTCTCTATGTTTATTTTTTTTTGTTTTTTTGTTTTTTTTTTAATTATTTTAAACTAATAAAAAAATAAAAAATTAAAATAGAATAAAATAAATAAAAAAAAACAAAATAAAAAAGAATAAAAAATAAAAAAAAAGATAAAAAAATTAAAAAATAGGAGGGAGGTTCCACCGCCAGTGGAACCGCTCTCTATGTTTATTTATTTTTATTTTTTTTATTTTTTTAATTATTTTAAACTAATAAAAAAGAATAAAAATGATAAAAGAATAAAATACAAATAAAATACAATAAAATGACATTATTTGTATTTTTAATTATTTTGTGTTTTTATTATTTTGTTATTTTATTATTTTGTTTTTATTTTTTGTGTTTTTATTACTACCATTAATTACTCTAAACTCATAAAAGTTTAAATTACCCATAATTTATACTTTTTAGTTACCATTTTTATTTACCGTAATTTATAATAACAATTTTTTTTTCATGCAACAAAAGAGAAATGAAAAAAAATATATAAAATGATATTTTCATCGTTCATTTGCTAAATATATTATGGATATAAATATAATTTTACATATAGCGTATAACAGCCCGACGACGGAGTAACGATGGAATTATTTTCGAGGGATTTTTCTATCGCTAATTTTTCTAATTTTTTTTTTTTAATTTTTAGCGATGGATTACCGACGGAAATAATTCCGTCGCTAAAATTAGCGATGAAATTTTTTCTGACTGATTTTTCCGTCGCTAATTTCGTCGTTAAATTGTCCGTTGCTAATCCGTTACAATTCTGTAGCTAATTAGCGACGGATAATAATCCGTCATTAATTTCCATTGCTAAAAGTCGATTTTCTAGTAGTGGGAGCACTTCTCCATTCCAAATTAAAGATACCTCTCTACGTGTAACTGCATACATTTTCAGTCTCACTAGGGGCAAGGGAAGGTTATAATCAATCAAGATTTTTCCCAAATAATGTCAACGCACATTATCATAGGCTTTTCTTAAATCCACCTTAAGAGTAACTTTGGTTCGCGGAAGGAGAGGGGACGGGGAAGGGGAAGGGGGAAGGGAAGATTTATTTCATCTGATGAAAATAAATGAATTTCCTTCATTTTTGTTTGATAGGGATGAATAGGAAAGAAATGTGTGATATTTTTTTTTTTTTGATTAGAATGAAAAATAGAAGGAAATACCACAAATTTTACTATTATACCCTTATGAAATAATAGTTTTAATATTTTTCAACAAATTTTTTTATTTTTTTAATTTAAAATATTTTTTAAAAAATATAATTTTTTCTAAAAAATAGTTATTTTATATATTTTTCTTATTTTTGTAAATTATTTTTATTATTATTTTATATTAAATAAAATTAGAATATTAATGTAAAAAATGTAAAAAAAATAAAATTAGAAAAAATAATTTGTCAAATAAAATTGATGAATGATATTAAATTTTATTATTTTATATTAAATAAAATTAAAATAGTAAAAAAATAATGGACAATTTCATAAGTATAAAAAAGATTAAGGTCAAAATCATAAAAAAAAATTATTTCCTTCAATTTCTATTCATATTATGACGGAAATGATATCTTACGAGGAAGGAAAATAGATTACACCCCATATTTACTTCCCCTCCACTTTTCTCTCCTTACCAAACAAGTGAAATCTCCCATTTTCCTTCATTTTTATTTTTCCTCCCATTTTCCTTCCACTTTTTATCCCAACTAAGTTACCCCTAAAGATCATGCCATGCCTCCTGCTTTTAGACTTGCAAAGAGAATAAATTATTTCTTACATGACTACAATATTACAAGCAATTCCCTTCCCTAGGAGAAAACTACTTTGATAAGGGCCAATGAGGTCCTGGAGTAGAGGCCTTACTCTATGGATTAACACCTTGGACAAGACTTTAAAAGCCATATTTAGAAGACCAATTTGCCTAAAGTCATTCACTGTTTTAGGCTTAACACTTTTAGGGGTCAAAGCCATGTGAGCATCAGCTACTTTGGGACTAAAGTAGCCCTCTTTTAGGGCAACATTCACAAACCTGCAAAGGGAATCTTTCACCACCGACTATTGCTTTTGATAGAAGTTGGGTGGAGGTCATCTGAACCAGCAGTCTTGAGACCTTTCATGGAGAAAATAGCCTGACAGACTTCTTCCTTATTTGCCTCCCTGAATAACCTCTCATGGTGCCTTCCCTCAATCTTTAGAATGCCTCTCTCAAATTTGGCACTGGGCTGAACCACCACTTTTTCCTTGAAGAGCTCAATGAAGTGATTTCTTACATGGTTTCTTAGTTTCTCCTAGTCAATACACCAATCTCCATCTACTTGCAATGTTACGATTCTATTTCTTTGCCTTCTAATCGTTGTTGTTATATGAAAAAATCTTATTTTTCTATCTCCCTTGTTAATCAAATTCAGTCTTGATTTTTGGTGCCAGTATATTTTCTCTTGTTCTAGAACTTTGTCATATTTAGCTAGCAGGTTCTTCTCCAACTCTTGAAGTATTTTTGAATGGTTGTAATTTCTAGAAGCTTCTATTCTCTCAACCTTGCTTCCAGTATCCTTTTTCTCCCAAAAATGTTCTCAAAAACCATCTTACTTCATGTCTTCAACTCCTCCACCGTGCTCTTTATCGTCTAAACGAGAAACCACTCCCAACAGCCCAGACTTTACTAAAAACTTCATTGAAACTTGGATGGGACAGCCCCGCTACCTCACAACAGAAAGGCTTCTTTTCTGGTCTAGGAGGGGAAGATAATCTGGTGTGTAAGATCACTGGATTATGGTCTCCATGAAAGCACAGAAGGTTGATCACTTTCATTTTTGGGAAAGCTAATTTCGCTTCCAAATTTCCAAGGAATCTATCCAATTTCTACCGAAGGACAATCCTCCCTTCATGTCTTCTTGTCCATAAGAACTTGGTGCCGAGAGATTTGAAGTTTAGAAGCTCACAATCTGTCTATCTTTCCCTGAACTTTCTGCCCCTTTTCTTACCTCTTGCCCCTTTATTTGTGGTTACACTATCTCTAGCAATTTCATTAAAGTTCCTCATCATGAACCAAGACTCTTAGGTTTCCTTTGTTGTTTGCTAAATCTCTCCTAAAAAAAACTTCTTTATCATAAGGTTGAACATATACACAAGTTAACTAAGAGTTCTTCTCCCTAACTTTCATATGAAACCACTGATACGAGTGTTTTATGATCTGACATCCACCTTATTTTTGTTCCAATTAAGCCATAAGCCACTCTGAAGCCATCTGCCTCAACAGCAAAATCGCCGTCTAGTCCGAGCTTCGTCAAGAAGTCTGGGAATTTACTGGAACCAGCTTTAGTCTCCAATAAACACAATATCTCAAGAGCTTGCTTTCTTATCAACTCTTTGCACACTCTCCTAAACCTGTCAATGCCAATGCCGCGACAGTTCTAAGTAATGACTTTACAATTCATTGTGAAGACAAGATAGTAAGAAGCCTGATAATACTCATTAGTAGCAGCTAAACTCTATACCATTCTCCCTTATCCTTACCTCGCTTTCCTCCCTTCTGTTATTGAGTTCCCACTTCTTAGCACCCTCCACCACCACAACTTCCTAAAGATACCTAGGAGAGTCTATGATTATCGTTGAATTTGAATTCTTCCACTCCCCATCCAGGCTCTCCTCTCCTGGAACGATATTGAAGGCTTCAATCTCGTTGATGGCTGGACAACACTTTGGGCTGAGCACTCCCTCTAACTCCTCATTTGTGTTGTAAGGCATGCTAGACCCATTCATCACGTGGTCCAACTTAGAGGGCCTTTCTGGGCTATATTTCCCCTCTTTTAACCTATTTCCCATTGGATTTTTGGCCCACCCAATAACTCCCCCCAAATGGAGCCCATCAGTCTTGTCTTCCCCACCCTTTGTGCTCACTTCCCAACCTGTCTCTCTCTCACTTCTGTAACCTAACCCCACTTCATGACTCGCTCATTTTTGTTCCTACAGGAAGTCAATCTTTTGCTCAACTTTTTCTCCCTTGATCTCTTCTCCGCTTTCTTTTTTTCTTTCCCATGATTATGGCATGTCTTCTATCCTATCACCACCCCCTGTTTCAATCCCATATACCTACCCCTTTTGCAATAATGTTTCATTCTCCAAGGTTCCATTGACCTTCCTTAAGCTAGCAAATCTATTGGTCTTGTACCCTTTTTTCCCTTCTTTCTCTTTTTGGTTACCAAATCTAGTTTGTCGCCATCTCCTGGACACAAGCATCCATGGGCCCAATCCCTCATCTTTGTCTTCACTTGTTTTTGTTAGAAGCTCATTGTTGCTGGACCCTCTCGCCTTTAAAACTCAACACCAGTGAGCCTGTCTCAGGCTAATTTCTTCACAGCTTTTGCTATTTTACCAAAATCTTCCACAAATGAAGTAGAGTATACGTAAACCCTCATACTCCACTCTTTACACTTTTACCTCTAAACGCATTTGCTGTTGTGCTATCTATTTTTATTGGTCTCCCAATTTCAAATAAGATTTCTTCCTCAAAAAATTCTATTAGAAGTTGGGAGAGCCGAATCCACACTATTGTGGATGTGATTTGTGCTGACTGTGCTTGGAACCACTAGTACCATTTTTTACCATTAAGTAATGATCATGGATCATCCATGGTTCCCTAGTTAGAGCGTGATTATAGTCCTATCTTAGGGAGAATTTTACTAAAAAGTAGCCTCCACCTAGATCTAGTAGCTCCATTGCACTTTCACTTCTTTATATTGATTGTATCTTTAGGTTTGTTAACTGGTAGCCAATGTCTTTTCCTAACAACCTGATTATCAGGAAGTTCTTCCATGGTTTCCATAACTTCTTCAATTTTTCATGTTATTAGGATGATCGACATCTTGCCATGGTATTGCTCTGATATCTCCTTTTCTAACAAATAGTCAAAATCTGATTCTGAACTTGCATCTTCTTCCAATTCCTCACAGCATTCGCTTAACTGTCCCATTAACATAGCCTTGAAAGATAGCTTTGGCTGAGCCCCTTCAACGCTTGTTGTTTGTTTTACCTTCTTGTTACTTATCTGCAAGAGATCAACCTCTTCCCTAATCTCCTTTGGGTTGTAGTTTCCCCCTTGACCTCCATTAGAACGCTTACCAGCTTTTTTCTCTCTCTTCTTAGAGGAGATCAACCACTCTCTTTGTCCTTGTATACTTATGAATACATATTATTGCAACTTTTACGAAAACAAAAATTTCAAATGTAAAAATTCTATCATTTTGAAGTCGTGAATCAAAATATATATTTTGGTTCAATGACATTTTATTTTGATAGTTAAAATATATGAATGAAATTAGACTAAACAACTCCAATCATATATATATATATATATATATATATATATATATATATATATATATATAACACAATAGATGCATGTTTCATCCCAAAACATAGCCCCTAAACTATTCTAGTTTGGAAAAAATATTGTCCTTAAAGAAATTATATGGGGAAGAACCAAGTCCGCATAGTCTTTGGTTTAAATATTTAAGGGATAACCAATGATCTGTGAGTTTAATGGTAGAATACTAAACTTTCTTAATTAAAATCTCAAATTCGATTCTTAGGAATGAAAGAGCATGCGTTGGGAAGGATGCCATAGTTACTCGAATCATATTAATCAGATGGTCAAATAATAAAAAAAAGAAAAGATATTTTAGGGGCATATTTTATTTTGAACATATACTATAGGAGTAAAATTTGTCTCTATAAGTACTATATAGGGATGCAATTCATCCCTATATATAATGGGGACGATTTGTGTCCCCATATTTACGTATGAGGACAATTTTGGTCCCAAAATATATATAGTAGGAACAATTTTTGCATGCTATTCTCCTTTAATTTCTCTCTTTCCTACAACTTATAGAGACAAATCATCCTTGTAGTTTGGGAAAATTTAACATAATTTTGTCCCCAAAACGTTTGAGGTCGTGCATTGTGGGAACAACACTTTGGGATATTTTTTATTTTTTATTTATTTTTTTTAATCACAAAGGCTTTGGGGATGATTTCTCCTCCTTTTGGGAACAACTTTTTGATGCCCTAAAAGCCAAAAATCTTGTAGTGTTATTAGAATCACCGGATATTGAGCGTTTATACATGATTAATATGAATTTATATATAATAACAAAACCTAATCATCTGCACATAAAATAACTATGTCCACGGTTTTAAAAATTATATTTCATATAACGAACTAGATGATCATTTTGTTGACCACAAGTAAATCATCATGCAGTCATCGTCTAATCGTAATGTTTAACCTACTAATTCAATAAGTTCAGTTTTACTTGTACCATGAGATCCACATCTTGAGTTAGATGATGATATTTTGAGATAATATTTGTTAGTCAAGAATACTTTTAGGATAATTTAATGGTCACAATTTTCTTCTCAATCCGACTTCTCCCTAACTTGATGATTTTGGATTATATTAAAAAAAAAGGGAAAGAATACTTGATTAACAACATCTAAAGCTTGTCTATGCTTAACTTTTAAAAATAAAATTTCTAATCAATCTCTTATACCAGTATTGAATTCAAACACAAGATTAGTCGAGAGATGTTTTCATTTAAATAATACTCATATTACCATTGGTAATTAAAATTTATACAAGACGTGTGATTGTTTAAGGGCATGATCCTAATAACCACTCGTGTCCAGAGATTTTCTATTCCACCATGTATTTAACACCGATCATAGTTACAACTATCAACTTTGATTTGTTGGCTCATCTGGAAGGAATTGAATTCCTTCAATTATGATTATGAGTTCGACTCCCTATAGGTATAAAAAAAATCACGTTAAAAGCTCTCTTCTTAAAAAGAACCCAATAACAAAATTTCCGAATGAAAAAAAAATTTCATAATTACACTCGACATAAATATACATATGCATTACATTTAGGAAAGTATTGCGGTTGGTGGGCCCTAAACCGACACTTTTTTGACTCTTGAACCGGATTGACATGTGGCCAAGGTTAAGGACCGGTTCAAGGACAGGGTGCGGTTCAACCCTTCTCAAAACTGACCCTAAACCCCTTACCAAAAAAAAAAAAAATGCCCTGACCCTATTCCATAACCCTAAAATTCTTGATCTTAGCCAAAGAGGCCGAGAAAGGTATTAACCCTAACCTTCTAAAACGCCGCATGTCGAATTGGCCAAAAAAAAAAAAAAAATTGGAACCACTTACTGCTGGTCATACTATGGTTTTAGGGGTATTTTTGGAAAAAAGTGTATTTTTATATTTTATTTGAGGGGCAAGTAATTTAAAAAAAATTCATAATATTTTAAGATATTTGAAGTTGTTGTGGCATCTAATTACGTATTATAATCAAAAACAGACTTTTTACTTTTAGTTACAATTTTATTCAATCTAAATGCCCTCCGTTCGGAATTCTAACTGCTAGACTATATTAACTTGCCTCATTTTTGTAAAAAAAATAATAAAAATAATAATGATAAATTCAAATGACATAAGAATAAATATCATTTCCCTAGTTTTCCGAATTTGACAATTTTGAAATTTAAAATGGAAAATGATAATTATTTTCTTTTATTTCTTTATTATTATTGTAACTTATTGATTTTATAAAAATAGTTTTAACTGCCAGGGACTCTGATGCATGAAAACTTCTTAATACTAATGTTATCTCGTTTATGAAACATATCAACATAGGCTAAATTAATTAATATTTAAACAAAAATACTTAAATTTTCATATTTAATAAATTATTTGCTTATTTAATTATAATTATAATTTTTATGTTATTCTTCTTATAATTAATATTTATATATTTGATTATATTAAATTTTTATTATAAAATATAACTATTCTATTATTTTTATAAAATAATTAATATTTACATAAAAATTCTTATATTTTTTATATTTATATATTTTTCTACATTTCGTTTCTTTTATTTTTATAAAATATCATTTTTCTGTATTAATTAATATCTGTTTCTATTTTTTTGGTTCCGTATTCGGGCAACCTAGGTAAGGAACTGATTATCTCTTCTGAATCTAAGATATTTATTATTACCATAAATTGTTCCATTACCTCTAATGTTTTTTTTTTTTTTTTCCCTCCATTAATTTTTTTTCATTAATCCTAAGCATTTGCTCTAAGTAAGAATGAAGAAAGAAATCAATAAAAAGAAGGGAGAGGGAGGAGAGAGAAAGTACTTTTGTTACTTTAGAATTTTGGTATTGTTAAATAGGAAAAGTGTGCTATCTTAATTTATCTTTTATCAAATGAAGCTATTAACTCAAAAAATAAAAAAAAAAAAAAAAAAAAAAAAAAAAAAAAAAAAAAAAAAAAAAAACAAAAACAACCAAACCCCATCCACACACATTAAAAAAAAAATAATATTTAAAAAAAAAATAATAAAAAAAAAAAAAAAAATCATTAAAAAAATTATTACAAAAAAAAAAAAAAAAAAAAAAAAAAAAAAAAAAAAAAAAAAAAAAAAAAAAAAAAAATAAAAATAATATATTATTAATCCACCCCCTCCCACCACAAACCAAATCCATTTTCATATCCTTTAAAAATAAAAAAAAATAAATATAAAAAAAAAAAAAAAAAATAAAAATTTTTTTTTATTTTTAAAAAAACCAAACCCAAACCCAAAAAAAAATAAAAAAAAAAAAAAAAAATTCTCAAACACCCAATAAAAAAAAAAAAAATACAATAAATTTTTTATTTATTTTCAATAAAAAAACACAAAAATAAACCTAAATATTTTTAAAAATGGGGGGGTGAAAAAAAAAAAAAAAAAAAAACACCCCCAATACCCCCAAAATTAATAAATTTTTTTTTTTTTTTCTCCCCCCCCCCCCCCAAAAACCCCCCCAAAAAAAAACTTTTTTTTTTTTTTTTTTTGGGGGGGGGGGTTGAAGTCTATCACCTCAGTATAACATAACTCTAAAGTAAAATCATAGGTCCCCATTTATCCTCACCCAGCCAATCGGCCCAAACACAACTAAGGACGGCACCGTGCCACCATTTTGGGCAGGTTTGATTTTTTTTTTTTTTTAAAATAAATCACCGATATCTATAACTTTCGAATCAGATTGGATTTAAGGATAAAACTCTTTTTATTTCTATTTTTATCATACAAATAGACTCGATTATGAGACTTTTGGTGATAGAAACAAGTCATTTTTGAGTTAGTAAAGAAAAAGTTCATTTTACAAGAGTCAAGCACCAATTTTGTAAATCTATTTTTTGTGAATCTAAATTGTAAAGAGGGAGGAGATTATAAAAATTTTCGTCTTATACAAAATATTTAAATTTAAGTTATAGCTAGTTAATTAGAGGGTGATTTTATTACTATGGTCTCCTTAAATAAAGGTCCAACACCTATTGGAATTAATTCATTTTGGGACACTACATCTGTTGAGTACATAGAAATGTGGTGCCACTATCAGCTTGGAACACATTTTGATGATGTCGTATGGAAAAAAATGTTATGGCTCATAAATCCAATTTATTTTCAATTTTCTGCATTCGGAGAGCTGTCCCTAAAATGAGTATAACAATCACTTATATCGGATTAATCAAAATATAATTTCAGATAATGACGGATCTAAGACTCAGAAGAACGGGTGTAAAAAAATTATAAGATACTTAATCAAATAACAAATATGAACTATAAAACTGTATTCGAAAATATAAAATACTAACAAAAAATAATTTAACCATAATATTTTCAAAATTAAAAATTTTAATTGAAAACATATACCTTTTTCATGAAATAAATAATAGATTTTTCTTCAAATTTGAAAATAGTTTAAGTGGTTAATAAGAGAAAACTAGGAAATAGAGATTTTGATGTTTGATAAATAAAGGAAATATAAAGAAAGAATCAATCATGTGGAAATAAGAGGGATAAAAGAGAGTCAAAGGAAATGGAAAGGAGAGGAGAAAAAGACCAAAGGGAAAAGAGAGGAAAAAACAAAATGGATAGGAAGGAAGGCGGAGAGAGAAAGGGAGAGAAAAGGGGAAGTTGGGGGAAGGAGGTGAGAAAAAAAAAGAAAGTGTCAAATTGGGGTTGGAAATATCAGATTAATATTTTTTAAGATTATAATTTTTTTTATTTATTTATTTTTTAATTTAAATATTATAAAATATTTTTTATTGGTTTATAATATGTGATACTGATGTTATATTTTATTTTTATTATGTGATGGGTTTTTGAAAATAGATTGATGTGAAATTTAATTAAATAAATAAGTTTTAAAAAAAATAGTGATAAAATTATAGTTTAATAGGTACAAAATAAATAGAAATTATAAATATTAATTAAATTAAAAAAAAAAATTTGAGGGGTGCAATTACCCACTTTCGTCCCTACATAGGTCTGCCCCTGACTCCGATAGGTATAGCACTCAAAATAAAAAGGTATTAATATAGGTGCGAATAATGATTATTAAATTCTGTCAAAGGGCCATACATTGTTTTATCATTTTGTGTTATAAAAATTAGTATTTATTAAATAATGATTTAACTGTCGTAGATCCATCGATATTAATAATTAGTAAATTATTCATTTTTTATTTTAATAACACTTAGTAACCAAAAGAATTTTTAACCTTATCTCATGTGTCTATATGCCAAGATTGAGGCAAATAACCAGCTTGATTACCAAATTATACCATATTTTAGTGGACATCGAACCGTCATTATTTAATATCTTTTACATTTTAATAAATTAAAATTAAAATTAATGAGGATGTGTTTAGTTAAAGAAGTTGAGTTCAATTGCCATAATCTTTTTCCCCTTTAGAAATTTCGAATTCGTGCCTCTTCTACGGGCGTGCGCGCGTGTGTGTGTCTATATATAAAAAAAAAAAAGGCCAAAGAGGAAAAGGTAGATTTTGGTATAAAAAAATTATTACGGCAATAACTCTTCAGTGGAGAAATTTTTAGTTTGGTATGGTTATCATACCTTTTCTTGCTAAAATAATTGTACATGATTAATTATTACTATAAATAGGTGGAATAAGATAAAATGTCATAGAAGATACTACTTTCAATTCCTCTTCTTCTTCTTTTTACTTTTTTTTTTAAAAAAAAAAAGTAAACGAAATAATTTAGTATAAGGGAAAAAATTTGGACTTTCCATAAAGATTTTCTTTTTACACAAATTATGAGATAATATGGTATTTATTTAGCACCAAAATCAAGACTCTTTGTTACTAAAACTATTTTGGAAATTACTGTTTCCTAATCTATTTAAGATCATAATTTGATTATAAAGAACTAAATCTTCTCAATTCAAATTTATTAAATGAAGCATGTGATATCATATCAAAGGTCAAATTTTTTAAACATGGTAAAGAGGGTATGATTTCCATTCTTCATTGTCTTGCATTCCTTCCTTGTGTCCTGGAATCATCTATATAAGAATAGGCATTCAATCCAATTCATCAGTGCAAATTAGAGTGTGTGATAAAGAATTTAAAGAAATGGGGTTGATGAGCTCAACATTCCTAAGAGCATTTATAGTCAGGTTGTTCTTGACCATAGTCAGTAATGTTAATGCTCAAACCAAAGTTTTCAATGTGATGAGCTATGGTGCTGTTGCCGATGGAAAGACAGATAACACAAAGGTACATGCGATTAAATTCTCTCTCCATAAACGCTTTACTACACATTTTGCCAATGGGTTTTTGATTTTCTATGTAATATAATGCATGTAGTCTTTTTTGAGTGCATGGAATGATGCTTGTGAATGGAGGGGAGAGGGAACAGTTTTGGTCCCCAGTGGAACATACCAGTTGGGTGCAATTAATTTCAAAGGTGTATGCAATGGGAAGATGGTCTTCAATGTTGATGGCACTATTAAGGCCCCACCATACTCGCCTGGTGATGACCGATGGATTGTATTTAATCATGTCAATGACTTAATAGTGACAGGCAATGGTGTTTTTGATGGCCAAGGTGCTACTGCTTGGCCTCATAATTCATGTGACCAATCTCTTAATTGCAAGCCTCTTCCTCCTGTAAGAGCTCTCTCTCTCTCTCTATAGTTAATCTTGGAAGATTGGTTGCCAATTTATTAACCTTGTACCTGTTACCTTGTCTTTTATATATTTACAGTCACTATATTTTCAAAATGTCACCAACGCCTTAGTGAAGAACATCACTTCTATCAACAGCAAGCAGTTCCATTTTATCATTAATGGGTCCACAAATGTTTCAATGTCCTCCCTTAACATCAGGGCACCATCTGACAGTCGCAACACAGATGGAATTCATGTTGGAAACTCCAACAACATTCATATATCACAATCAACAATTGGCACCGGAGATGATTGCATTTCTTTAGGACCAGGGTCCAAAAGTGTCGTCATTACTGATGTCAACTGTGGCCCTGGGCATGGAATAAGCGTTGGAAGCTTAGGCCGGTATGCGGGTGAAGAAGATGTGATTGGAATTTATGTGAAAAATTGCAATCTTACTGGTACTACCAATGGCTTGAGGATCAAAACTTGGGCTTCACCCCAATCTCTTCTGGCTTATAATTTAACCTATAAAAATATTCACATGGATAATGTTCAGAACCCCATCTTCATCGACCAAAAATATTGCCCCAATTCTTTATGCCAATCCCAGGTATTCCCATTACTTCTTTCTTTTGGCCTTAGAAGTAGAAGACTTGCTTTGTTTACTAAATGGGGTGTTCGTTGGTTTTGTTTGAAGGGTTCCTCTCAAGTTCAAATTGAACTTGTGAAATTTATAAATATTATGGGGACATCAAGCTCTCTGGTTGCAGTGGATCTCAAGTGCAGTAAAAGCAAACCATGCAAAGGCATTGAGCTCAACAATATTCACCTAGACTACAATGGTGAAGGCCCATCAACCGCAACATGTTCCAATGTTAATCAAATTTCTTATCAGAATGAAGTGGTTCCCTCCTGCACTTAGTCCTCCTATTATGGTGCACTTTTTCACAAGTGTGCTTTACTTGTAATTAAAGGGCTCCTTAGTTTTTTATCTTTTCGAGGCTAAGACCCAATGGTTTTGCAATTTCCTAATCTTGGTAGTGTTGTCACATCCTGGCATTAATGAATCAAAATTTGAAATTTTCTTTATAGCTTTATAATGGTTTATGATAATTTATGAGAAATTTCAATTTCACTTCAAAATTCATGACACAATCATTGTCTCCAAATCAATCCCAAAGAAAGACCATCTTAAATCAAGATCATAATGACTAATTAAATCAGTCTTGTTCCTTAGAGATATGTTTCTTCTCCAAATAATATTGGTTTGTCATGTGGAGCTGAGGAAAAATAATTACTTTTTAATGAATGATCATAATATTAAAAAGTAATTACAAAAAATTAATTTCTGAAAAAAGGGTAGGCATCAAACAAAGAAAGGGTTGGGTGGAGTGAAGAAACAGGAGCATCGGTGTAGGTTGTGACACCATAATTTTTGTTTTCCATTTTTCATGTAAAAGGTTGGGGTTTATTTTCCTATATATTAATAAAATGGGTCAAAATTATTAAAATATTGTGATTTTTGTTCTGATTCAGAAAATAGAGAAGTCGCTTGATTCAAAACTTTTCAAAAACTGTCCCAAAGCTGCTTGAAAATAGGAAAAAAAAAATTAAAATGAAATTGACTTTAAAGTCAATTTCTCAAAAATTGATTTCTGCTGGATTGAAGTATGTGAGAAAAAAGACAATTTTTAAAATTTTCATTAGGATAGCTTCTCTTCAAATCATTCAGTTTTGAAAATAAGAAAAAAAAAATGGACAGTTTTAGATATTCTTTTTCCAAAAATAGAAAAAATCTTTTGAATAATTTTTCATTTATATTTTTCCTTTTCCATTACTTTCTTTACTAAATAAATTATAAAATTTGAGAATAGCCTCACGTGTCAAAAATCCACCAAAATAAATCAAAATAAGTTTTAAATTAATATTCCCAGATTAAAGTGATTTGATAAAAAATTTATTAAAATTTAGAAAAATTTTAATTGATTTCAATTTTATAAATTATAATGACATTATGACACATCACGTGTCACACCAATTCCTTTTTTTTCTTTGCCCAGTGAGTATGGAAAAAAGTATAAAAAAAAGTAAACTTTTGTTATTCTGTAACAAAATAACAATTAGAATTTGAAAAAAATAAATAAAAAAAGTAAAAAAAGTAAGTTTGAAAATTTGAATACCTATTCAAATAGGGTAGGGTTGTGTTTTTTTTTTTTTTTTTTTGAAAAAATAAATTTATCCATGTACTACCCTGAAAGGAAAAAATAGCAAAAAACCAAAAAAAAAGTATATTAGAAAATTTGACCACCTATTTTTTTTTTGTAAAACAATAAATTTGTCCAAACTTTATGTCCTAATTCCGAAGTATTAACCTAATAGGGAAAAAAAAAAAAACAAAATTTGAAAATTTGTCCTGTTAATTTTTTTTTTTAAATAAATTTGTCCGAATCTCACCCTAAATCACAATATATTATTCTAATACAACATTTTAATTCAAAAATCTGTCCAATAAAAAGAAAAAATTGCAAAAAGCCAAAAAAGGTAAGTTAGAAAATTTGACCTAATAGGAAAAAAAAATTGAAAATTTGTCCACCTATTCAAGGGGTTGTGTTAATTTTTTTTTTTTTTTAAATAAATTTGTCCGAATCTCACCCTTAATCACGATATATTATTCTAATACATCATTTTAATTTAAAAATCTGTACAAATCTTTTACACTTTAATTTAATTGAAATTGTTTTTTTAAAAAATCGATTTTAAAATCAATTTTTTAAAATTTGATTTTATTAATTTTTTTAAACTTTTGAACGGTCCTTGAACAATTTTAAAGTTAATTTTTTAAAAATTTATTAATAATTTTTTGAATTTGAATAAAAAGCAAAATATTTTAATAAAAAAATATCCCTAAACGTGAGGCCAGAAAATTAAATTCAATACATAGAAGAAAGATGAAAGAGGCTGAGGTTTAGTCAAGTCAGAAGGTGAGAGACAGAGGGGGAGAGAGAGATATCTAAGAGGAGAAAGAGAGTACCATCAGAAGAGAGCCACGTAGGTTATTGGGAAACCACATCCACTCTCTCTAAATGTGCATACCTCTCTTTCCGTCTCTCACTTCAACTCTCTGTGTCCCCCAAATAACCAAGGTACCTTCCTCCTCTCCTCCTCTCCTCCTCCTTCTTCTTCTTCGCCTTTCCTTTGCTTGGGTTTGTGCTATTTAGGGTTATTACCGAGATTCTTAGCATTCGACTCTTTATTTTTTCGATTCTGAATGAGGGAACTGCAATTGCTTGGATTACGATTAAGAATTGCTTTTCTCATTTGTAATTGTCTGCTCAATCTTTTGGTTACAATGAATAAAGTGTTTCTGATTCTGAAATTTTAATTTAGAGTCACTCTTTGGGTGATTTTAGGTCTTAGGTATATTTCCAGTATTGGTTCCACAATTCATTCTACTGCCTTGCAGAAACAAGATCTAGATAGGCTTCTTTGGTTTGTGGATTTGGTTTTTTTGATTGTTTGGTGAAAAGGGTCTTTGCTCCCAGGTGGGGTTCCCATAAAATTTTCTCAATTGTTTAGTATTTTTGCTTCTCTTCTGTCTAGCTGCCTTGAATTCTATTTATATATTGTGCAGATGATTAAAATCAGCATAACTTTTTGAATCTAGGACTTGCATTTAGAAAACTTGGAGTTGCTTTATTATCTTTATTTTTTAGCAATAGCTTCGGTATGCTAGGGCTGTGACAAAATTTACTAACCGTTGGACTCCCGGTTTGCTGCATCTATAAAATTTTTGGACAGAAAAGTTGTAGCTATTGTTTTGTTCGTTTAGGATTTTATACTTCACCTTCTTACCTTTCTAATAGCAACCTCCTTATTACCAACCTATGAGTTGAAGAAGGCCATTAGTATGTATTGCACTCTCGTTCCCCTTTAATTTTGCTTCTGCTCATTGATATATTTTCTGCTTTGTAAATTTTGGATGTGGATCATTTTCTCCCTTGTTGGTTACAACTGCCGACACCTTCTGTCAATAATAATTTCCTTGGAACTTATTCTGAGTTTCAAAGTAACATTGCTTGTTTCTTCATAATGAAGACCCCCCACTATCTACCAATTAGGTATTTATGCTGCTTTGCCTATAATTTTTATGCTCTTGTAGAAGTATAAAATTGTTGCTTCATCTGTATATTTCCTGCTCATTTATTTGTTTCCTCCTTTTTAATTTGCTTCCAGTTGCACTTGCTGTCCTGTTAAAATTCGATGGCAGCATCATCTGCATGCATCGTGGGAAATGGTCTTTCTACACACACAACTAAAAGAAGCTTGAGGAAAGAAATTTATGGTAGGCATCTTTCTTCCTCCTTTGGCTTTCCATCATTGGGTAAAACATCAAGGCCCGTCTATGTTAAAGCATCCTTAGACCAGACACATAATGAAGGAAGAAGAAATTTTTTGAAGAAAGTATTAGGAAATGCTGGGCTTGTTTTGCCCACCCTACTAGGTAATGGAGAAGCCTATGCGGATGACCAGGGTGTTTCTTCCTCAAGGATGTCTTATTCTAGGTTCTTGGAATACTTGGACAAGGACCGGGTGAAAAAGGTAGATTTGTTTGAGAATGGAACAATTGCAATTGTGGAGGCGGTTTCTCCTGAGTTGGGTAACAGGGTACAGCGAGTTCGTGTGCAACTTCCAGGACTCAGTCAGGAACTCCTTCAGAAGTTCAGAGAGAAGAACATTGACTTTGCTGCACATAATGCTCAGGAGGACTCTGGTTCTCTCTTATTCAACTTGATTGGAAATCTGGCTTTTCCATTGATTCTAATTGGTGGTCTCTTTCTTCTTTCAAGGCGCTCATCTGGAGGAATGGGTGGTCCTGGTGGACCTGGATTTCCTCTTGCTTTTGGCCAATCAAGAGCAAAGTTCCAAATGGAACCCAATACTGGGGTGACATTTGATGATGTTGCTGGAGTGGATGAAGCAAAGCAGGACTTCATGGAGGTGGTGGAGTTTCTGAAAAAGCCAGAGAGATTTACTGCTGTGGGAGCTCGCATCCCTAAAGGTGTTCTTCTCGTTGGCCCTCCTGGAACAGGAAAGACTCTGCTAGCTAAGGCAATTGCTGGTGAAGCAGGTGTTCCATTCTTTTCAATCTCTGGTTCTGAGTTTGTTGAAATGTTTGTTGGTGTTGGTGCCTCTCGAGTTCGTGACCTCTTCAAGAAGGCCAAGGAGAATGCTCCCTGCATCGTATTTGTTGATGAAATTGATGCTGTTGGCAGACAAAGAGGAACTGGTATTGGAGGTGGAAATGATGAGAGGGAGCAGACGCTTAATCAGCTGTTGACTGAAATGGATGGCTTCGAGGGAAACACAGGTATCATTGTCATTGCTGCGACTAACAGGGCTGACATTCTAGACTCTGCCTTACTGAGACCTGGACGATTTGATAGACAGGTATGTTAGAATTCACTGCATCCTCGAACCACTCCTATTATTTGAGAAATACTGAGTTTATTATGATGGTGCAGGTAACTGTGGATGTTCCGGACATTAGGGGAAGAACGGAGATCTTGAAAGTTCATGGAAGTAATAAGAAGTTTGATGGAGATGTCTCTCTTGATGTGATAGCCATGAGGACACCTGGTTTTAGTGGAGCTGATCTTGCTAATCTCCTAAATGAGGCTGCTATATTGGCCGGTCGTCGTGGGAAGACAGCAATCTCCTCAAAAGAGATTGATGATTCAATTGATAGGATCGTAGCTGGTATGGAGGGAACTGTCATGACAGATGGGAAGAGCAAAAGCTTGGTGGCATACCATGAAGTGGGTCATGCCATTTGTGGGTATGTGAATAACATATCCTGTGCCTCATTGACAATCAACTTCTATTTAATGTTTAGCATCCTTCCTTTTTGTGATCCAGTCCCCAAGTTTTATACGAAGTTCACACTGTACACTTAAAGAAATTTGCTCATCCATAGGAACTTACAAGAGGTTTGTTGCTTGTGTGTTTCTGCAGAACTTTGACTCCAGGGCACGATCCAGTTCAAAAGGTTACCCTAATCCCTCGTGGTCAAGCAAGAGGTCTAACTTGGTTTATTCCTGTAGATGACCCAACTCTTATCTCCAAACAGCAACTTTTTGCAAGGATTGTTGGTGGTCTTGGTGGCAGAGCTGCTGAAGAAGTTATCTTTGGTGAGCCTGAGGTCACCACTGGCGCAGCTGGTGATTTACAGCAAGTAACTGGTTTGGCTAAACAGGTAAAAGCACAAATATAATGTTTCCATTTTCAGTAAAATGAAATCATCCATGGTACAGTCAAATGCCCACACATGAAGAAAGTTTTAAGATTTAAGATCCAACTTGTGAGTGCATACTTGAAACCCAGTCCATTCTTAACTTTTTCTTTCATTTGCTATTGCATCACATTTTAATTGCTCATTATGCTTCCTTATGCGTTTTATTTTCCTTCTCATTCAACTTAAGCAGTCTAAAGTTTAAGCTACTGAGACTAATCTTAAAACCATTTTTTGGTTGATTGGAAGGCTATATGCCCTTTTGCAACTAGGGCATTAGGGGAACGGTGTTTTGATCCCTCCCCACTTTTTAGTGCTCGAAATCCATGGTACCACTAAGCCCTCACCACTTGTTAGGGCTCAAAATCCATGGTACCACCAGCCCTTATGGCCAGTGGTCAAAGATGAGTGAGACTAATATTAATTGCCTTTAGCCATATGCACTCTGCCCTCTTCATGCTTTCTCTGTAACAAAAAATTCACGATATCACCATTTGCTTTTGCTTATTAATCCACAATTTCCTCGAAATTGAGAGAGTTTGTCACAAATTTGCAGATGGTTGTCACATTTGGCATGTCTGAAATTGGTCCATGGTCACTTATGGACCCTTCAGTTCAGAGTGCTGATGTCATCATGAGGATGATGGCAAGGAACTCAATGTCGGAAAAGCTTGCTGAAGATATTGATGCAGCTGTGAAGAGGATTTCAGACAGTGCGTATGAGATTGCCTTGAGCCACATAAGGAACAACAGGGAAGCCATTGACAAAATTGTTGAAGTCCTCCTTGAGAAGGAAACAATGTCAGGTGAAGAATTTAGGGCAATTCTCTGTGAGTTTGTAGAAATCCCAACTGAAAATAGGGTCCCTCCTGCAGTACCAACTCCTATCCCTGTATAAAATAGCTACAAAGACACTTAACCATACATCTTCCCTTGGTTACCTGTATGATATTTGTTATGGTTGAAAATATGTTGTAATTATGAATTTTTGTAGTAATTCAAATTTTATCAATGTCAAAGGTTTAGCATTTTGGTTTGGTGAATTACCAGTACATGATCTCTCGATGGCATCTATTTATGCAAAGCTCCATTGGCAAGAGGGCATTCATCAATGGAGCATGCGTCCTACTTAAATAACTTCATTCATGGCTCTGATGATCGAAATAAGCTCACCGGCAAAAAGATCATCAGCAACACCTCCCATATTAGGAACTACATTGTTTGGCATTGAACTGAACCTAGTATGTTCACTAAATGGGGCACGGCACACGGGGCACCGTCCATGGCTCTTGACCCAAGGCACAATGCAATCTTCATGGAACATATGGCTGCATGGAGTGAGCATGACCTCTTCTCTGGCTTCAAAGTCCTCCAAACAAACTGCACACCTCTTGCCATCTTCATCCATTGCCACCTTTCCCTTTGAAATGGGATTGATGTCTCTATAGTAGAGATTCACTCTTCTAGGTATTCTTTTTGGAGTTGGAATGTAAACCTCTTTCTTTAGCTTCTTCAATGCTTTCTTTTGCTCTTCTTGGCTCAATCTAGACTCCTCTTCATAGTTAGTGTGTCTCGGAAAGTCTGGGATGAACTGTGGGTGTGCAAAGGATGGCTCAAGCTCTCTTCTGGTACCATCACTGAAGAATAGAATTCGAACTGGTTGGGGCTGTGGCTGCACGGGTATACTGAAATTCACCATTTTCAGTTATTAGCATCATAATCATACAAGATAATCTTGTTCACCCGGATAATTAATTCAAAGGAAAAAGGTTTTTTCTTTTTTCTTTTTTTTTTTGGGGGGGGGATGAAAGACAAATTTCAGCTTTCAACTGGACCATGAAATACTACTAGTTCCCTAAATACATGGACACAGAAAACAAGCTAGTCAACAAATGAACCTCAAACAGACATGCAAACCAAAGTATCCCTAATACTTGGGAAGAGGAAGAAGAAACCTCTACTTTTAAGCTTGTCTTTTGTTCATAGTACATACGGCACAACATTCACAAGGAGGACAAGCACAAAGGTTACAGAGAAAAGATCAAAGTTGATACCGCAAAAATGATCCCCAATCTCCTGATCCTGATGTTGGTCTTGCCTCTGATGACCACCATGGTTCATCCGCATGTCTGCTTGCTTCCTGGAGTTAAAACGGAAAAGAAAAAAAGGGGATCAGCAAGCATTTTGTAAAGAAAAAAGACTACTATTTGTGAACTCTTGGTACCAAGATGAGTCAGTTGAAAGAAGATGCATTATGGATGAATAAAAAAGTTGCGTACCCGTGTCCCTCGAAACGAAAAATGTCGACCATAGGGTGCAGGATTGGGGTTCCAACCATCATCACCATGGTCCAGTCTTGTCCTCCAACTGCGCCTTGGTGGGAGGTTGTTGGCAGTGCCACTCATGAAGCCTTTCACTTGTTTTACCTCTGACAAGTTGAGCTTATGTGGAGATATATAAATGAAAGTGTATTTCTTTTGATTTTACAGCTTTGGATGTTTGTGTTTCTCCTTTTTGCGTTTCTAATACACATCTCTAAGATAAAATCACGATTCTTCCGTCCATTGAAAGATTGTGGTGTTGCTTCATCAATGTTCCCTTTGAAAAGCATTAGGTTCAATACACATTAAGAAAGGAATCCAATTCTTCCACTTCCTTCGATGTCTTTTCCTACTTTTTATAACTGGCTTTATTCCAAAATGACTTCTGACGATGGAATCAAGCCATTGTTTGGAAGTTCAAATTGCGTTTTGGAACTTCACTGGTGAGTTCTCTTGAGCTCAATAACCTTTCAGACCTTTTTTTTTTTGATATAAACCTTTCAGACATTTTGGTACAGGTTTTGCAAGGCACGACACGTCAAAGGATGACACTACAAGATTCCAGTATGCATTTGGCTGTATTCCAGTTGCAAGAGTATATTGTGACCAAATCATGGAGAGAACAATTTGATAAATGAAGTTTTGCTCTACGTGGAGGAAACCATTCCTTTCAATAACGTAGCACTAACCTGAACAATAAAAGGCATGCCATGACCACACAAGGCAACGGGATAGCACCATTCAACATGGAGAAGTGCTAATTTGTCATGATAGAAATGGCAACACATTCTATGAATCGTCACATTAACCATTTGTAATGCATTGAAAATTTAATCTACAAGTGATGCCCTTCAACGATAAAGTAATAAGCAACTTCATTTGGGTCTTTGTATCAAAAGGCAGTCAACCTATGCAGTTTAAGAAAGGGGATATCCCAGCATATTTGAACAAAAGAGAACTCAGAAATTTATAATAAAAAAAAAAAAAAGAAAATGGTACATGCTACAATTATGTAACAAAACAAAAGATCCAACTCTTTCCCGGAATAATGAAGTTTATTAATGAAGCAAAATTAACAATTTTTGAAAAATAATCAAATATTCATCCTTGAAAAATAAAATGCATAAACAAAACAGAGGCATTTTATGCCCACGAACTTTTTTTTTTTCCTCCAAATTTTCTCAGTTTCACTAATCAAAAGGCGGCTAAATCAGTTGAACTTTATGCCTGAGATAGCAAATGAGGATTTTGGGTCCTGCTCTTGCAATTGGGCAACCCCTTGACCCTGACAAAGAATTAATTAAGCTGCTAGTTGATGTTACTCCAAGAAGCCAACAGAGAGAGCATGGATGCCTAGCTCGCAAATCATTACTTTGGGCCAAACGCCCAACCATAAGCATATTGAACAAAGCAAATCAACTACTTGCTCACAGTTGATGACAACACAAAGTTCCAGAATATGGAGCCCAATGACATGAATGCAACACGAGCTTGAAGAGGAACCACCCTGCAAACATCACTAACACCAGTCATGCTAACTCAATGGTAAAAACTAGTGTAATAGAACCCCCCCACCCCCCCCCCCCCGGGGGGGGGGAGAGGAACCAGAGTATCATAAAAAGAGTGATCATTCCAAGAAATGCACAAGTATAACTCGACATTACTTTACCTTTCCAGAACTATGAGATAAATCAGGACACATCGAACAAATCCATCATTATATAAATGAGTAAATAACTAATAATCAACTTAAAGGATCATTTATTGAAAAAAGTTTCTAAATGTCTCACTAATTGAACGTTCACTATGTACTGCTCTAGCAGTCTGCCATACCAATGAGATATTAGAAGGGTCCTTAAAATGTTGTAAAGCTCTAGCTTACATGGCTAATGGTTTAGGAAATTCTCATAGAACCATAGAATACAGGAGCAAGGCATTGACATGTGGAGCTAGGTAATTCTTTGGTTTGGCATTTTGATGAAATTTTACTAAGACCAAGGGAGTCGATCAACAAATTAGGCATTGTTCAGTTCGGGGACTTGTTAGGATTAAAGTTAAACTACACTGTATGTCCTAGGACTGCTTGTACATGGACTACTTGCCTTTATGAACGAACTATCCTAGCATTTGATTAATCTTAATTCTTAGATTATTTGGTGGGCCCAAAATAGATTTTCTGATAAATTGAGCTGAACTTACTAAAGTTTAACAAGAAAGAATAAATTTTCATGAAAATATATAACTCCTAAGACTGAAATGAGTCCAACCAAAGGTGAGATTCTGCGATCGAATCCGAAGGATAGATACTTCTTGGAAGCTGAAACAAATGCTGGGACTGTATTTTGTTTGGACTACTAATTCAATCCCTATGAAGGTCCAAAAAAATTTCAATCAGAGGGTATCAGATCCTTCAGAAGTTTGTTGATTCACAGCATATGGTAAATCTTTCATCCAATACAAACTCATTAATACGAGTAGTAGTTATGGTGGTTATGGGAAAATGTTGATTTATAGACAAGAAACTTCAAAAGACTGAGTCGATCAACATGGGCATTGTTCAGTTCAGTGATTTGTTAGGTTTAAAGTTAAACTGGACTGTATGTCCTAGGACTACCTGTACATGGACTACTTGCCTTTTTGAACTATCCCAGTATTTGATTAATCTTAATTTTTAGATTATTTGGTGGGCCTAAATTAATTTTCTGATAAATTGATCTGAACTTACTAAAGTTTAGGCAAGAATGAATAAATTTTCATGAAAATATAACTCCCGAGACTGAAATGAGTCCAAACAAAGGTGAGATTCTGGACGATCAAACCCAAAGGATAGATACTTCTTGGAAGCTGAAACAAATGCTGGGACTGTATTTTGTTGGGAATATTAATCCAATCCTTACGAAGGTCCATAAAATTTTCAATCAGAAGTTTTCAGATCCTTCAGAAGTTTGTTGATTGACAACTTATGGTAAATCTTTCGTCCAGTATAAACTCACTAAAATGAGTAGTAGTTACGGTGGTTATGGGAAAATAATTATTCAAAAGACTAATTAAGGGGCTCATCACTTAAGTGTCATATTCTTCCATCAACATCTTAAGCTTCCCTGAAATATGTTTTGTGTATCTATATATATTGTTATATACATAAATATATACATACATATATATAATATGTACAGCCTTAAAATTGATTCCAGTTTCAGAAAGATGAAGTCTGCTCACCAAGAAAGTGCCCAGAATGAAAACATGCATGAAACCTAGTCAATCCATTAAAAGGAAGGGAGGGGGGGGGGGAAAAAACTGATGCACAAAAGTGAAAAGAGATATGCTTATTATTCATATAATCATTTATAATTTCATTATCCATGTACTTTTGTGATCTTTTCTCAGCCAGTCTTAAAATCCAGGGACCGGAGTCCCTTAGTGAGGTCTCTTGGAAACACAACCAAGTTAACATACGACAGCTTGTTACAAGCACACAAAAGTAACAGATGGTCAAAAGATGTACCCGAAATTCAATGCACTGACTGGAATCCAAAACCTAAAACCTGCATACAAATGAAAGCAGCATTTAAAATTGCACAAAATGTTGACAAAATTGTGGAGCCAGTAGAAAAGTTTATAGAGAGAGTTCACCATAAAATAGCGTTCGGAGAGCATCTTTCTTGTACTTATTTGGAAGCTCTGAGAGCTTGCCCAGCCATAAGTTGTTCCACGCAAAAACAACAGTAATCACAGCTGGTCCAAGAATGATTTGGTTTAATAGTACCTGCAGATTTTAGAGATTATATCAAGATAAATCTGGTTTTCAACTTTACATTTGCTAAAATAATCCCAAAGAATACCTTCAAAAGGAGGTTCTCTACACTCTGCCTGGGCAAGCAATGATCCAAGTACTGGTACCATGCATAAGAACCAGGGCCATAAAACAGAAATCCATAGGAAGTCATCCTTAAGGCTCGTAGCCAATCATGGTCTGAAAGAAGCCACATCACATCCTAAGGAAGAAACCTTGAGTCAGAAAATATATATCACAAGCATAGCACAACAAAATAACATATTTAATAAAGTTAAGCATATGCTTTGTCTAGTTTACCTTTTTCTTTTTAAAGTGCAGAATTCACTTCTAGTTCATTGCCCAACATCATCAAAAATAACTCAGAAGGAAGCAAAAGGGGAGAAAATTCGAATACAGAAGAGGTAACAGAATGATTATTAAAAAGGAAAAAGAGTTGTTTGTTTCCACTTAAAAGTTCAATGGCAGGATAGCAGTAACAAAATTACTGCCACTTGTTCCCAGACTAGTTACTAGAACAGCTTAAGTGAAAAGAAGCTGCTACAGAAATTGTTTTGTAAAACAGCATGCGTACGCCAGTTTAAGGGGTACAAAAAATTAACACAGAGGTGCAGAGGAGCATAGGGGTCAATATAGACCTGACTAAAGCTAATCAAACTCAGCCTAAAACTGCCTTCAAGACTGGGCTGCTTAGCTACCACCCATCTAGCTGAACGCAGTTAGAGATAATACTCCTTACCCCCTTTTCATCAACATGTCAGAGAGTAGGCCTTCCACCCAGAGACCAGAAACCCTTTTCCAATCAGCTAGAACAAGAAATGGAGATCCCATTGTGCACCTTAAAGCATTGGCGAACTGCTTGGTTCAACAAATCTAGCATAACTCTCCTAAAAATAGCATTATCATTAGCTAACAGCCAGTGAGACACCCAAGCATGCCTTTGTCCCCTACCCACCTTAAAGCCTTTTATGGAACCTAAATTTACTTGCTCTATCATCCATCATGCTTATACTTGATCATGATCAAGATGCCTTAACATCCTTCAATGACATGTCATCTCCTCCATATAACATGGTATTATCAAAATTGAATTATGCATAGGGAAAGTCAAGGCTAAAAGATAATGTCCATCTTATCATCTTCAGTGTTCGCACAGCATATTATCCTTGATGATATTAATAGTCGATAGGCATCTCTTTATTAGAGGCCTCCAATTTATGTTACAAACCAACCACGGCATTTTGGTCCAAAGATACCCACCCATACCTCATCCCAGTCCAACAAACACAGCTATAAGGCGCCAAGTGTTAATCCAACACCTTCTTCTCATTTCTAACAAAATTAAACTCAAACTGAATGAGAAGTTGGGAAATAATGGTAACAAATACTGACAAGAATTTACAAGGCTGAAAAGTATGCCTATGCTCACAGATGGAAACAACCAAAGAAACTTCACATTAGAAGTCAAATTGATAGTCAACACAGATTGATCCAAAAACCTAACACCAAATGCACCAAAAGTAATCTTTTTTTTCCCCGGCCGGGGGGGGGGGGGGGATTTATGCACAACAAACAAAACTGCAAAGACAAAAAAGCATCAAGGAGGTGCCAACTCACAAAACTACAAAGAAGAGGAATTTACAAATTGACAACTTCTATGAAGGATTCAAACAATTTTGATGATGACAAAAAATGCAGGAACTTAACAAAATTGTCTGCAAAATTCATCACGATTTTTTCATCCCCCAAAAAGTCCTCCTAATCCATTCCCTTCAGAGTCCAAATCAACCAAAATATCACTAGACGGAGCACCTAAAGACTCTCCTTGCTGTACAAACACTCAACCCCCTCTATGCCGACAATCCAACATGCAAAAAGCTTAAAGTTACCAATTGAATTTGCCAAAGAGGGAATCTTCCTCCACAGCAAAAGAGCCCAGGAGCAATATGGAGGTAGGCAGCGCTCCCATGGACTCAAGCACTCTTTTGCGTAAAACACTTGTATTACCAAAGTAACCCTTCACCAAGCAGTCTCCTATGCAAAGAAGATGTCTCTTGGGGAAGTGAGGAATTCAGAATAACCAAAAGTAATCTCTTAGTCTATGTTTCTTCTATAATAGCCATATAGAAGGAGCACAACACATAAACTCCTGCTCTCATTTGATCGGGGGTCCCACCACACCAAAGAGAGCACCACACAACAATTCACTCTTCCTAGCCATACTCACTCATACAACACCATGTAGGGAAAGCAAGTAATGATTCAGAGGGTTTCTCTTAATTTGGGACTTTTGCATGCAAAACTAATCCAATTCAATGAAATTTAAGTATGCCAAGCCAAACATTGGGAGCATTTATCAAATATATTTAATGCTTGTCGGCTGTTAACAGTTTTCAATAAAGCTGAATAGAGACAGCGTATTCAAAATGCAACCTCTTCTAAGTTAGGAGAAAGACTTAGTTGAGTTGAGCAGTAACTTAAGTTCCACATAACATGACAAACAGAATTCAAAAACCTATTTTTTTCCTTCTTTTTTGGATAAATTAAATCTTGCAAGCATTGTTCCAAGAAGAATGTGCAAATAGTTCTGTAATGTCCCAGAGAATGAATTTCGGGTCCTACTCTATAGCTATTAGGGTGTCCTACATTTTCAAGAGGCACAAGGGTCCCTGCCTGGTACCTCTTAGAATAGAATTAGGACTTCAATTAAGGTTAGAAAAAGAACCGGAAAACATAGGATTAATAGGGACTAAGTAACGTAGGTCATGGCGTATGGCATTCATTATAATTGATAATATTCAAGCCAAAAACCAAGTATAGAGTAGATTATAGTGCCAATGATCAGATGCAATCCATAAATGAATAATTTGCAGTACATTTAGAGCCTTAGTAGAGAGAGAGAGAGAGAGAGAGAGGGAGAGAGACCTTTTCGTCTTTAAGAGTAGAATTCCGGCGATACCGTTCTCTGAATTGAGCAATTGTATCGCCGGCGAAAGCCAAGGAAGCGGCAGTAGCCGCTTGCCTCAGTGGGAACCTGTATCCACTTGGGCCATTTACATCGACGGAGTCGGAGGGCTTGGAATTGGATGATGGACGCCGCTTTCTTCTCCCGAAATTGCTCCACCACAGTCCGCCGGGGCTGCCTCCTCCGCCGCCGCCACCCAATACCACCATTTCTCACTCCAAATCAAAATGGACTGTTCCGTTCTGCTCTTCACAATCCACTTCCAGAGCAGAAGAAAGAGTTGGAACCCTTTTTATTAGTTTTTAGATATCAACTTTTTTACTTCCTTTTTCTTTATTTACTTTACTTCTTTCTTTTTACCATATCCTCAGCTCAAGCCTCCAACATTTAATTCCGATAACCAAACATAATTTTCTTTTTATTAATTTAGGAAAACAAAGAATACCAACCTAGGAATAGGATGTATTGTCTATTTTACCCTCTTCAGAAAACATTGTATCACATTCTGTATGCATTTTTGAAACTAAGGTTTTTCTATACTATAAGATTTATATGTAGAATTTTTAAATAATAGTATAGATATTTATGTCACGCTTAAAAAAAAAATACACGTGCATTAATATTTTAAAATAAAATCTAGAATGATGACTTCAGCCTACCTTCACATTTTGAATTTTACACTTTAATCCATTCATTTTTCATTGCAATGCAGAAAATTTAATTTCTGATTAAGGATATTTAGATTAAATCTTTTAAGAGTTCAAACTTACGGTTTTTTTTTTTATTAATTGTGTAGAAAATAGTTCAGATAATTAGTTAATATGTATTATATTATGTAATCGGGTACTTTTTTATTATATTAATATATTTATTTATCAAAATCAAATCGATTATAAACTTGATTTTGTGAATATTTGATTTTTTTTTTATATTTCTATATTTATAATATTATATTTTCATATTGGTAACTATAAATTTTTTTTATATAAATCTAATTTATTTTAATAATTCATTGAACAAATAGAGTATTAGGTTTTAATATTTTTATATTATTTCTAATATTCTCTAATATAATATCAAAAACAAATTTATTTATTTTTCATATTCATATTATTTTATATTTTATTATGGTTTCAAAATTCTCTTTGCAAATAAAGTTATTCACATACCTGCAATGCCATAATTGGAACCTTCTTCATATTTTTCTATCATGAGTCAGAGTAGCCAGAACCTTAGCTAGAGGCTGAGTCGGGAGTCAAAGCCAGAGTTTGAACAAAGTCAGAGAGAGTCAAAGTTAGAGCCTGTCCGCTCAAAAAAAAAAAAAAAAAAAACTCTTTAGGGTTGAAAAAAATGAGAGCTCCTTTACAAAAAAAGGTTATCTACACATCTTTATGTGTCTTTAGAAGACCCCTGAATTGTTTTAGAAAAAGTTGTTCTTCAGTATGCACCCACACGCACCTCCAGAAGACCTCTGGTCTACTATGGAGAAGTTGCTCTTCGATGTGCACCCACACGTGCCTCAGAAGCCCCTTATTCCGTTTTGGAGAAAAATACTTTTCAATATAAACCTATAACATTTTTCAAAATCAGGTGGTTTTTACGACACTATATTGAATTTGAGGGGATATTAGAAAATATATTATATATCAAAATAAAAATAATTATTGATTTGATTTTAATACATATTTAATTTTTTTTATTTTTATATTTGTAATAACAATTTTTATATTAATGATAATGAGTTTTTCATATAATTTCAACTTATTGTAATAACTTTTTGAAACAATAGAGTATTATATTTTAATATTTTTATATTACTTACAATACTCTCTAACACGTTATCAAAATCATGTTTATTTATCTTTATTATTCATATTATTTTATATTTTCATCGATAAAAAGCAAGCTATAACATATATTTTATTTTATTTTATTTTTAATGGTTGTTCGATTCTAATACCTTGCAATCTCCTCGGAAGAACCTGCGCCTGGATATGCAAAGACGCTTGTGAATCCAGTGCATTCCAAAGCTCAAGACCCGATCATACATAATGACACGTTGAGCTATAGAAATTGGAATTTGAAAATTTGTTCAAGAAAATTTAATGCAAATGCAGGGCATCTAAAAAGAAAAACACCATGAAATTTGATCATCTCAAGTCGTGCGATAATGCAATACAACCTTCAGAAGAACAAGAACCAAATTTCTTGATTAGTGTTTGTACACTGTATTCATCTCATAACCAAAATGCACTACTTGCTTTGCTTCCAAACAAAATGTTCTTGTGCTTCAACAAGGTGATTACCATGCCATCCTATAACCTTTCACCCTTGAGAACAGGCAATTCACTCCCTTGAGAGGAAATACCGTTTTCTTTCAGCCAAGTGGTGGTACAAAAATACTTCCAAGAATATTTAAGTGTCCATGCAAAGACAGCATATCATGCGTACAATGCAGTCAAGGCTTTGCTTCTGACAAAAATCTGAGGCTAGAAATCTGGAAAATGAATATAGCATGCATGTATAGTAGCTATTAGTTCCAACCAAAAACTAAGCTATCTCTTTAAGCTGTCAACAATTCCGTCTTATCTTTTTCATAGGTTATATTTTAAACTCTAGGAACTTTCAGATCCGAGCACACCCATTTTGAGAGATGTACGTTTTTTGCACCAAAAAAAAAAAAAAAAAAATTAAAACTTCCTAAAAATAAAATTTAAAAAATAACACCCACATGTTGCGTCTTGAAGACGCGATATGCACTGACACTATTCATGAACAGTGTCATATCGCGTTTTGAAGACGCGACATGACACTATTTGCTTATTTCACATGTCGCGTCTTCAAAACGCGATATGTGAGTGTTAGTTTTGGAATTTTTTTTTGGTAGAAAGTTGTTTTAATTTTTTTTTTTTTTTCGTGTTGAAAAGGAACATGTCTCCACCCATTTTCACTCTTATGCTGTCAACACTGTCTGTCTTCCTCTCTTGATAATCACTTTATTATTGTCACAGATCAGTTTGTATTATTATTTTTCAGAAACCTTGTTTTCTTCGCCATCCTATGTCTTAAAAGTTACAACCTTTGGCAAAAACACCTAAAATAAAGGAAAAGCGCAGACCATGAAGCTACCTGCTTCCATTCTTATTCCTTCTAAACCACTTTCCTGTCATTGCAGCAATCCCATGCTTCTGCTGCACTCATTTTGCCGATCCTCAAATCTTCCACACAGCCTCTACTCCAAAAGAACAAGGATTTTCCATGCTGTCCAGGATGATAGATATGAAGTTGTCCCAAAAATTTTCCCTTTTCTTCACAATTTCTCCATTCCCCTTGGTCTCTACTGCTCGTATTGCAGAATATTATGGTAGTGAAAGGGATGCCTTATTGCAGATAAGGGATACTCTAAGCTCAACTTTGGATTTGCATTCAAATTGGACAGATCATCCTTGTACCAGTAATTGAAGTAGATGGAGAGGAATAATTTGTTTAAATGGCTACATAGTTCATCTTGTTCTTGAAGGAATTCAGCCCACAGGAACTCTTCCACCTGCATTTCTGCAGAACATTACTTTCTTGAGCAAACTCAGGTTGAGAAACAATTTGATATCCGGTCCTCTTCCAAGACTAACAAATCTCACTTCTTTACAATCAGTCTTCCTATCGCAAAAACAGTTTTCGGGTCCAATCCCTCCATACTACATTTATCTGACAAGGCTACAAAAACTAGATCTGCAAGAGAATTCTCTTGGGTCAAGTTCCAACCCTCCATCAGTTTAACAGACTTCAATGTTTCTTACAACCATCTAGGAGATCAAATATCTGACACTCAAGTTCTTCAATCATCCTTGAAGAGTTCCTTCGATCATAACAAGGACTTGTATGGGAGTCCCTTGAATACACCATGTCCTACTCTGGCTCCTGCTCCTGTTTCTGCGTTGCCTCCTCCAGCTCCTATTGTTCATCCACCTCCTGCCCCAATTCCTCTGAGTCTGTCCAATGAAAAGAGCAATACAAATCTCAAATCATAGAGCGTTGCTATGGTTGCGGCAGGAGCAACTTTCACTCTTTCATGTTCATTTTCTTCTTTTGTTATTATAAGAGGGAACGACAAGAGGAAGCTGCAAAAACTGATAATGCAGGTATGACTCCACCTCATTTGGAAACATGATTTCAGTGTGACACAGGTTGGAACATAATGTTCTGTGCTTCTATTGACAGGTGAGGTTTCTGCTGAGAAGAGACCAGACAGTTATGTCACTGGAGGTGACCTGAAAGAATGATAGAATTTTTTGATAAGGGCAGACCATCTTTTGACATGGATGAATTGTTGAGGGCAGCAGCAGAAGTGTCGGGAAAAGGTAAGCTAGGCACCACATATAAGGCAGCTTTGGAGTGTGGTCCTCTTGTTGTCATGAAAAGACTCAAAGAAATGATCAGTTTGAGCAGGAAAGGCTTTGTTCAGCAGATGCAATTGCTAGGAAAGATGAGGCATGAGAATCTTGTAAAGATTATCTCCTTTTACTATTCAAAGGATGAGAAGCTTGTTATCTATTAGTATATACCCCATGTAAACTTGTTTGAACTATTACATGGTGAATCAAGTTATCCCTTCTAAATTCCTAGCTTTCAGAACAAAAGAAATTACTAATTTTCCCTTAGGTTTTCATGCTAGAAAATCGAGGGGCAGGAAGAGTACCGCTTAACTGGAATGCAAGGCTATCTATTATCGAGGACATTGCAAAGGGGTTCAATTTTCTTCACCAATCTTTACTTTCTCAGAGTCCCTCATGTTAGCCTCAAATCTTCAAATGTACTAATTCGGCATGGTAATGGAAACCACATAGCTAAGCTAACAGACTTTGGCTTTTTGCCGTTGCTGCCTTCAAAATCCTGTGAGAAGCTAGCCATTGGAAAAGTACCTGAATTCTCACAAGGAAAGAAGTTGAGCCACAAAGCCGATGTCTATTGTTTTGTAATTAGCATATTGGAGGTCATAACAGGAAGAGATCCAAGTGGGTTTTCAGAAGGAATGGTTAATGATTTTAGTAATGGGTCAAAACAGCTGCTAATAATGATTGGTCTACAGATATATTCGACGTCGAGATACTAGCCACATATGAAAGGCATGATGAGATGCAAAATCTAACATGGACAGCGCTTGTGTGTACAGATTTGACTCCAGAGATGCACCCTAAGATGAGTGAAGTTAGAAAAATACAAGAGATTGGGAGGGGAAATATAGAAATTAACTGTGCCTAGAAATTTACTACGTGTTCCATTTGATGTTATTTGATTTAGTGCTTTTCTTACTTGATTGTGGATCCAGAAATATTTGACGTATATGCTGTGTCTTACTGTTTCAGAAATCTGTAGAGGATTATATCCGAACAGAAATAACATGACCACAATGCCTTTTGTGCATCTCTCTCTCTCTCTCTCTCGCAAGTATCAGGGTTGGGAAGGGAATGGGCATACAAGAAACTAAGTGTAACACAAACCGTCAAAAAAAGAAAAAAAAGGAATACTCTCGTCCTTGCTTGGCCTTATAAGTAAATAGATAAAATTTTGGTCAGAAGATGTAATATACATTTGGGACTTACTTGATAAACATAGATTAGCACAATTATTTTGTGAAATATCAGAAAAAAGAAGCTCCACGGTCTTGTACATCACCTTGGTCCTGATAGAACAGATGGCAGAAGTGGAGAAGTAGCTGCAAACTTTGCGTCTATACGACCTACAGCTTCCATGGGTTTTGGCAGCTGAGAAAATGAGAAACCATAATCCAAGTTCTCTTCTACATCCATCACACCCTCCATGACCTTAACCACCATTGACATGGAAGGCCTCTTAGTGAAATCACTCTGGAGACACCATGCAGCGAGCCTCATCACTTTCACTATTTCTCTTTCATTGTATTGCATATCCTCGTTGTGTTTATCTACCATATCCATTAGTCGATCTTCCTCTAACTTTTGCTTAAACAGACTTAGCAAATGCATGCCTTCCTCTGGCTGATAACGATCCAAGTTTTTCCTCCCACAGACTATTTCCAATACCACCACACCAAAACCGTACACGTCAACCTTTTCAGTAATGATTGAGCTCAGCCATTCAGGAGCTAGATACCCTGGAGTGCCTCTCATGGCGGTCATTACTTGGCTTTGGTCCTTGTCGATCAATTTAGACAATCCAAAATCCGACACTTTAGCATTAAAACTCTCATCCAGAAGGATGTTTTGAGGCTTGATGTCTAGGTGAATTATTTTCTGCCTGCAATCTTCATGTAGATAGGCAAGTCCTCTTGCTATGTCAAAGATGATCTTCCATCGATGTTTCCAGTCCAGTGAAAAGGCTTGGTTTTTCGGAAAGATCCATTTGTCCAAGGATCCATTGCACATGAATTCATAAACTAGAAGTCTATGGGATTTGTCAGCACAAAAGCCAATCAATCTCACCAAGTTGACATGGTGAATGCTGCCAATTATTTCAACTTCAACTAAAAAGGATTTCTTTACTTGCCCTAAGCCCTCAAGAAGCTTTACTGCAACTTTAGTACCATCACCTAAAGTCCCTTCATAAACTGAGCCAAAACCTCCTTCCCCGAGCTTCTTACTGAAATCACTGGTTGCAGATTTTAAGACCTCATAAGAAAATCTTGTGGGCAGTCCAGGTACTTGATCCAAATAATCCTCTTCAGCCTCCTCAGAATTTCCTCTTTTATAGAGGTACATCAAAATGCCTAGAATACATGCCACTGTGGACAAGACACCAACACTCAATCCCGCAATGAGTGCCATGTGACTTGTTTTCTTTTTAGGAACTGTCCCGCTTTGAACATTTTGAACCTTCAAAAATGCAGACGAATTGTAATGTGTTGTCTCCTCCACATTATTCATGAGTGAAAACACTTCAGAAGGAAGATAGCAATCCCCATTTGAAGAGTTGTAACCATACTGAAACAAAGCAGCTTTGCAAGAACAATTTCTTAAACAACCCTGTTTGCAACTCTCCATATCTACACCTGTCATGTCTGGATTGTTTATGCCATTGTAGCCATCGTAAATAAAATATCTAATGTCATCAAGCTCTAGTAGTTCATGGTTCTGTTGCTCCACACAAGTCAATGGAGTAATCTCAGAACATCCAAGACTAGGTTGCCTATAATCTTTTTGCCTAAAATAACTTGTTCCTCCATTGGCAGATGCAGGACAACTACACTGCCCATTGTTGGAGCAAATGCCATATGTTCCACATACAAGAGGATAATTACACTCACCAAGATAACCGGTCAAGAGATCAGCCACTTCTGCCCACTTGTCTCCCCATTGATAGACTCTCAAATGCCCATCAGATCCTAGCTTCATATACTGCGCAGAGGATGCCTGAGGAACTGAAATCACTTCATCTGGTTCACTTGGTTCAGCAGAAAGTACGAACAAAGCCAAACTCCCATTTAGAAACTTAACGTAACTCGGCACATTACTTGTTTTGTTGCCACTGACAAGCTTAAAATAATATGCTTGAGGGGGGTTAGATCCTACATAAGCAAAAAGTCCTTCACTTGTTACCGACAGAGAATACAGTCCTCCATTTGTCCAATTTGTATTTGAGACACTTGCAGTTAGGTAGTTCCCAATCACCAAACTCTGCCCTGGAACCAACACGTCCGTTGGATGATCAAAAGACTGCCATATAGTTGTGCCTTTCTCATCAAACAGCACAAGATTCCCCGTCTCAGTCAAATTCAAGCCTGCAATGGACTTGGCAGATGTATTAGTAGACCATGCTACTGTTCCATCAACATCTTGCAGAACCAAGTCTCCATCAGATTTTAGCAGCAACGTTGCATTGAGTCTAACTGGTCTGTCTCTATTGGCAGACCAGACTACTTGTGGGAACCCTATAGAGGGCATGGTGATGTAGGAAGCACTGTCGGTCTGAACAATGAAGATGGCAAAGAGATAGGTGTCACAGCTTCCATTGCAGAAGAAGCCGCAAGCATATCGTGGACCAAAGCTTCCTCTCAAAAGAATGGATCTGACTGTTGATCCATCACTGAAGTTCACGGAATGAGGAGCGGAAGGGCTGTTTGTCCATGAAGTTGAGAGATTTGCTTCTGGGTAATCAAATGATTCACCATTGATGAGGTAAAGTGAAGAGGATATGATTAATATGAGGGGAACCGGCCTAGAGAAAGACCAGGTTATCTTCATTTTGCCGTATGACAGCCTTCAAAAATTGGATTGATAGAGGCTCAACAGATTGCCCTTTCGGAGAGCTCTTTAAAAGTAATTGACACTAAAATAAAAAATGCTACTGGTGCAGAGAAGTTATAATATACATCAGATGGTGGAGTATTATAATACAAGATGGTTAATCAGGATATCTTCTTCCTTACAATATAGGGAATGGAGAGAGATTTGTAGCACAGCACCACAGGCATTTTCTTTTTCTTTTTTAAACTTTTATTATTAATGTTATGCACGAATTTTATGAATTATTGCACATACATACATACATACATACATACATATATATATATGTATATCCAGTAAAATTAGTAACATGGATCAATCGTATAATCAATTAAAGTAGCCCTTTTCAATAATAATAATAAAAATAAATAAAAACAGATTACTGGACTAAATTTTGCCCTTTTGAATATAATAATGCTGTGAACAAATGAGTTATTCATGGGTGGGTAAAATATCATTTCCAACTATCTTCACATACACGCACTTCCCCCATTGAACCAAGAACTTGGCAGCCAAGTTTGACGACACATTTGGTTTATTATTTTATTATTATTATTATTATTTTTGTTCCCACCATCGGTTCATTGTTACCCATTTGGTTTATTATAAATCAAAAGAAAGAGAAATACAAGAAGATGCATTTGCGAAGGAAAGCAAACATTATTAATGACTTTTGACCTCGTTTTCCAGCATTATGTTGCTTGCCAACTCCAAGACAGCCAGGTCCAAGCTGTCCATGTCCGTGTTAAAATGCACTTTTCTAAAGAACAAAAGAAAAAAACAATGAAATTGATCTTGGGAAGCCATCTTTGACCTGGATTTCTATAGCATAATCTGGCAAATGTACAGGAATTAAAATGTTGTTTTTTTATCGATACAAAATTGAAATGGATTCACCGGACTTGACATGTACATATCAATGCAAGTCAAAGGCTGACCATTTCTAGAACGTCTCACAAGAAACTGATGGCGGGACCTTGTTTGCTTTCCCCTTTCCGGAAAATATTTCAACAATTTCTTTATGATGAATTTTTTTTCTGGATTGTTCACTTCTTTGTTTATTTGATAAGACTGTTTAAAAATCCTTTTTATTTTTCCATTGTTTGGAGGAAATTGAATTGATGTTATGTAGTAGAATTAAGTCCAGGAATTACTTTGCTTTTGTTTCTCAAGGTAGTAATTGATGGGGTAAAACGGAATTTAGAGTCACCCGGTAACCTTTTATTCTATTTTCAACGTATGCAAAATTCAATTCCAAATATTGAAAAAAAAAAATTTAATATTGTTAAATATTATTTGAAAGAGTTAAAAAGACTACACCACTCAAATTAAAATGACATTATAAATTAATATATTTACTTTTAGATATTAATTTACTTTTAGATTAAAATAAAAATTAAGCCCGTTTTGCATAAGAGAGATAGGAGTGTTTTTTTTTTGTGCGAAAAGAGAGAAGAGAGAGAAAGGGAGAAGAGAGAGATCAGAATCCCAAATAACTGCCACATTAGCAATTAAATTGCTTGGCACTGTCACATCAGCGATTGCTAAAATGACAATATCTTTTTGTGACGATAATAACATGTCAACACCTATACGTTCATCTAAATTATCACGTCAATACTTAACGAACATTCTATCATTATTTATATCATCGTCTATAGCAAAAGGATTAATATATTATGATTTTGAAAATTAGAACACCACAAGGTTACTTTTTTAACTGTAAGGATTAATTCGTAAAATTTAGATAAAATTCAAAGACCGGATATCATTAAGAGAAAGACTCTAAAATTAATGCATTTAAAGAGAGAAAACTTAACAAAATTAAATGTTTTAAAGACAAAATTAATGTACTTAGTTTTAAAGAGGGAATAAATTAAAACTATTGTTAAAGAGAGAAAAAATAATTTTTTTAAGTAAAAAAAAAACTAATTTAGTTTTATAAAAAAAAAAATTACTATTAAGAGAGAAATCTGAGCAGTATAGCTTTAGAGAAATAGACCAATGGAAAGCCGACCTAATAGCATAAGATACTACATCCCTTAACTTTCATATTCAAAATTTAGAAATGAAAAAAAAAATACGCTTATAATTTCATTCCTTAAATAGGATCCCACAGACGCTTGAATCAATTTGATAAGAGTATGATTCCAAATATTTGATCTAATAAGAGAGAGAGAGTGTGTGTGTGTATGTGTGCGCACACGTGCGCATGCACGCCCACTATAATTGTTTTATTTATTTATTTTTTTACCAAGGGATATAAAATAATTAAATTATAATTTATAAAATTTAAACATATCTTAATGCACATACCAATCAAAGAGAAGAAAATATTATCCCTCTATGATTTTTTATGCAATCTTTTACCACATAATAAATGCCGACTATGTTTTCAAAAACAAGTTTTCAACAGGAGGAGATATTTTGAAGAAACAACGTGAAAAATCGAACCTCCCCCAGTCATACATAACTTTTCTAGTATTTACCAGCAAACATATGGATCCTGATATAACCCGACTTTTACTTGAAGAAACATTGCTAACAACCAAGAATGGCAAATTTTGGCTCCACAAAAATTATCCCCTTCCCTTTTATGGGAACTGTAATTGCAATGGGTTCAGGAGAAAACTAGAACAAGGCATTAAAAATATACTTTGCGTACATCACTTCGGGTTTTTGGGTGGGGCTGGGGCTGGGGCTGGGGGAAGGGAACAGGCACCAGTACTCTAGCAGCTCACTGTAACTTCTGCAGCAATATGTGAAAAATAATTTACTTCCCACTTTAGGGTCCCCCCCCCCCTCCTCTTAGGGTGGGGAGTGAAAAATTGGTATCAAAAGAAGTGCAATTAACGAGGACTAATAGTACAGTTCATCAAAAGATAAAGCAAACTTGCATTGGCCCCCCGCGAGAATAGAACCCAAATGCATCAAATGCAGCGGCCATCATCAAAATCTTGTTGCTTCACTATGAATCATGAATGGTAGAATACTAAAAGATAAATAAGTGAAGATGGCTTGTTTACCGACAGCTGCACTTCTCTTAATATTTTAAATTGTATTTAGTTGGCCTTACCAGCCTTCTCCAGCTAGCAAACCCTGAGAGGAAACATCTCCAAGTAAGATTGGGCCACAATGTTGATATAGAGAAAGCATCAAGAATAATAATCCCTCTCATATTCATGTACTTATACCACTTCTAGAGAGTTTTCTACAACTTCTAGTGCCTCATGCACAAGTTCTTGGATAAACCCCTGCAAATACGATAGGGAGTTGAGAACTTCACTGTTCTTGGAGTACAAGGATTTGAACAGATGTTCCTCACTAAACTTTTTGTTGGGTTACCATTTACAAATGTGCAAGTAGATTGTGTTAATATCTGGCTATTAAAGCAATGCAAGGAGATAGACAAACATAGATGAAACTAGGAAGGAGAAAGCGTTGGAGAGCATAAAGAGAATAAAATGCAAGAAAAGTGAAAAAAAGCCATGGCATTTTCTCCAAACTGCCATGGCAGATCTAACGGAAACTCAGAAGTAGTCTGCAGAAAAAAATCACCGTGGCACTTTCAGAGATTTTGGCTGTGAGAAATTCTTTCCTCTTCTGAAACATATTATGCAAAGAGGGCTCTAAATTGAGGGTAGAAGCATACTTTGGCAAAAGAACAACAAGTAAAAGCAAGGGAATGGGGTAAACACGATTTGGGAACTCAAGAATTGAGAATTTTGGAATCAAAATGAAGAATTTGTGTAATCATTCAAGATAGTTGTATCTTCTTTTCTTTTAAATTCCTCGGTTGTTTATCAATTAACATGAGTAACTAAATTTATTTCGAGGGTTTCAATTGAACCCAAGCTTGCTTTTGGATGAAAACTTAGGTTTTAACATTTGATTTTGTGTAATTGCAAGACAAAGACCATGGTTTTATTTTTTTTGTTATGCTTTGAGGTTTATTCATCAAATTCTTCTTGATTATCTTGTAGAAATCGATGCTGGTGATATCATTGATGATTCTTGTAATCCTACTTGTAATTGTCTTGCAATCGTGTCAATTGGATTGATGAGACAGTGTTTTGAATGATTCATGCCATGAAATAGATAAATAATGTCAAACTTGAATAAGTTATGCTACTAATAGATGGATTACGTCACTAAGCCTAGAAATGAATATTAGTTTGTTGTAATTTGTAATCATACCAGTGGGGACGCTCGGGAGTTCAAAGCTTGTAGCTTAGAATTCTACACAAATCAAATTGATAACTTAAGTAATCCACACTCGCTGCTAGTGGTGTAATTGAACACAGGATCTCTTTACCTTAATTTGACTCAGTTTAATTACTATCTCATTCTTAATTACTTTAGTTTATTTGGTTAATATAGTTTCATTCGACATTTTTTACTTGATTACACATCACGCTATGTCCACCACAAGAGACTCTAGAAACACGCACGTCAACGATTAAGGCACCCCAGTACTCACTTGTCAATGATAACCTCATACATTTGCAAGCTCTTAGGGTTTTCATATATATCACTTTTTATACAGACATCCACATCACATCAAACTGGTCTTATATCTTCTCAATTGATGACAATGCAGATTTGTTCAATTGGGAAAGGGGGAGAGAGAGAGAGGAAGTTGAAACCAAGAGGAAGAAGCTCAAACAAATGGATTGCTTTCAGAACTTCAATAAGACGTCTTTCTTATCCTCATATTCCAACTCTTACAATAGGAGGAAATGTATGCACCTGCAGCAATTGAAATTAGTGTCTCAGGATTGGAATAAGGGATTACAACCATAAAAGCTTCTGTCCTAATTTGTGAAAGGGCTCGACAGCATCAGATTGAGAGTTTGACAGCGCCTTGATTGGAGAGACCTTTCCTCATGGATGACATCATCTGGCAGTTTTTTAATTTTAGAAGGGAGAAGGCCCCAGGTTCTAATGGATTTGCCGTGGTTTTCTTCCTCAATTTTTGGGGCTTTATTTGTGAATACTTGTGCAGAGTTTTTGGAGAGTGAGTTACCAATTCAATTGAGTGGTGGCTAAAAGCATGAACTCCACTTCATAGTTCTTAATCAGAAGGATTTGTTCCTTGAAGTGAAACACTTCAGACCTATTAGTCTTACCATCATTATCAAAATTTGGTAAGGTTTTAGCTAATAGATTGTGTCAGGTGCCAGATAGTACTTTATAATCAGAGCGCTTTTATAGGAGGTACACTATTTTTTTTAGAAGGCTAGTGACATGGTTAACTATGAGAAGAAGAATGATTTGGAGCAGAGGATGACACCATTCTATTTCTTAAAATGCACAATGGCTCTGGGGATATGATTATCCTCAACATTTTTTTAGAAAGTCTTGGGTTTAGGTTCAATATTGCCAAGAGTGGGCTTCCTGGTATAATGAGATTTCTGATAATCTGATTGCATTTGTCAGTTGTGAGAAGAGACAAGGACCTGTCCCGTATGTAGGGGTTCCTGGGGCAATCTGAGGAGTGTTTCTTTCTGGAATCCTGTTGTGGCTAGGATTATTAAAAGGTTGGACGGCAGGAAAAGTGCTTTTCTTTCTCAAGGTGGGCATATCACCTTGATGTATGCGTGTCTTTCTAGCATTCTCCTTTGCTTTCTATCCCCTTTAAAGAATCATGCTGGGAAGACATGGAAGATTGAGAAGTTGATGAGAAACCCTATTTGTCAATGCATGGTTTGATCAAGAGAAACAATTTGATTAGTAGGGAACGAATTTCTAGATCTAAATTTGAAGTGGTTGCAATAACTATGTTCCATTTAGAAAATGGCTACAATGATTCCCCTTAGAATCCAATTCTTCATAAAAAGGACTTACTCGGTACACAAATTGCTCTCCAGCTTAGTGCGGGAATAGAGGGAGGATGAGCGTATATGTACGCCTTTCTCTTGCATTTTGCAAAGAGACAAGAATATTGAAAGCAAGTATGATCCCGGCAGAATAGATTGGATGCTGAGATTTGGAAATAAATCAAAATTATTCTTCCTAATTTTTTAAAGAGGGATGATTTCATGTTCTGTTTTGGGAGGATTCCTGAGTTGGAGATTCACCCCTTTACATTACTTTTTTCTTGATTCTATCAGCTATTTATGCTTCAAACTTATAAAATATTTCTATTAATGGAAGGATATCTCGGTCTCTAGGAACTTTCAATTCATAAGAAATCCAAGATAGTATATTCTAAGAAACACAAACAGCAGAACCCTAAAGACAATTGAAGGAACTATGTTCTAAAGAAGGTACTCTAGAAATTGAGAAACTATGTGTAAAAAAACACTCATTATAACCAGCCTTTCAGTTTAGATATTTAACAAAAAGAAAAAAAAGGAACTTACTCAGCTAATCAGATGAATGCGACGCAATCCAGGACGTCCTCATGTGGCTTCATCTTGACTATCCATCTCGTCAAGAATTACATACCTTGCATGAACATTTTCTATAGAGCCCTGTATCTCTTCATCTCCTTGATCCTTCTTCAGCTTGTTATATCTTGGGTGGAGGGGAGAGAGAGAGAGAGAGAAAGCAAAAATTATTGTTCATTGATGACAACTAAAAGACTAGGAAGCATAGACAATAGAGGTTAGATGTTGAACATAAATATGTGTCAATTGCACATGCTTAACATGCAGCTGAAAAGTATCCGGCACACATGGTGTGTTGGAAAAGGAGGATAAGTAGGCAAAAATTACATTAGTGATCATACCATAAGATAGAACACTACGAACTTTAGGCATAAAGTAGATGTAATTTATAGAAAGATATGTCAGACAGAACTGAATTCAAATAATTAATTCATCAATGATAAGAACCTTGAAGCATAGACAATAGAGGTTCAATGTTGAACACAAATATATGTCAATTGCACATGCTTAACATGCAGCTGAAAAGTATCAAGCACATAACATGGCATGCTGGAATTGGTGGACAAACCAATAGAAAGAAAAAGGAGGATAAGGAGTAGGCCAGAATTAGGTGAGTGATCATACAGTAAGGTAAAACATTACGAACTTTAGGCATAAAGTAGATGTAATTTAGAGGGAGATATGTCAGACATAACAGAATTCAAATAATTAATTCATCAATGATCAGAATCTTACAACAACCTTAAGACCCGTACACTTATAAGCTAAACTACTCAACAATTAGGATACAATCAATTCTCTAAAAGCCTTACAACCTTAAGACCCATACACTTCAAAAAATTACAATCAAATAAAAATGGAAATCATATCATCTCTAAAAACCCAAAACAGAAATTAGAAACTTCTCGTGTCTGCGAACATTTTATTATTTTCAAAAATGGGTGGCACGTGATGATAAAAGGTTGTGATAGTAGTTGGAGGGGGGGGGGGAGAGAGAATGAGGCAAGAAAAATAAACAGATTAAGAAGAGGAGAGGACCTGTTAGGAAGAGGGAGCTACAAATTGAGAAAAAGGAGAGAAAAGAGACAAACTGAAGGAGAAACTACAAAGGAGAACCAAATGTGAATAATTTATTTAAATATTCATCCAACCCTCTAGCCATGCATCGTTATAGGCAATAATAACAATCAACACAAGAATCCAATCAAATTAAGAGTCTAAAATAAGTCAACTTAAAAATAATGATATCCATGTTCTAGTGGTACTCAAAAGTTTACTAAAATATTAAATCTCCAAAAATTTTAAAAATATCATATCAATCAAATCAAATTAAACACAGCGTTGTGCTTCTATTCTTATCCTACACGGGGAAGGGAGCACAAGATAAGAACATTTTGGAACTTTTCTTTTTTTCAATTATTGTTAGAAAAAATATAAGAAAAATTCACTTAAAATCTCACGGTGTCTCCATGTGATTTCTCCACAAGCAAAATTTGCCCCACCATTACCATTTGACATTAAAGGCTTGAATGCAGAAGCCATTTTTATTAAAAGATAAAAAAACACTGGGATTATGTTTGACACAAATTTGAAAGAACCAAAGTTAAATGATTTTTAATCAAATGGCAAAGCTAACAAAGGGATCACATTGGCTAATCAATGAAAGAATAAGGGACAAAATAGAATTTCCCCAGTTAAATAAATTTCATAAAGTTCTTTTTCTTTTTTCTCTGATAGAGATGAATAGAATTAGATATAATAGTAAATATACAAAATTCTAATAACGAGAAATCCTCATAACTCAGTGAAAAAAGAAAAATACAGAGACAAAAAAATTCATAAAATTTTTTTAAGGGCTATTTTATGGAAGGGGCAGATAATCTTATCAAATGAAGCTCATCTAAATTGCCAAACTAATTATTGTCAAATCCTTTGTAATGTAAAAAGATTGAACATAAATTGAAAGGATCAGGCTATCATCTGCTAATCCTTTTCCCAAAATATATATATATATATATATATATATATATATATATATATATATATATATTGTGTTGCTTGCTCATGTCCCCGTTGTTTTGTCCATATTTCATTGGAAAATACTCTGAACAGATGCTTTCAAAAGTTACAAACGAGATAATGTTCACAAAAATCTGCAAGGTCTGATGTCCCCAAACAATACGGTGTTGCTGATTCAATTACAGGTTCTCTTTAACACAGTCAAATGGTCAGTCCCCTGCAAGCACCTTTGATAAAGGAAGAGGCTGCAATCTCTGTTGACATATGTGACTCAAAATCCTCAATTTTTTAATATAAGGGACATAATAATAATAATCTGTTTTGATGAACCATAAAGTTCCATCAGCTTGTGAGACTTCCTATATTCTATTTAGTTTTGCATTTAGGTGGTAATTCTTAGGTTGCCTAATCTAGAGAGTTACTAGTATCTCATCCACTAAATCATGTGTGATGCCATGTGTGTCTGATTGTGCTGTGTCTTATTCTATCAGAGCCAACAATGTATAAGTAATGTGGCTGGTAGGGATCCTTTGCTTTTGTCATCCGTACAAGTAATACATCCACAATAATGATTGGCTTAGCACTTTTGAGGAAACAAATGACTTACTTGTACCAATTGAATAAGCTAACACCGACCATGATTGTCAAGAGACCAACCCCTTTCGTCCAGGTGAATTTATCACCAAAGTAGAGGACAGCAACCTAGACATGAAACAATCAATATCAGAATATAGTATGAGGATACACTGGAATTTCAACTTTCAAGTTGAAACGAGTTCATTATATATATATGGGACATAAAACACATTAGTCCATATGCAGACCATGAGCTAAGACAAACAATTTTCTCATTTATGTACCCCAGTTAATGAGCTTATTGCGGCCTGAGTCATCAATAAAACACAATAACTAGAAAGAACCTCTTGTATTTAGCAGCTAAACCAAATAAAGGGACAAAATGCATAATCAGCAAAAGCTAATGATTGTAGCCTGCATTAAGAAAAGTTTCACTTTGCTGTTATCAACAACTTTCCATCACTGATTATACATCCTGATCGGTAGCTCACAGTTAGTTTAGCTACTATGTCTCCAGCAATTATGAATTTCATAGATTTACTTAACGTGACAATGTGTAGAATATGCTGAATGTGATGAATAATACACTTATCCTTCCTCCTTATGTTCTAATACTGATTGTTCTACATAGAAAGAAAGCAAAAATCTATTTTTCTATCAAGAAAGACCATGACAATATATGCAAAAATAGATAAAGCAATAAAAAATGAAGTATCTGACATTAAAGAATGTCTATATCCAGTAGTTCTTTTATAATTATGAGCAGGGATGGGGGTTGCAAGCAGAGTTTAGCAGTACTTATTGAGATAAGCAACAAACTCACACTCCACCCAACTCTTCGGACATTGTTTGAGCCAGTGTAAAATCCTTGCACCCCATAGCGTCAATGAGAATATTCTTCTTTACAAAATAACCACATCACGTATAAAAATTCATCACATGATTTTCCAAATTTATTTCTTTCTTCAGCTTAAACATAGCATTAAAATGGCTTTCATTCATTCTCTTAGAATAATGCCACATCCTATATGCACGCATTTATGCATCTATTCTTGCTCTAAAAGCCTCCCATTAGAGCAGCAGTTTAACTAGCCAGCGAGTGATCAGAGCTCCATGGTGTTTTTGTTAAATAGAACTCTGGCGCCATACAGTTTCAACCAACCCTGACTAGTATAATAAGAATCAAGTAGTTTGTAACCTTCACCCTTTGTCTATTATTCATTGAAAAGCACGTATCTAGTTTGCCTTGAGGACAAGACATCATATGATCCTTTTCTTAAGCAAAAAACCATTATGCCAATTTCTGCAATTAAGGCTGAAAAACTAAAGTCCATAGAGATTGAAATCAGTATAGCAATTAACAAACAGTACAGATCCACAAACACATACAAATACAGATAGAAAGAAATGATTCTTCATGACAGGTAACATCAGTAGACCGAACAGAACAGGAAAGACTTAATAAACTAATCTAGATACATTTCTTGGCATCTCCTTGGTCAGATACAGCTGGAGCTTTTCAAGGGACTCCTGTGGATCTAAGAAGCATATCAAGTCAATCTTGTCTGTTTTTATTTTATTTTATTTTTTTCTTTTCTCCTTCAAAAGAGGAAATTATCCTGTCCTCTTGAATCTCTTTAATTTTCTCCTAAAATAGATCTTTTTTCTAATAAGAAATAAATTAACAAGCATATAAACAAATAAATAGGTTTACGATATCAGGGAAAGATCTAGAACACATTTTTCTTCTTCTTCTTTTTTCTTTTTCTTTTTTTTCTTTTTGGTTTTTTTGGGTTTTTTTTTTTTTTGGGGGGGGGGGTTGGTTGGTAGATTGCATTGCCATCCAAATCACTGGTTCTGTTTTCCAAAACTAATTGATGCTAGACAAATTCTTTACTAAAGTGTACAGAATTTCTGGGTTAGCAATAAGGCCTTGAACAATAGGTAGAAGATGATTAAGAATACAAAAGCCTTTTCTAACAGAATGACAAGAGCTAAGCCAGAGGTATGATAAAATCAGAAGAGCTGGCTAATGTTTTAGTTTATCTTCATCGTATCATGAAGAAAATGATAATAATAAGTACCACATACAAGTATAGTGACAGCCTCCTTGACGACTCCAGCAATTGTAACTGTCACAGCACTGGTTACTGAGATAAGAATATACTCTGTTAGAACCTGCATAGAAAGGTAAGTTTTGACTTCTTTGGCAGCTCAAGTTAAGCATAACATAGCTCTTCAGAAAAAGTAACTGTGACAAGCAGATTTAGAAAGATTTTTTTTTTTTAAGGGAAGGGGGCATGGTAATAGCCGCAATAGTTGGGGGACCGAAGAAAATTTTTAAGGTTGTAAGCCAAACTACTAAGTATAAAAAAAGAGTAGGAATGATGCATGGACTATTTCAAACGTGTCCCTGCAGAAAAACAAAATAAACAAAACCATAAATTTAGTCTTATCTCCAAGCATGTTGCTAATTTATCATCATGGCAAAAAGCAACAATGCTGAATTCAGAAATTTCATAGGAAAACAAAAAGTGCTACTTACCATGAAAAAGGCCAAAGTTCCCCCAAATAGCATAAGCAAGCAACTTCGTGCAACATGCCATGAATTGTTGAAATAATTGTTCTTTCTAAATTCGGACCATGGATCCAACAAAAGAGAGAGAAGACCCGTTATAACTGTCATAACTGGAGTCACGTAACTCATCAAGGTAAGAGGATTTTTCAAACCTGTAGCAAAGAAAAGAAACAAATGTAAAAATATCATAAAGTTTTAATTGGGTAGATCAGTGAAGCTGCAACTAGTCTCTAAACCTGCAGAAGCCTCAAATTTCCAGCCTCATATACTCAATCTAAAGCAGTCAACTTAATATTTTCATCACTTTCTATCGAACATCTTATTGAATAAAGGAGAAAATGTAGCATAGGATTTAAGAAGAGAAAATTTATGCCCATAGAACTAGCACATAAATAAGATTAAAATATACATGCACACACTCATCCCAACCATGCACAATGCTTTTATACGTGCATGTATAAGTTTGGATATGTATCGTAATCTGTCATATTCCCACATCATGCATCACATGTGAAGCTCAAAGTGAGTCTCACACAAAATCAACTCAACAAACTATAGTCCACAATTCAACAGGCACATTATTGAGTCATTGGGCCAAACAGGTCATAGGCTTAGACAGACACCTGTAGATCCAAAAAAATAATATTAAAAAAAAAAAAAAAACAGTCATTGATATCCACTGGCTTGGCTGGTAAAGACTCTTAAGGTGGTACCACAAGGTACTTCAATTTAATCCTACTTGCATGAGGGGTTTTGGGGAAAGGGCGAGCCACCCGCTTGTGTGGCTCAATCACATTTAGAATTAATAAAAAAAAAAAAAAAAAAAAAAAAAAAAAACTCCAAAAATTACCCAAAAAAACACCAACACCCACCCACACACAAAGTTGTCATTCTCATAAAAAAGAATGAAAGAAAATTTCTCATGCATGATCAGGTAAATCAAATAGTTCAACATGTTAAACTCATATATCGCACAAGATAAATGTACATAAACAGAAATTGTAGCATTTTTATAGTGATATAGCAATATTAGGTACTTACCATAACTCTCTTTCTTTATGTTGATTAGGCACCATGCATTCCCGCAGAGTGAAGGTCACATTCCAGGAGAGAAGAAAATATAAGAACAGCAAGAAGGGAACAAATAATCATGTTTATGCATCAAGCAAGTAGACTATGTAAAATCATACCTGCAGAAGAATCTGGGTCATGCACCAGCGAAATCCAGACATCACAGCAGCAAGCATGACAAAAATGAAACCCCAAAACTCAAACTCAGTCTCCTTTGCAACTGCAGGAGATGGTTGGAGTTAAAGAGACAACATGGTAAATATTAAGTGATGCAAGATATTTCTGAGACTGCCCAGTACATTACCACTGTACTACTCATAGTTGAATTCACAAAATGCTAAGAAGAATACCAATGATGAGTTTATAAAGAAATGATGTCCAACAAACCAATACAAATAAAAATAAAAATAAAAACATACCCGTTAATAGAATCCCAAGAGAAATGACTAAAATGATACCCATAAGTTTAAAGCTAGGAGATTCCAACCTAACAAAGATAGGAGAAAAATATAAATAGAAAAACTAAAACAGGAAAATTGTTTATCAGGAAAAAAAAAACAAAAATATAAATGATAAAAGTCAAAAGCACAAGGTAAAGACGAACTTTTAATTATATTAAATAAGGAACAAGAACAAAGAAGAAATCTTGAGCATGTATGTTTAGCCTACAGGCATTGGCAACAACTCCTAAACATTGAGGGAATTACATAACTCCTAATCAGAATCAAATAAACAAGGACATAAAAATACTCCCAATATAGACAAAACTCAAAACAAAATATACATGTTTAATGGTCCTTATATGATCTGCGCCAGGTAGTACCCGCATCCAATCCATAATTTAAATACCCTGCTGTTAAGACCACCACTAAGTAATGGCCTTCAACGCACCAAAAAGCGTCATGAACCACAACATCACAAGTTCATACTATACTAATGAGGTAATCACCCATTTCTTGACAATCAATTTTTTTTTTTTTTTTTGGTTGCTGCAAACTCCACATGGGATTCTACAAAGTTATTCAGAAAGAAAGATAGATCAATCATTTGATAAAATAGTGCTTTTTTCCTTGAGCTTAATACACAGATTCATGGAAACCAACCCTCCAAGCTCTCATGGCACTTGACTATTGAACAATATCTTTTGCCCAAGGAAATTTAAATAAAGTATTAAGAAAAAAAAACATTTTATTTTTCCTTCTAATCAAGAAAGCTTACAAAGGTAGCAATAACAGTTTATACCATAAAGATCATGGACATAAAATCTGGTACATGATAACCTTGATAGCATACAACAATACTAAGATACAATATAGAAGGATGGACAAAAGACATTAAACCATTGTGGCATCTTCTTAAATAATAAGATTAAAAACTATAACATTTTTTTTTCTTTTTATTTTTGAAGTGGTGCTTACATACTTATTATTCATCTTCCTACTATTCCCATCCTTGCACCAATGATGTAGTTCAAACACTTTTCTTTCTGTGAGTTAAAAGACAATTGTCTGACAGAACTAACAGCAGCAGACAACCACAACCATAAAATTCAAAATAGAGTAGATACACATGAGATAGAACATAGAAGACATCGGTGAGTGATTCACCTGAAAGCAAAAGCGAATAAGAGGAGAAATATTGGAGCTGCTGATTTACACTGCAAACAAAAAAGGGGAAAATTTTGGGCATCACATAAGATCATGTGAAACTATAATCAAGGAAAAACATTGATTTAAATGGGCAGAAAAGCATGGAGCATAAAGAGAAGACAACAGACCATGGTCGCAAATGTAACGGAGATAAAAACAAGGGATGCATTGCTCAGATTTATATCCAGTGCCGTTCCAAGAGCTGTTGGTACAACTGTGAAAGGCAAAGTCCATCTGTTGCATTAGTTATCAGAGAAGTCAATAAGACAAGGGAAGACAATCCAAAACTAGAATAACTAAAACAGCAACAAGTGCATTTTTCAAAAACAAAAAGGATAAAAAGGAAGAATTATGAAACAGAAAAACAAAATTCAAATTTGGAAAGATGGGAAGCAGAAATGAAGAAATATTACTTAAATTCATTGGAAACCAAAGTGTCATGACAACATCCATACCATAAATTGTAATATGAGTTAAAATCCATACCATAAATTAAATTAAAAGAATACACAAAATAACCTAAAATTTAACAGAATCCCAGTGGTCTTCATCTCCCAGACAGTAAGACGAGATGTTGTTTGAGGTTGCAGGATCACATCAACATAAAAGGAGAACTTTTAGTTCTTTTTGACATTGATCACAGACAATGATTCCCAAATCAAAAATGGTACTTAGCAATGGCAGCAAGAATAAATGGTGCCGGGTTTGTTTTAGTTATTTAGGATTTAGAGTTCTCCAGTTTTTTTATTTCTTTCATAATCTTTTTTGAGTTGGTTTGGTTTCTTATTTATTTAGGATTTGTGGCCTATAAATATATGTCATTGGTTAATGTAAGACATAATTGATTCATGAATTAAATATTAGAATATTGTCATCTTCTCTCCCAAATATAACCATAACTTATTGCAACCAAGTCATTGCATTTTGAGTTTTTACTCTTAAATCAAGTCAACCTCTGCATGTTTGAAGTAATCTACACTTCAAGTCAAAACAAGGGTGGTTTTCAGACATCAAAGTTGCAAAACTATCTGTGAACAGAGCTGATGCTTTTTTAGCCTTTAACATACCAAACACAAGATGAAGGATGAAGAGAAGCAAAGGGATTACAGTGATTATTGAGGCCTATTTGTATTCCAGCCTCCAAGTAGAAGGAACATCAAATGTGCCACAACATGGGAAACAATCCCAAGGAATAAGCGTACAGAAGAACATACCCCACCCCCCCCCCCAAAAAAAAAATCCAATTGCATGAAAACTGAAGTGTAAAATGTCACCTCTCATAAAGTAATCCCTCCATGATATTCGTACACTGGGTTGAAATCTATGAGACCAAATCCATGTGATGGCTTTTGATAATACAGCTTGCATCGCGAAGTGGACAGTATTCATCAATAAGGGTGCAGGAAACCTTCCCATATTATCTCCTAGCAGCGTCTTGTTATAACTATTTTTCCATTACAATTTAACGAAAATTTGCAGCATTAAAACTAGGAATAGCCATACAACTAAAATTGGAATAATCAGCTGAATATGAACCAGTGGATTAGAATAAACTTACAGTGTCAAGAATGTGCTGAAAGTGTACCAGACAACTATGAAAAACAATGTCTTCAGCACATAGACAATGGTAACAGGGCTGTCAGAAGTTGGTGGAGGTATCTTAAGCGTTTCAAGGTAACTGGGATCATCAACGCTATCATTCAAGAATATTTGCTCTGTTTCAGAACCGTTCTCAATATCAAACGGCTCATATGTTCGCTTTCCACGTGCACTCACGGAATCAACAGAGTGATTACCATTAGTCTGCATACTTCTATGTTCAGACTTACCATGCCCAGAAATTTCTCTCACTATGGGCACCTCTTCCATACCTCGAGGAGAAGGCAACTCAAAATCAGAGTCATCTACAATTTCACCTGCATTCTGTAAATCATAATTTAAATGAATTATCCCATCTTCATCACACCAGCCTGAGAATGAGGGCTCCCTGCGAAGACCAGATCCTTGATTTCCGGGCTGAAAATTATTGGCATCTATATTTTCACTACTTTTTGTTTCCGAATCAGTCTCTATCATCTCGTTTCCTACTCTAAGTTAGACCCATATCCACTCGAGTCCAGATTGGTAACCCCCCTGCTGACATTATATTATCCGTGAATAAATGAAGAGTTTGGAAAATTCATGAGAAACAAAGTAGTGAAATTCTTCCACATATACATACATATTTCTACATAGCTGAATCCAATGCTGAATTCTCAGCATTAAGCCTGTTAAATAATACTTTCTATACTATTAGCGCCACTAAAATTTCTGCATATATGGAGAACAGGGAGAGAAAAGATCAAAATCAAACTTGTTAACTTAGTGCTGAAAGCGACGTCATTGGAAATGGGTAATGGTCAAATTTCTTAGGTTAATTCATATATTTATGACTTTTTAATTGCTTAGGTTTCAGCTAGCACCTAATCAGTTAAATATTTAATTTATCAAATATGACCTAAAGTTGCTACATATCTGCAGGCTTCATGCTAAAATAGCATGAAATCTTTCAAAATGATAAACATTACAGCCACATTTCAGATAACAACGCCAAGGAAACAAATTTAAGAATTCAAATCCACGATTGAAATTTGAGAATTCATGAAAAGAATCTAAAAATAATCCTGCAACACAAAAAAAAATGATGAAAATAAACACAGAAAAAAAACTCCTGAATTGATCGAAATTATACAAGTAAAGACCCATAAAGACTCCAGTGACGAGAGTTTACCCAAAAAGCAGAGATCATGGCAGCTAAAGTCGAAAGAAACCGAAGAATGCGAAATCAAGACAAGACCGAGAAAGAGACTCAAGATGCAGTAGCATTTACAGGAATGAATGGCAAAAAAATAGCATTTTTTGCAGGATCAAATTACCTGAATGGAAAATTGGAGAGATGTGAGTGAGATCTAGAGGCCGGGGAGATGATGTTGGAGATCCAATAGGATTGGAGGGTTAAATGTAAACGCAGAAAGTTTGGTGCGCAGAGCTTGGGGGAGAAGTTGTTGTCGTTGGTGGTTGGAGCCTTTGATTGATTTTGAAGAGACGGAGAGAGAGAGAGAGAGAGAGAGAGAGAGAGAGTTCAAGGTCACAGGACGCAATGGATACACCGTGTGGGATGGAGTCGGTCGAAGCGGACTTCCCCTTTTAACATTTCGGGAGCTGGACGTGAACACAGGCATTCATTTTTAGCGCGCTCGACGGTGTTCCCTAGGCCGATGGACCTAATCAAGCCCGCCAAGTGCCGTGGACCACCACCGTGCTCAACGAAACATTTTTGGATTATTTTTCAAATTATTAAAAAAAATAAAAAATATAAAAATATTGTGATTTTTATCTTTATTCTAAAAGTATCAAAATCCATTTTGAGGAAGTCGATCTGCCCAAATCGTAAAAAAACGAAACTAAGAAATCTATTTTAAAATTGATTTCAAGAAAACTGATTTTAAACTGTCTAAAATCTATCCCAAATCTATCCGAAAACATGAAAAAATTTATTTAATGAATTTTATTTATGAGAAATTAATTTTCTGGTGGGGTAGATTGTCTCTAAATTATTCAATTTTGAAAATGGGGTAAAAATTTTAGGCAATTTTGAATGATTTCTTCCAAAAATAAGGAAAAATTTTAAATAATTTTTAATTCATATTTTTCTATTTCCATCATTTTTCTTACTAAATAAATTATAAAATTTAAAAACAACCCCACTCGTAAAAAACCTACCAAAATCAATCAAAATATTTTCTAAAATAATATTCCCAAATTAAGTTAGGAAAAAGTCAAACAAGGAAAGAAAGCAAGAACCAAAATTAATCAAAATATTTTTAAAATTAAAACTATGTTATTTTGTGATACAACAACAATTAAAATTTAAAAAAAAAAAAGAAAGAAAGAAAAAATTAAAAAAAAAAAAGTTTGAAACTCAAATTCAACCCCACTTGACCATCAAACTTAAGATATCTTGACAAAGGTTGTTTTCGTTTTGTAAGAAATTATTTTCTGTGTGAAAAATAAAATATTTAATAATTTTTCACTAATTTAACATTGCATGAAGAAGACTTTTACTGAATTTGCCTTTTCTTTAATTTTTTTTTCATGCTTAAGAAAGTAATATTTAAGAAAGTTTCAGATGTTATTTTTCTTAATTCTCATACTTGTGCTACTAATTGTGCTTTTCCTTTTTCCAATATGTAATATTGCTCTATTCTCCATAGTAGAGCCTCTTAAGCTTGTTTCCATGTTCAAGCATCTAATAGCATCTGCGGAATTTGATGGTTTGATCATCAAACATCAAACATGGACAAGATCATCTTTCATTGATGGTTCAATGTATTCAAAATTTATTTATTTTTTTTTAAAAAAAGAGAATCAATAATTAAAGAGCACCAAAAATGTGGGGCTTTACATACATTATTGTGTCTTGGGAGAATGGGTGCAACAGACCCTTCAAAGTTATTTTTCAAAGGATATCATCTAAGCCAGGCGATATATATATATATATATAAGAGAAATGCACGATCCTCTATTTTGAGTTTTCATGCATGGCAGTGTGGATGCATATAAGAAATGATATATTTCTGTTTTCACCTATAATCCTTTCTGTTTTATTATTATTGTTATTGTTAATATTGTTGTTGCTGCTATTGCTACTATTGTTGTTATTGTTGTAATTGTTATTGTTGTAGTTGTTATTTATGAACCTTGTTTGTATTACTAGTATTTCGGCGTCGACATGCAATGCTTGGGGAGGGAAAAAGTAAGTTTGAAAAATTATTAAAAGAAAACAAAAATTATAAAACTTTAATTTAAAATTCAAATTAAATTACGGGTTGTTATTTTTAAGTGCAATCCCGTGAGGATTGGATTTGCACCTCCGTGAGGCATGGCTACGCCCGCGTGAGGAATGGTTGTGCCCGTGAGAATTGGACTTGTACCCGCTAACGTACCACAACTTATCACTTACCACTATTTACCACTAATATACCAACTTACCACTAATTTACCACTACTTATCACTACGTACCATTAATTTACCGATATTGTAATTATTAATATTATTTATCATGTATTTATTAATTTATGTTAAATTAATATTTATAATTTTGTTGAATTGTCATGTGAATTTTATTATTTTATTTAATATTTATAGAGTGTAATAAGAAAAGAGAGAGAGAGTTAAAAAAAATAAATAAAATTAAAAAAAGTTTATTTAAAAAAAGACATTCCTAAAAGATGACTGCTCCTCAAAAAATAAAATCAAAATAATTGTAAAAAGAAAAAAAAAATGAAAAACTAAAAGAAAAGAAAACACACAAAAAAAAAATTTTAAGAAATAAAGAGGGTTGCCCCCGTGATTTTTTTTTTCTTGTTATGATTATTTTGTTTTTATTTTTTTAGAAAATGGAAGTTACATTTTTTCTTTGATTTTTTTACCTTATAGTTTTTTTATATTTTTTTCTTAGTTAATTTGTTTTTTTTTTCTTTTGTTCTTTTATATTATTATCACTATATATTACTATTACTATATATTATTACTAGTTATTATGTTTTTTTGTTCTTTTATTTTTTTAGAATATTAAAACATTAAAATATTAAAAAATAATTTTACAAAAAAATATTACAAAAAATTACAAAAATGAGAATAAAAATAATACCAAAAATTAATATGAGAAGAAAAATGAAAAATCATAAAATTAATATTACCAAAAAATAATAATTTTTTAATTTTAAGATAATTTTTTATTTATATATTTATTTTTTTTATTTTAAATTAATATGTCACAGTAAAAATCATGCCGAAAGAAACCATGAAAATGAATAGATTTGTCTCAACTTAATTTAAACTTTAAATTATTTTCAAATTAAATTTTTATTATCAAAACCTAGTTTTTATAAGTTGTTAAATACCTTCATATCACACACTTATTACCACTTATTAGCATTTGTTACCATACATTATATTTCTACTTGTTACCATACATTATAGTCGTATTACTATTTATTACCACTTATTACCGTGCATTATATTACCATTTGTTACTATTTGTTACCATACATTCTATTATCATTTATTACAACTTATTACCATACGTTATATTACCACTTGTTACTATTTGTTACCATACATTATATTACAACTTATTACCATACGTTATATTACCACTTGTTATTATTTGTTACCATACATTATATTACCACTTATTATAACTTATTACCTTACATTATATTACTACCTGTTACTATTTGTTACAATATATTATATTATCACTTATTACAATTTATTTTTATGAATTACATTATCATTTATTACGACTCATTACATACATTATGGGTATATTACCATTTATAAAAAAAATATTACAAAAAATTACAAAAACGAGATGAAAAATAAAACAAAAAATTAATATTATAAGAAAAATGAAAATCATAAAATTAATATTACCAAAAAATAATAATTTTTTAATTTTAAGATTATTTTTTTATTTATATATTTAATTTTTTAGTTTAAATTAATAAGTCACAATAAAAATCGTGCCGAAAGAAACCATGAAGATGAATTGATTTGTCTCAACTTAATTTAAATTTTAAATTATTTTTAAATTAAATTTTTATCATCAATACCTAGTTTTTATGAGTTGTTAAACGCTTTCATACCATACACTTATTACCACTTATCATCACTTGTTACCATACATTATATTACCACTTGTTACCATGCATTATAGTCGTATTACTACTTATTACCACTTATTACCGTGCATTATATTACCATTTGTTACTATTTGTTACTAACATCCTATTACTACTTATTACAATTTATTACTGTACGTTATATTACTACTTATTACCATTTGTTACTATACAACTTATTATAATTTATTACTTTACATTATATTACCACTTGTTACCATTTATTACCATATATTATATTATCACTTATTACAACTTATTATCATGAATTACATTACACTCATTATATACATTATGAGCATATTACTACTGGTTACCATTTGTTATTATCACTTATTACGATTTGTTAGTATATAATATAATTATCATTACAGCATATAGACATGTACACGTCATTTTCACAAACAAATTTTTAAAACTCTAACTTACTTACCCACTAATTTTTCTACCATTCACCCACCTTTTTTACTATACATTTTTTTATTACCCGTTATTTTTTTCATATTTTTGTTACTTACATTTTATTTAAGATTCACCCATTTTTTTATTATTATTCACCTGCCTTTTTTTTATTAGATATATTTTGTCATTATTAGCTATTTTTTCATATTTTTATCACCTACATTTTATTTGTAAGATTCACTCACTTTTTTTTTATTATTCACCTGCATTTTTTTTATTATTCACCCGTCTTTTTATTATATATTTTTTTCATTAATCGCTACTTTTATTATATATTTTCACATTTATAATGTAATTTATTTTAATTTATTGATTTTATAAAAGCATTTTATTTTTTATTGTTATCAATTTTTATTTAATTTGTTAATTTATTAAATTAAAATAACATTATAGATATAAATTTTATATTTTAAATGTATTATTTATTTTATATGCATTATTTAATTTTACAATATTATCAAGAACCATAATTTTATTGATTTTATAATTTTTTTTAAAGAATATTAAAAATATATTAAAAATGATTGATTTTATATTCTTTTCGAATATTTTTAATGGCTTTTAAAATTTTATTTTATAGATATTTTTATATTTTAAAGAGTATTTTTTAATATTTTTATATTATAGATGTTTTTAATGGAAATTTTTAATATTTGTTAATATTGAAAAAAATTTTTGATATATTTTTTTATATTTTTATATTTTATGTATTTTTAATTTTGTGAAATCGATTTATATATTTTTAGATTGATGTGTTACCCATACCTATAATGTCACATTTACTGATGACAACTAATAACTAATCTATATTACCACTTGTTACCATTTGTTGTCATACATTCTATCACCACTTATTACAATTTATTATTGTGCATTATATTACCATTTGTTACTATACATTATATTATCACTTATTATAACTTATTATCTTAAATTATATTACCATTTGTTATAATTTGTTACCATATGTTATATTACCACTTATTACAACTTATTTTCATGAATTATATTACTACTTATTACGACTCATTATATGCATTATAGTTATATTACCACTAGTTACCATTTATTATTATCACTTATTACGGATTGTTAGCATACATTATAACTATCATTACAACACATGGACATGTACACACTATTTTCACAAACAAATTTTTACAAAACAAAATTTTAAAAGCCTCACTTACTTACTCGCTCATTTTTTTATTATTCACCCGTCTTTTTTTTATTAGATATATTTTTTCATTACCCGCTATTTTTTCATATTTTTGTCACTTACATTTTTTTTTTATTATTTGCCCGCCTTTTTTATTATATATTTTTTTTCATTACTCTCTATTTTTATTATATATTTTCACATTTATAATGTAATTTATTTTAATTTATTGATTTTATAAAAATATTTTATTTTTTATTGTTATCAATTTTTATTTAATTTGTTAATTTATTAAATTAAAATGACATTATAGATATAAATTTTATATTTCAAATGTATTATTTATTTTATATATATTATTTAATTTTAAATGTCTCTAAAAGTTTTATATTTACTGACCACAAATAATAACAGTGAAAATTCAACATCGCTTTTTATAAATGGTTGTCCAATCTTTATTGACGATTGCTAAACTTTTCCTAATGAATAATATTATACCGTCATAAAACATATACATTTTTTAATGATTTCGTCATAAGTGTTATTATACGCCATAAAAAACGGTCGCTACATGTCACCGCCTATAAATGTTACCGTCATCTCAACGCTTTAATTTTGTAGTGAGAATAATGAGTAGGAACAAGCAAATCTTTGCTTTATGGCTTTGGAGGATGACCAAGACAATGAAGTAATTTCCTCCACTTCTTATTTTTTAGATTCTGATAATGATTTATCAATAGAAGAAATGCATGAAACATTATTAAAATCCCTTAAGAATCTAAAGAAAATGAGTAAGAAAAATAGTACATTAAAGAAGGAGATGGGAAATTAGAAGAAAAGAATATGTTAAAACTTGAAAAAATGAAAAACTTAAAAGTGAGAATGGCATATTAAAACAAGAAAAACTAAATTTGCATGATGAACTTGAAAGTAAAATAAATGAAGTAAATGACCTGCACATGAAAATTGAGAATGTAAAGGATGAAAATTTGAATACATATAAAAAAAAGAATAAGAATAAAAATGTAAAAAAGGAACTAGATCAAGAAAGAGAAAAGAACAAAAGATTAAGCTCCTAGTATACGAATATGTTCAAGAGCAAGAAAAATTAGATTTAATGCTAGTAGTCAAAGGGCAATATATGATAAGGCAGGTTTGGGTTATAATCTTGCTATAACCCAGAAGAATCTCTATAGTTTCTTTATACCTAGTTCTAGGAATGTCAAATCCAAAACTAGGTGTCACTTGTGTATGAAATTAGGATATAATGCATACCAGTCAACATTAGGAAAAAGATTAATAGTACCCAAACTAAGAGCCTAATAGAGCACAAAAATTGTATACACTATCTTAGAAATGGACATAGCATAGAAACATGATGGTTTAAAAGCAAAACAACAAGGACAATGACACAACAATGGGTACCTAAGGAACTAGTTAGGACTTATACTACTAACAATGTTGGAGCCAAAAAGAAAAAAATGGTATCAAAGACTTAAGCTTGTTTCTGTGCGAATGATCTCAATGCAAAAAGCCCCAAAAACTCCTAGTTCTTGGACAATGATTGTTCAAGGCACATGACTGGGGATGTCTCTAGGTTTAGGTAGTTTGAAGAAAATAAAAGAGGAAAGGTTGTATTTGGAGATAATTCAAAAGGGAAAATCATCATCATCATTGGTAATGTAGGTAAGTCTCCTACTCGAATGGAGCATGTTCTCCTAGTTTAAGGTCTAAAACATAACTTACTTAGTATAAGTCAATTATATAATGACTATTTTATTGTTATTTTTTATTGCAATTATTGTGAAATCATAGATAAACTAAGTAAACAAGTGAAATTCAAAGGAAGTAGACAAAGAAATATGTATGCTATTAACTTATTTGACATAGGAGAGCAAGATGAAGCATGCTTAATAGGCATAGGAAATGATAATGCTTAGCTATAGTATAGGAGGTTAGGACATGCAAGTATGGACCTCATATCCAAATCAGTAAGAAAAGACATAGCTAAGGGCATACCAAAGTTGAAATATGAATAAAATAAATTATGTGATACTTATATAAAAGGAAGGCACATTAAATCATCCTTCAAATCTAAGAAAATAGTCTTCACATTTAGACCATTAGAATTGCTTCATATGGACTTATTTGGACCCACTAGGATACAAAGTCTAGGAGGAAGATATTATGATTTTGTGATCATAGACGATTTCTCTAGATACATATAGGTATTATTTTTGGCTAGACAGGAGGAAGCTAGTAGTGCAATTATCAAATTATGTAAGAAAATTCCGCATAGATATTACTTTTGACTAGAAAGGAGGAAGCTAGAAGTGTGTTTATCAAACTATATAAGAAAATTCAAAATGAGAAAGGATGCACAAAAGTTAGCATTAAGAGTGATCATGGTAAAGAATTCGAAAATAGGACTTTACAGGAATTTTGTGATGAAAATAGAATTGATCAAACTTTTTTGTACCTAGAACATCACAACAAAATGGAGTTGTGAAACGAAAAAATAGAATTCTAGAAAAAATGGCAAGGACTATGCTATATGATACTAATCTACCCAAATATTTTTGGACAGAAGTTATGAATATTGCTTGCTATATCCTCAATAGGGTTTTGATTAGGCCAATTCTCAAGATAATTCTCTACGAGCTGTACAAGGGTAAAAAGCCTAATATAGGCAATTTCCATACTTTTTTTTTTTTTTTTTATGTAAGTGTTACATTCTAAACAATGGAAAAAGTACTCTAGAAAAATTTGATACTAAGAGTGGTAAAAGAATTTTCTTAGAGTACCCAACTTTTAGCCAAGCATATAGAGTTTAAACAAGAGAGAGCAATAGTAGTTGAGCAATCAATTCATATGCAATTTGATGGAAGTGATCCTATGAGTAAAATGAATTTTGATGATAAAGTGATTAAAATAGAACAAATAATAAATCAAGGTGTAATAGAAAATGAAAAAATTAAGGAAGAAATACTTAAGGAAAGAATATAAGAAGTACAGAGAATTGAAGAACCTAGTGACGAACAAGAGATAAAATATCCTACAATAAGAAAAAGTGTGAATGTTGAGAATGTCATAAGTAACATAAAGGCAGGAATTAATACAAGATCTACGGTACAAAATCAATGCGAATTTGTTACCTTTATCTCTCAAATTGAGCCTATGAGCATCGATGAGCATTATAGTATGAAAATTGGATTTTAACTATGTAAAAGGAGTTAAATCAATTTGAGAAAAATGAAGCGTGAGATTTAATTCCTAAACCAAAAGATCAATCTGCAATAGAAATCAAATGGATGTTTAGGAATAAATTAGATGAGAATGACATGATCACTAGGAATAAGGTAAGACTAGTTGCTTATGGATACAATCAAGAAGAGGAGATAGATTATAATGAAACATATATCTCCGTAACTAGACTAGAAGCAATTAGAATGTTGTTTGCTTTTACCTATTTTATAAACTTCAAATTATACCAAATGGATGTTAAGAATACATTCTTGAATGGTGTAATTAATGAAATAGTGTATATAGAGTAACCCCCTGTATTTGAGCATTCAAAGTATCCGAACTATGTGTTTAAATTATCTAAGGTACTAATGGTCAACAAAAAAAAAAAAAAAAAACTCCAAGAGTTTGGGATAAAAGATTTAGCAATTTTCTAATTAAGAGTGAATTTGAAAGAGTCAACATTGAGACAATCTTGTTTATCAAGAGAAAGGGAAAAGAAAAATTAATAGTTCAAATCTATATGGTTAACATTGTATTTGGGATAATAAATGAAGAATTTTGTTAAGAGTTTGCTAAGACTATACATGTTGAGTTTGAAATAAGCATGATGTGAGAGTTGAATTACCTTTTAGACTTGCAAATTAAGCAAATTCATAAAGGAATTTTCATAAGTCAATCCATATTCACTAAAGAAATAGTAAAGAAATTTGGATTTAGTGAAATTAAATGATATGTCACACCTATGAGCACCTCAATCAAGTTAGATAAAGATGAAAAAGAAAATGAAGTATGTCAAAAGCTCTATAGAAGTATAATAGGATCATTGCTATACTGGACTACATCTAAGCCGAACATCTTCTATAGTGTATGTCTCTGTGCTAGATTCCAATCTAATCCCAAAGAATCACATTTAGTAATAGTCAGGAGAATTTTGAGTTATTTAAAATATATATGCAACCTAAACTTATGATATAATAGGAATTTATCATTTGAGTTGTATGGATACTCAGATATTGATTTTGCAGGTTGTAGATTAGATAAAAAGAATATAAGTGGCACTTGTCAATTTTTTAAAAATATGATAGCGTTATGGTCATCCAAAAAGCAAAATAGTATAACTACTTTTACCATAGAAGCATAGTATGCGACTGTAGAATAGTGTTGTGCTCAAATATTATGGATTAAATATCAACTCTAAGACTATCGAATAAATTTAGAGTGTATACCAATCAAGATAGATAACACGTATCATAAATTTGATAAAAATATCCCGTGCACCATTCTAGAACTAAACATATTAAAGTTAAATATCATTTTATAAGATATCATGTACTTAAAAATGATGTAATTTTAGAATATGTTGAAACAAAAAAACAAATTACAGAAATTTTCACCAAATCCTTAAATAGAGAGAGATTTTATAATTTAATAAGAGAATTAGGCATGATGGAATAAAATTCTTAAGAGTAACATGCCTAAAATTGAATAAAATGTGTGTTTGAAACAATTGTACTAGGTAGAAATGAAATTATGAAGGAATTTATAAGGTCTGAGAATGTTTAAGTCAACTTAGTATGAGAATAAGTCAACCTACAGACAATATGAGTCGACCCTATAGATAAATTTTGTGAAAATTTTATGTTTAAGTCGTCTTACAAGGTGTGTAAGTCGACCTAATGTGATAGGAGTCGAGTCCTGAGTAGTATAAGTGGACCTTTTGTGCTTGTTTAAACAAAGACAAGTCGACTTATATGAAGTATAAGTTGACCTATGAATGTTGAATCTTAGAAAGGGTTTCTGAAACTAAATGAGTCAACTGACATAAAATGCAAGTCAACCTATGTGTATGTGCAAGTCAACTTATGAGACATATAAGTTGACTTATTGTTGAAACTTTTAAATGACAAAGTCAACTTACTCAATGTATAAGTTACCCTGCAAATGCCAAGGAAGAGAAAAGTTTCTGAACCGAGTCTACTTGGCTCTTCAGCAAGTTGACCTAGTTAAATTCAAAATAGAGTTTCACTCAGGCAAGTCAACCTATAATCAATGTGAGTCAACCTGCTTGAATGACAAGTTGACATGTACTTCTGACAAGTCGATTTGTGTAACTCATGCCCAAAATAAAAACCCTAAAATTCGACTCAAAATCCAATTTCTCTCTTCATATGACTTGGATTCAACTTGAATTTGAAAAGACAAGTCGAATATAAACCCTAGAAGATGAATCCTTTCTACATCCCTTCATCTTTTGGCAAGGCTTTGGAATCCTAATCTTATTCTCTCACTCTCAACTTCTTTTCCTCTTTACCTTTTGAAAAACCCTTATTTCTCTCTTTCTGTCTTCTTCATGCCAAAACCCCAACATTTCTCCATCCCTCGACTAACATTCCTTCCGGCGAAATCATTTTTAACAATCCATACCATGGCACCAAAGACCAAGCTCCCAACCAAGTCCAACGAAAGTGAATCCCCTCCATGGAAAAGAGTAAGTCCTTCTTTTCCAATATTTGTAGAAGGAAATTGAATCTAGGGGGTTAATTGAATGGGAATACCTCAAGACTATAGGTTTTCCATATGAGGAATATCTTAGCCATATTTTCCCTAGTTCCTTATTAAGCCCCAATGAAAAGGTGTATGAAACCCTAGTAAGGAAGTTTTACAAAAACTTAAAGGTAATAGAGGAGGCCAGGAATCATCTTCTAGAGGCACACTATGAGTTTGCCATGGGAATGGAGTTTTATACATTTAAAACCTATATTAGCGGCAAGCAAATTATGGTAACACCTAGAGTACTATGTACAATGAACAATATGAATTGGATTCCATTCACGGAATGTAAAAAGTATATGAAAATAGGCTTGCTAGATATGCCAAGATTGTGCTAAAAAATGACTACTTAGAGAATTTAGAGGAAGTAAAAACCAATGCCAAGGCATCAGATGTCTATGAGAGGGTTCTTCACTGTATAATTACACTTGTCCTTAAACCTAGAGGTGGGAATCATACAACCATTACCAAAGAAGATTTTTTATTGATGGTATGTATTATGCAAAAGAAAAACCCTGGATTGTATTTCCTTATACTCTATTTTATGATTGATGTAGCCAAATCCAATTCCTTGAACCTTCCTTATTACTCATTGATTACGAATATCATAGAAGTAAACCAAATAGACCTAAAGAAGAATATAAGTACTAGATTGTTATTGAAAAATGAGATTAGTGAGTCTTTATTGAAAAAGGCCAAGTAGACATTTATGAACGAGGTATGGGAGAGAAAGGAGGATGATGATAATGTAGGGGAATCTAGAAAAAGGTAAAGGGATGAAGTAGGTCCTAGTGAGCCTTCTAGGGAAGTATCTCTTTAAGTAATCTTTGCAAGTGGTGAGTCTTCTATCTCTCAGTCGATCACACTCGAGAGAATTTGGAAAAAGTTAGAAAGAATAGAAGAAATCACTCTCACATTGAACTAATAGAATCTCAAACTATGCCAACATCATGCCCTGTTTACAATGAAGTTTCAAAGGAATGACAAGAAGCTGGACTCCATAACTAAAGGGAAATCCTCTCATCACTCCAAACCATCTCAATCCTATTAAAGACCATCTGGTTCTCCCATGTCTTGGATCCCTTTTCCTCGTCCTTTGATGAGCTATAGATGAAGTAACCTACACTTTTTTATTTTCTTGATGTTTCCTTTGATGATTTCTCTTTTAGTTTGATGTAGTAGATAATGTTTTATGTAATCAAATATACTGCATAAAAAATTTGTATTGATTCATACTTTTGACTGATGATAATTTACTTTAATTATGTCCATGCTTGTGCCCATATGTTTATGTGCCTATATATGTATGGAAATGGATGATTTGTTTGCTGGATAATGAAGGTGTTATTGATCTTTGGAAGTAAATAGGAGAACAACTTAATTGTGTGAGTAGTACATGGAAATTGGTTAGTCATGTGTTAACCCCATTTTGTTGATTACAAAAAAGGGAGAGAATGGTTCATGTATAGGTTAAATGGATTAAGGGGGAGAGAATATGGATTAAAGGAGAGAAAAAGTCCCAAAATTGAGGGGTAGTTAAGTTAAATTAGGAATTAAAAGTCCAAATATGAAAATATAGGTTGAGGGAGGGCCAAATCTTACAAACAATTTTGCTAAATTTTTTAAATAAGATTTTATCAACATAAAAAATAAGGAGATTGTTGAGTAAAATAAGTTTTGATGATAATTAAAAGTAATTAAAAAATAATTAGGGTTAATTATTTGATAATATAAAAAGAATTTAAAATTGTTACAATTTAAAATTTATGTAGGCAAGTCCACATGTATCATGGATAAGTTGACCTATACACTTAAAATGCCTAAAGTCAATACTAGATGTCGACCCACATATAGTACAAGTCGACCTATCGAGTTCATAAGTCGACCTCACCATAGTTTTAAGTCGACCTACGACTCAAAATTTGAAATTTAACTAAGTACAAAACATTACAAGTTAACCTAGGAAATAAACAAGTCAACCTGAGTATAATAGATCTCAAAAATCTAAGTCTGAAATTTAATTAAGTCGACCTACACAGAAAACCAAGTCAATCTAAGGAATCCATTTCTCAGAAGTCTAAGTTTGCAATATAACTAAGTCGACTTATCATTTCACCAAGTTGACCTGACCCTTAGGCAAAGAGACCATAAGTCGAACTTAACCAGAAATGTGTCGACCCACGAAATCAAAGTCTTAGAAGTAACTCTGTAGTATAACCAAGTCGACTTGTAGGATGAACGAGTCGACTTGCCAATAGGTAAAAAAGATTATGAGTCAATTCTGACTAGAAATAAGTCGACCTGCCCTTTTATATGAAACTTGACCTAAGTTGACCTAATATTCAAATGGATAAATCGACTTAGAAGTTAGTCTAAGTCGATCTAGACATAGATTAGTCGATCTATCACATAGGTGAGTTGACCTGAAAAAACAATTCTCAAACTTTTTTCTAAGTATAGAAAACTATAAGTTGACATGAGAGTTTTAATAAGTCAACTAGTAAAAACATACTCTCAGAAACATACTTTGAAACATAGATAAGTCAACTTAGACTATGAACAAGTCGACCTCACTTGTTTATCATAATAGCATAAGATGATCTAACAAATAGACAAGTCGACCTAATCTAGAAATAAAATGAACATAAGTCAACCGAGCAGTGTGACAAGTCAAAATTTAGCTCTCAGAAAAATAATTTTGAAATATAAGTAAGTTGACTTAAACTTAAAACAAGTCAACTCATGCATAAAACTCATATTATACATGTCGGCCTAACAATGGGTCAAGGTGACCCATGCTTTATTCAAGTTGACCTAAGAGAATAACAAGCTGACCATCAAGCTCAAAGAATGCAACCAAGTCGACCATAGCCAAAATCAAGTTGACCTAAGTATTTCAAAATGCAAAGGCAAGTTGACTTCCTTCAATGACAAGTCGACCCAAGCATTTTAAAATTCTAAGATAAGTCAACTCAAAATCTCAACAAGTCACACATCATGTAAGTAAAGGAAAAATGCTCAGATAAGCTATTCGAAATTAAATGAAAAGCTCAACTATCTCAACAGCTTCTACAAATACATTTAATGGAATTAAATGATCCTCAATGGCTAAATTCAACTCTTTAAGTATAAATATAACGCAAAGATAACGGAAGAACAACTTTTGCACAATTAAAGAACTCAACAAACATCATTTTACATACTCTGCTTTTTATCTCTTGTAATTCATTTTGTGCTATCACGAACACATCTGAAGGTTAAAAGCTTCATTTGTGTTTTATTCTCACTCTATAATTTTTGTAAAGATCAGAAGATTGATTCTTCTTGATCCGAGTCTATGTTGAGATGAGTGAATATAGTTTGGGTTTGCTTGCTCCTGGAAAAAGTGAGTATAAGTATTAGGATTAATACTTGTAAGGTTGGCTAATACCTATAAAGTTAGTTGTACGAACTATTTAGAAAAATAATGGATTAAAAAATTTAGGGGAAATCTGGAAGTGGATGTATATCAAGGAGGTAGAACAAATATAAATTTTGAGTTTATGTTTTTCTCTCTCTTCTTTGTTTTTCAATTATTTCTTAATTTTATTTTTAAAAGTCAAATATAATCAAAATTTTAGATAACTTATTCACACCCTTTAGCTTATATTACACATTGTGCCTATGCAATAATTGGCTATATACTATATGTAATAATAAATTTGAACAATTAATGTCACGTCCCGACCCTCAGATCGAGCACGCGACAATCACCACGTCATCCCGGCATATGGGTAAGCCCTACCCATACGCTGGGATAGCATAAAGCATCATCGATATGTATCCTATTCCAAAACAATACAACAAAATCTAAAGGACTCATTTAGTCCATCCTTGTCACAAAAGGCATGCCTAAGGCCAAGCCGACCACTCTAAATCCAATGCATGCATATGGCCAACCCGGCCAATAAAATATTTCCAATAAAATTTTCACAATTTCTACATAAAGTCCAGTGGAAGAAAATATAAAATGTTCGAATACAAATTTAATGTTAAAAATCTAAAATGGTTGACAAAATGGAGTTCAAACACAATTTCAAAAAAAATATCCTCCATATGGGTCCAACTAGTCTCCTCAAAATCTCAACCACAATAAGAACCAGTATCGAAAGTTAGAAACTCCAAAAAAACTAACTTGAACTCAGCAAAATCCGACACTAAGATCAACTAGATCTCTCAACCTAATCTTTTTTTTTTTTGAAAAATGAAAGAAAAAAGAGTGAGTATTAAAATATTTGATGAGTGGAGTGTAATGACATGGTTGTGACAATAAATGAGGTGTGAGTATAGTGATGTCAAAGCATACACTTCAAACAATTCATCGAATATAAAACAGTTTCAAATAATCATGATAATTAAAAGAAATGCATTCATAATTTCATGTTTTTTAAAGATTCTGGCATCTCTTTAAAGAAACCATTTCCACCCAAGATTTGGTTAAATCCAGGTGGAAACTTGTCAAGAGATTTTCAATCAATTTGTTTCATAATACTACATCCCCCTTCTTTGGCGTTGACTCGTATCTCATCGGGGTGTAATCAGATATAGTACGACGGGGGCAGAGGAAAACCGCGTCTATCTTCCTCGCCAATAAAACCCAACCATGTCACATTGTGGGGTCGTTTTGTGGAGAGAATGACTATAGTTATTTTCCTTATATACACTATCATTTTGCAAATATTCCAGTGTCATTCAATATATCATAATTTTATCAAAAGGTTATCAACCAATTTCACAACATTCATGAATAAAATATCAATAATATAAGACATATATTCATTCATAAATATAATGGATGTATGCATACTTCAAATTCTTATTTTAGGACATCCCACAATTACAAATATGGTACAAAATTGTGTAAAATCATTTAAAACAATTTATAAAAGAATTTTAAAGTGATTTTTCTCATTTAAAGACACAATGATCAGTCTACTCATTTCTTAAGAGGGTAATCACTCCTAAATTCCAAATCAAATAAATTCCAACTCCTCCTTTGATTTTGAATACTTTAACCTAAGACATTGGTGACAAATTAATTATTATATCATATGATGTCATAATTCCTAACTTTCTAATAAATTTCCAGCATAACACGTCAGAGAAAAATGATCGTATCTTGATCTACACTTCTCGGATCGTGAAAATTCTAATTTTTACTTAAAGACTAGACATAAATCTATAACTTTTATATTTATGTCCAAACTCATTTAAATCATATAAAAGTATCTAAATCTATGAATATTATAGTCCAAAATTCATGATTCACATTTGCACAACCATAGAAAAATTGTCATAACTTTCATTAAACATATTAGATTTATGTGATTCAAGTCCCTAATTAAAGAGAAGACATAGATCTATAACTTTCCGAAATAGCGTAGAATAGAGTATTTTTCTGCATAATGTATTTTGATTTTTTGAAAAATCATAAAAAAATCTAATTCTCATCCAAATGCTTCAAGTCTTATGTCATTTTTAAGGTATGGAAGTCTAGTTTCATGAGAAGAAAACCTCACTTAATTTGGAGCAGTGTGCAAAAAGTGATGTGGAGAAGAGTGAGGCATACTCAGCTGTCCAGATTTTGAAATTTTGACAACAAGGCTGGTAGCTTGCATGTGAACTTTTAAGGGAGAAATTCTCAACCAAACCCTTCATATGTCATTTTAAAGATTAAGGTGTCTGTTTTACACAAGAGAAGCCTGCACTTAATTTAGGTTAGTGTAGAGGAAGTTATTGGCAAAAGAATGAATGGACTGTTTGCTGTCAAAAACAAGGCAACAACATGACTCTTGCATTTGCATGTTTACTTTGAAATTCAACTATTCTTTTCAACTTCTACTCACTAACAAACTCTTGAATCAGATCATAAAAACTTAAACAAAGACTATAGACATGAGAAAAATGAAAAAGATACATAGAACATCTCAATTGTTCAGCATAACAGAGGAATAATATATCAAAACCGCTGACTTGACAACTCCCTAGCTTATCTTACAATTTCTAGGAGTATATAAGTTCATATTAGGTCTGAAACAATGGTTCAGACCAGACTATAGCATAACAAACATAAGTCATCTACCCTAAGGTCTCAACAACATATTCCTGTGGTTTTTGCTTGCTGAAAATAGAGTTTCAGTTCTATCATATGAAAGCATAATCAAGTCTAGGGCCATGAATTCCAATCACAGGGAAGCATATACATGTCATTTCTCATCTAACAATTCAATGAGTAACTCAAACATTTCAATTTCTTATTTATCGGTTCCTCTAGAAAACATTAGGTTTTACATATCAATCTAGTCAATCAACAGGCTCTATCAAAAAACCTAACTTTCATGAGTGAGAGAGAGAGAGAGAGAGAGAGAGAGAGAGCGGAAGACGAAGAAGAGAGAGGGAAGAACAAGAATAATAATTCAAGAAGAGACAATATGAAATTCTCACCTGTAGAACTCATTCAAATGCTTGATTAGTTTTATGCAGATTTGATTCGTCTAGGGTTTGTCCATGTCTACTTCAGAGTAAAGAGAGAGAGGGAGGGAGTGAGGGAGGGCAAGAAAGCAAATGAGAAAGTGGGGCGAGGTTTGGGTGAGTGTGTGAGAGATGGAAAAGTAGTGTGTTTGACTTTTGGGTTTTTTTTCTCTTTTTTTTTTCCCTTCTCTCTCTCTCTCTGTTATTTTTTTTAAATTGGTGTTACAATTAAATAGTTATAACTATTTTTATAGTTTAGCTGAAATTAAATTATAGAAAATTTTTATATATTATAAGCTCTATTTATACATAAGTAATAATATGACTAGTAACTTCAAATTGGAGAACTCAATTTTAATGATAATCTTAAAACCTAATGTCAAGATTGGAAAGTTGAGCCTCATAGAAGTTCTTCAATAAGAGCAACTTAAAAGAATTTATTAGTCAACTCTATTTTAATCAAATACAACAAATGCAAAAAAAAAAAAGAAAAAAAATAAATTGACTATTATAAAAAATTTGATTCTTCGAGGCCATGATTTGATATGCACTATGTAAAAATTAATATAGTGCAAAGATAAAATTTAACTCAAAAGGGAAAACTTGAACATAATATAGAGAGAATAGAGATAATAAGATTTTTATTTCTCTTGTTGTATATCTACACAAATGAGATTACAATAGAGCCAATTTATAGGCACTTGAATGGAATACAATTAGTCACTCTTATTAAGTGTAACAAAAGTCATACAATAAAAGGTTACCTTCATTAAGTGTATTAACTCAAAAATCAAGAGTCATCTAGAAAAATCAAAAGCCAATGGATATCTATTCAAATTCCTTATCATTTATAATATTTCCACTTGGATGTCTATTATATAAGGAACATGCCTCGTTAAAACGTTGCTAGGGAAAAACTTAGTGGGACAAAAACCCTAGTAAAAGAAAAAGAGTACATCCTTCTTTATACATGAAACCTTTCATATTATACTCCCCCTGATGAAAATATCACATAATATTTTTAAAATATCTCATCCCAATAGTATAAATCATTTCTTAAATATTGTGGTAGGTAATGTTTTTGTGAATAAATCTGATGGATTTTCACTTCATTGAATATTTTGAATATTAATATCTTCATTTTATAATAAATCTTGTGTGAAAAACAATTTGGGAGATATATACTTTGTTCTGTCACTATTAACAATTCCACCCCTTTAATTGAGATATGCACGCAATATTGTCCTCATATAATATTGTGGGAGTTTTCTTGGTACTAGTTAAACCACATGATACTTGAATGTGATTAACCATTGATTTGTTCCACACATATTCACGACTTGTATCATGAATTAGCTAATATCTCAATATGTTCAATGATGTAGTAATCAATGTTTGGTTTATAGATTTCCAAGATAAGGCAGTGCCATCATATGTAAATATAGAACCATTTGAGAACAACTTTTATGTGGATCAGACAAATATCCATCATCTGCATATCTAATTTGTTGTGCATTTGACCCATTTGAATAAAATAAACCCATTTCAATTTTATCTTGGAGATATCATAGGATATGTTTAATTCCATATCAATGTTTTCTAGTTGGAATTGAACTACATCTTGCTAATAAGTTTACAGTAAAGCTATATCGGGTCGAGTATCAATATATCAATTATACTTAGAAATGGTACTTTAAGTTAAAAAATTTCCTTGTTATGCTCCCAAGGTTGAAAAAGGATTCTTTTGTACATCAAGTGAACAAACTACTATTGGCATGGTTAATGGGTATCTATATTAAATCATTTTAAAACTTTCTTAATATAAATAAACTGATGGATTAAAATTCTACCATTTTAATATTCAAACTGTAGGTCGAGACAAAATTTTATTTTTCCAAAATCTTTCATTTCAAACATTTTTTAAAATAATTTATTGTATTAGGGAGCTCTTCAAGAGTTCCAATGAAATTTAAATCATCAACAAATCCATACTTGTGCTTCTTTATAAAAATACATGAATAGATATTATTAACAAATATTCAGTGAGCCGATTATACCACATATACACATATTGTTTTAATCTATACAAATATTTTTATATTCTAATAGAAAATAATTTTTGAGAATTTGAATTATATACTACAGGCATATTTAGTCCTTCTGTAACTTTCATACATGTATCACTATCTGGTACACCATATAGATATACAATGACAATGTTTATTAATTATATGTGCTTCAAATCAATAAGGTAGCGCAATGTAATTGTGTCCATCACAGGGGATTATATCTCTTCATAATCATTATCTGGTTTTTACAAAAACCTTACGCTACAAGTTAGGTTTTGTACCATACAATCATATTTTTTTATGCAAATATTCATTTGTAACCTATTAGTTTAACACCTTCAGTTGTTTTAACAATGGAACCAAAAGCCATATGTTTTGAGAAAAACTCTAGTTAGGCCTGAATTGTGTCATTCCATTTTGACCAATCATCTATTGATTTATATTCCTTTATAATCATGAACCCAAAATCATTATTTTCATTCAGAACATCAACTGTCACATTATATGCAAAAATAGTATTTTTTCAATCCCTTGTTCTCATATAATTAATTCATATTTCATGATTTTCCACATTCTCTTTCAACTATTCAACTTCTTCAGGAAGATTATCATCGATTGAATTACAACTTCTTCAATATGGTCAATTTGACTATTTGCTCCCTTTTTTTGGGGGGCTTTTTGTTATCTAAAGAACCAATTGATCTTCCATGCTTTAGACATGGTTTAGGTTCATTTATTGTTAGATGCCCTTTAGGGACATTAATTTTAATGTGAGCATTCTCAATAGAAACATGTGATTTAGTTATCCGCTTTAGATTAAGAAAATTATTTGACAGTTAGTGTGCAATCTATTTTAATTGAATTATTCGTTGAACTTCTGGTTCACAATATTTTTGTACGAAAATCAAGATAAATTAAGGATGAAGTACTATAGATAATCTTTGTTTTTTTAGGATGGATTATTTTAGGTAATCTCTTTTTTCAACTTTTCTACAGTTGTGTTATCTCCCCCTAAAGTTGAAAAAATTAGTTTATCAAAATAATAATTAACAAATCGAGGTGTAAAAATATCCCATGTGGATGGTGCAAGATATTTGATAATAGAAAGAGATTCATATCCAACATATTGCTAATCTTCTTTAAGGTCCCATTTTGATTCGATGTAGAGGGGCAATTTGGGAGATATATAGCACAACTAAAAGTGAATAAATGAGACATATTTGGTTCTTGTTTAGAAACCAATTGTAAGGGGAATAAATTTTGATAACTAACGGGTCGGATGTGAATAAGAGTTGTTACATGTAAAATTGCATGTCCCTAAGCAATTATGGTTAATAAATGACTCTTCCAGGGCAATTTGGGTATAAACATGAGCAACAGGATGTTCATTCGTTATTACAATAAACAAGCAATAATCATTAAAAGTTTGTAATGTAAATTTTTTAACATTATCAAAACACACTTGTAATCAAATTATTGGAGCAAACAACCTCAGAAACGTCAGGTTTTGGGTTGATAATAAGTATACATATGACTATTTTGTAGGCGCATCAATTAAAACCATAAAATGTCGAAGTGGTTCACATGGTGCATGGATCGATCCACATATATCATCATGTATTCATTTAAAAAAGATATAGAGAATTCAATCTCAATTTTGCTTGACAATGACTTTATTATTTATTTGCCTTGATAACATGCAACATATAAAAATTTATGAGATTGAAGATGCTTCAAGTTCTTTAATAGATGTCCAGTAGTAATTTTCAATAATTCATTGCTTCATTATATATCTAGGATAACCCAATTGATCATGCGATAATAATAATGTATTTGAATTAGTAAACTTTTGGTTTACTATTGTATTTATTTCAATTGGTTAAATATATTTATAATAAAGATAAAAAAAACTAATAATTTCCCCAATATTTGTTGACGTCCCAATTTGATGTCAGTAATATATAAATATTAAATATTTCTTATATTGGTTGTCTCTATGTGATAGCCATTGAGACGGATATCCTTGAAAACTCAATAAATTTCTATGAGATCTTGAGTGAAAATAATATATTACTGATCATAAAATTCGTCCCTCCTGGTAGTAAAATATTTACTCTTCCGGAGCCTTCAATCAATGTTACACTACTGAAATATAGTATCTATATTTTGCTTTTCCATATTAAGATGAGAGAAGATCTTTTGAGGATTGTATATGTAGTAGCACTGTCTACAGGACAGAGATCTTCATCCTTGATGTTGGATCCAACAGTGGATGCAATAATATTCATAAATTTTCATGAAATAAATAAATAATAAAGTTTTACAATAAATAATAATTAGAAAATAAATATGCATTAATATCATTGTTATAAAAAAAATCACCAGTATCTAATAAGGCAAATTTGTCGGGCCCTCCAAAATATAATCAGGATCATAATTTTTTATCCAAAAAGAATTGTCACCATATGTTTATCCTTTTCTTTTAATAAAACTTGATAAAAAGTTAATAAATACTTTGTGTACGACAAGTACACGACTAATGTCCATTCATCCCACATCAATAGCACATGCTATCCACTTTTTTTGTTTGGATCATTTTTGTCATTTGTCATTTCTCCCACTTCAGGATGGTAGGATACAGTTTAAGAATGATTTCCATAAAAATAGTCACTATCTCGACCATATTTACATTATAGCATTGGCCTATGTTGATGATTATATTCATAAAAATAATTATATCTTGTCATATTCACTTCAGAGAATGGATGAATAATTGACATTCAAAAGAATTGAATCAAATATCTGTTATATAAGTATTTATATCGTTACTTTCGAATAAATCAATATATATACAAGTCATATAAATACGTAAATATGACTATCTTACTAATATTTACAATAATAATATGATTATCTTTATAAATTCAATTTATAAATAGCATTTTACCCCTAATAAAAAAAATAAAATCAATCATATTAAATTAAATGACCAAAATTTAAAATTGTTCAAATTTATGATATAATTATTCCTTTGAAAATTTTCAAGTATGTCACTTATAGAAAGTAATGAATTATTTCACATATAATGAGATTCAATTATATAAAATATGGAAAGTTAATTTGTGATGATAATATTATTATTTCTCAAATATTTCACATTTTTGGATATATTAGAATATCTAAGGGGACATTGTTGGTCAATTTATTATGTTAGCAATCAATTAGGCTAAGGTATTTTAAATAGAGTAAAGCCGCTTCCAAAGACAAGGGGTTGTAGTAGTAGTGTACGAGTGTGAAAATAATTAAAACTTCTTTAGGAGAACTTTCAAGATCATATTGATGTCAACCACATGATTGCATTGCCAATAACTATTAGGAGAAAAAAAATAATAGTTATAAAAATTCTTATTTCAACTAAAAATTTAGACCAATTGATAAACTATGAATACACTTATTATCACACTAAAAATTTTGTATGTTATATAAAATTATTCATATGAATTTTTAATTATCCATGGCTCTTCAAGAGCACTGTGGATTAACAAGAATTGTGACTTTTTTGGAACACCAATAAAAATGAAAATATTTTAAAATTCATGATATGCCTCTTTGGGAGCACTAACAGTGTATTACATGGCTCTTCAAGAGCAATTTAATATATGGCTCTTCGGAAGCACTAACAATTAATGTAAATTTACAACTCTTCAAGAGTCCTAATTCTCATAAAAAAATGACATCTCTTCAGGAAAATCATTTGTATGTGGACGACTTTATATGGTCATAAAATAATTCATAGAATATTTCTTATCTTATGAAATATTATAAATAAAATTCATATCAAATAAATATTATTTTAACTAAATTGGAACTTCAAGAGTTGAAAGTGATGAAATTCACGGATTCTCCTGTTTGAGCAACTTGTGTTGATAACGTATTATAAAAACTTTGATTCTTTGAGTCCACAATTTGATATGCCCCAAGTAAAAATTGAAATAGTGCAAAGATAAAATTTAACTCAAAAGAGAAAATTTGAATATAATATAGAGAGAATAGAGATAACAAGATTTTTATTTCTCTTGTCGTATATTTACACAAATGAGATTACAATAGACACAATTTATAGGCATTTAAAAGAAATAAAATAGGTCACTCTTATTAAGTGTGACAAAAGTCATACAATAAAAAATTATTTTCATTAAGTATATTAACTCAAAAATCAACGATTATCTAAAAAAACCAAAAACCAATGAATATATATTCAAATTCCTTATTGTTGGTAACATTGACAACTATTCTCCCGATATTTAAATTGAAAAAATGATATATAATTTTAGAGTTACATAGCTCGATATTTAAATTTATAATTTATATTTTAAAATTATAATTTCAAATATATATTTTATTATCTTGTAAATATAAGATTCGTCGTTTTTCACAACACAACCATTTTCAAACATTTTTGGGAAAGGGATCCCGAAATCTGCGGGAGTGACCAGTAGGTTTCCACAAAAGGCCAAAACACGAGTGGGAAAAAGTATCATAAAAATCTGGTGACGACTTATGATATTTTACAAGATATTTGTGTTCCTTTACATTTATCTCACTTCCCCCAACAAAATATCTCTAATCCAAAACTGCTAAAGCATCCATCTTCACTGCCTCTTAAACTCACTTCTCCCCTTGCCTTGACCTTTGTAGTTGAGCTTTTCTGTGTTGTGGGTTTTCGGAGAAAAATGGAGAATCAGATAGTGAAACGTAGATTGGACATGATTGCTTCCCATTTTGCTGCTTCTGATGACATTTTGGCCAACCCCATTTCACCCATGGTACTTCTCTGCTTTTATGCTACTTTATTTTATGCTTGCTAGTCCTGTTTTTTTTTTTTTTTTTAAATAATTATTATTATTTATTTTTTGATCGTTTGCTTGGTAGTTGAAGTTGATTAATAAATAAATAAATAAATAAATTTAACGAGTAGACTACTTCGCTAACCCGTCCTCCTTAATGTTTGTTAAAATGTCTCTACAAATAGTGTTCTTGGCTTTAGATTTGCTTTTATGATCTCTGCAAAATCCATATGATCTGTTCATTATTTATTTGAACATGGGCTCTCAATCGTTCTATGGATTACGGTCTATTCAACCTTATTCTTTTGCTGTGAGATGACATGGATGTAGGCTTGTTTTCCTTTAGCTCTTCTGCAGCCTGTTATTCTGATTAATTTCTCTCCTAAAAGTATGTCTCTCTCTTAGTCATGTATGGTATTATATTGCCTCAGAGTTGCAGTGGCAGTTTAAATTCCCCAATGCGAAGATATGACAATAGAATGTATTTTGCACGGCAAGGGTCAGCCTCTCAAGCCTATTTCATGAGACAGGTCTCAATGGACCAGGTGCCTATTTCAGCTTTTCTTCGGTCTGCCTTACATATTCCTTGCAAACTAAGTTCTTAATTTCGTTTCTCAGGGTTTAGCTCAGCCTGGAGTCCTTCCCAAATGCTCCAACTTAGTCAATGAGGGTTCTTTCAATTCTTCACAAGATCCACTATTCTCTAGACCTGTTAGACCTTATGCCAGCTCCCCAAATGTAGGTGTAGCCCTTCCTGAATCACAAGACTGCAAATTGGTTGCCCCTGACACTCCTATGTTTGCCCAACCGAACAGAAGAGTGGTCGGATATAAGCAGTTTTGCCCAACTAAAGGTACATGATTTTTCTCTTACATCTTTGAACCATGTTATTCATTTTCTCACCCTAAATCTTTTACTCATGTTCTTGTGCAGGAATTGAGTGGTCCCCAAGAATGAATGTAGCAGAATCAGGATGCAACTATGTTTTCACTTTCGAACTTCCAGGTGTTGCAATGAAAGACGTTAGAGTGGAGGTGACTCGGACCAAGTAATAGTCATTTCTTGCTTTAAGCTTTTCTATTTCAAGTAAAGATTACATTTCACAAGGACCAAGGCCAGAGTATTCGGATTTGAAAAATTGATGGAATAATGTGTGGTGGGCATTTTCCTGCAGTTTGGTTGTGAAAGGGAAGAGGTCAATACAATGGTGGCATGAGAAAAGCCGTCAACAGGACTCGATGTCGGCATATCACAAGATGGAGATTATGGAAGGCCCATACCATGTCATATGGCCTCTTCCAGCTAATGCAAACAAGGACCACATCTCTGCTGAGTTTGTGTATGTTTTTAGTATTAAGCATTGAGATTCAGATCTTCAAATGGCAATAGAAATCATAGTATTGGAGTATCATAGTTACAAAACATTTGGGCTAGCTATATTTTGTGGCTTCTCTTTTCAATTGTACTGGAAATAACAAATTCTTTTGGTGCAGGGACGGATTGCTACAGATCATGATACCTAAAGTTTGAGCTGGAAAATGGGGGTTGAGAGTAGCTGACGGAAATGAAATAGGTGAGGGGAGTTATTATTATGTGTAATCATGTTGATTATCGTCCTTTCATGGTGGCCTACCTTGGTCGTATGTGTTGGCAATAATTGAGGAGCTAAAGTTGATACTGGTATATCAATACCGAGCTAAAGTTGATACTGGTATATCAATACCGCTTCTTGTAGCATTTCTTTATTCTTAAATGTTGAAATATTGTGCGTGTGTGAGAGAGAGAGAGAGAGGAGAGGAGGAGGAGGAGGAGGAGGAAGAGGAAGCTGAGTTTACTCTCCATCGCAGGCTGCAACATAGAGAGTTCTTCTCAATTACTCCTAGTTCAAAACCCCAAAATCAATTCACTAGCCACAAATTCTTCTTGGCTTAATCACTAGCCAGAAGTCGTGGCCTAATTTTAAAATCTTTTGAGTGTGCCTTTCATGGCTTCAACATCAAACTTGATCATGTACTTCATAGCCCCTAATTCTAAACCCAGAGTTGCTACAGCTACCGTATGGGCTTTTAACGATTCACGAATAGTTTTCATTCCTTGATCACCATCATGAGAATGGTAGCATCCTCTCCAAAAATTCGTCGTGGTGTCTTCGACATCATATCAAGCATATTCTAATACCATGTGGAAGTACAAGAGCAGATTACCCTGTAAATTTGATAAATTCAAATGCCCAAACTCTATGGTAGTTCACCGGCTACGAAAGAAACTATGTTTCTCTGATAAAAATAAATATAAAAAATCTATGTTTACAAATCTCATAATGAGTTGAAATTGCCAAACAAAGGACTGAAACGAAAATAAAAATAATAAATCTAACACAACCATTATAAGGTAAGGAAACTAATAAAAGTTTAACACAATTTCAATTTGAGTTCTTGAAATCCCAGTCGACCAAATAAAATAAAAAGAAAAATGAAATTTATATATAAAAAAAAAAAGTTCAAGTTTTTAGGAGATGGTGGGTGTGGTTGCCTAGAGTAACTCCTCTGCAAGCAACATTGGTTTCAGGGAGAGGATACTTTGCAGGCAGCCTAAGTTCACTTGTTTGAAAACTTAGTTTTTGAGTCCTCTTGGATTATAAATTTGACCCTTTAACTTGATGATAAAATTTTTTATCTTAGTTGCTACGAGTCCTTTGTTACTCACGGACCATGAATTGCTTAATTCTTTTCAAGACTTGCTATTTTTCATTTTGTGGTTAATTATTTGTTGCCTCTTAGGTTTTTTAAGATTAAAATCATTATTATTTAATAGACTCGCTATTCAGATGTCCTAACAAGGGCAATAATATGCAAATATATAAGCAAATAATATAATTAAAATACATGTGTACTTGTGGAAGTCACCCTTCTCGTGTATGATAATACTGAAAGAATAGATACGATGAAAATAAATAAATAAAATTTCATTTACGAAAAAATTGACAAAGTCTTCCCCTATCCAGTGATTGTTTAGTCACCAAAGACTAGGATGAAAAACTGATAGTGTAATACAAAATACTTTATAATCAATTAACAAGTCGGCATCAATAGCCTTCCTAACCACTCAACACAACTTATCATAATATATAGATATTATATCAAACAAACTATACAAACTAGACTCGTGGCATCGTCCATACCAAACAAAAGAACACAAGTAAGTACATATCTAAATATTAACAGCATAATACACATATTATCATCTTATCCTATGTACAATACAAAAGGGTCGAAGACAAAATAGGAATTTAAGTCCTTTCGCTTAATGGCTTCCAACCTCTCGGCTCACAAATTAACTGAGAATAAGGATAACGGGATACCATAAGCTGAGCAAATATATAAAGAACCAATATCATATATAACATGTATAACATACACGAAAAGATCAATATCCACATATAAAGTGCATGAAACATGCCATAAAAATGTACGATAACATAAACATAGGGAAAAAGGCAAATAAAGCATGTACCCTCTTAAAGCACACTCACAAAAGAGAGTGTTGTCATCACCTTGGGTTCCTTGTAAATTTCAACTCCCGTTGTATTTATTTTAGCTTGCAATTAAGGAAAGAAATAGAATGTCAAACCAAATAAGTGTATGAGGATCTAAAAGATCAAGCCAAAAATTGAATTTCTAAATAAAATCTAGGGTTTTGTGTTCAACACCTCAAACACTTGCTTTTAGCTCTAATTGCGAAGGAAAAAGTGATACAATCAGAGATCCTTGAACCTCGGCTGCAGGCTTCCCAAAGCTTTTAGAATTGTATAAACCAACCACACTCCTCATACTCCATCCACAAGTTTCAAAAACAAATAAACGAATAATTAAGTTCTCATTTTCTCTTTTTATTCCTTTGTGATTCTCAACATGTCATAGCAAGAGAAACAACACTTACCACAAAGGTTGACACATATATTGTTATCAAACATTATGTTTACGCATGCTGGATAGCCTGACACCTTATTGAGCATTTAAGTCAAAATTTAATAAAATTTCCAGCATGGGCATGTCTCAGTAAATGAGCCATGATTCAATGCCAGCTTAATGCTAAGACATAAAATTATAAGTTTTATATTCATGACCAAACTAAATTTCAATCCCACAGAAATACCCAACTCAATTTAGTAGTAAAATTGTGAAGATTGCTGGCTGTCTTGGTAAAATTAACATATTTTGAGCTATATGTATCAGATTGAAGTGATTCCAGTGCTCATTTAAAACTAAGACAGAGATACGAATTTTTTATTTTGAGTTTAACATAATTCAAACTAGAAGGCAATTCAAATTGGATCAAACTTTAGAGCTGAAAGAGGGTACTCTTCTATAGAAAATGTGCCACTTCGATGGGTTATTAAAAATTCAATTCTCAATACAATATTTCATGTGATATGTCATTTTAAATCTCTGAAAGTTCAATTTAATTAGGAAAAAAACTTCCTTAAATTGGAGTTGTACAAAAAAGCATATAAACCAAAGAACATAGGATGATAAGGCTGTTAAGGGTGCAAAATTCAAGAATTTTCTTAACTCAAGCCCAAAAAATGAAATTACCTTCTTTTCTATTCTACTCTACCCTTATCCCAAACATTATTACCACATATGAAACAAATTATACATGATCATGAGACATCAAATTAACATACACATATATGGTACTTCCCTTTTTTAGGTTCACTTTCTTCTTAACTCTCAGATTCCTCTACTTCTTTTAGGTTTTTAGCTCAGTTTAAGGGCTCTAATCACTTCTTCAAGTTTTCTTTATGCTAGATATCAGATTTATATGGATAAGGGGGATACTTTCATAGAGTTTTATTGCAGCTAGGGGTTGAGTTCTTGTGGGTGTAAGGAGAAAATTGGTATTAGAGAGAGAGTTATGTATGAATGAAAAAGAGAAGGCATGGAGGTGCAGCTTAGTGGGTATTGGTCTCCCACTAGTGAATAAAATGTTTACATGTCATGGTGTGAGAGAAAAGAATGGGACATATGGCCATGTGATGGAGTACACTACCGTATTATACTTCCGTTCTTGAATTTAATAAAATATTCCCCAGTTTATATAAATAGAGAAAAATTTTTATTCATATTGATTTTCAATTTTGAAGTTTTTAAATCTAATTTTTGGTATATTCTAGATGCCTACCCGCGATTTGAAGTCTAAAACGAGTATAAAAATATATATATATATATATATTCATTTATCAATTTAGTCATTCACTCATTTATTTATTAATGAATTTGTTTTATACAAAAAAAAAAAAATAATAATAATAATAATAAAAGAGAGAAAATCGAATTAGGGCTAATTAGTCCCTCTCTCCCTCTTTTCCCTCTCCCTCCCTATTCCCCCCCTTCACCTTCCCTCACCCTTCGACTTCCGCGGCTTCCTCCTCCGCCGCCCCGCTGCAACCGCAACCGCCACCGACCACTGCTCTTCTCTCTCTACCTCCCTCTTTCGATTTCTCTGTCTCCCTCTGTCTTGCTCTCTCTCTCCCACTCAATCTCTCACTCTTGCGATCTCTCTCACCCTCTTCCGCGTGCTCCGCCACCGCAAGCCACCACTGCATCATCGATCTCTCTCCATTTCTCTCGATCTCACTGTCTCTCTGCTCCCTTTCTCTCTCTATCTACCGCAGTTCTCTCTTCCGCTGCTGCCCTTTCACCATCGCCGCCACATACCACTATCACTCTCTCTCTATTCACTCTCGGTTCTCTCTCTCCCTCTTTTTGTTTCGCTCTCAATTGCTCTCTCTTTATTCTCTTTATCTCTTCCCTCTCTATCACCCTGCTTCTCTCCCTCCCGCGTGCTCGACGGCCCACAACCTCCTCCCCTGTTTACTCGACCGTGAGCTGCACATTGTTGGGTTCTGCGATCATCGCAGGAGATCCAACCAAGCCGTTAGTGCAGACCTCAAAAACCCTAGGCCCAATTTTACTCCCGAGACTGGTGCTGACTTGTCTCGACCATGGTTTTAGGGGTTTAAACTTGGTTGGTAATATATACCCCTAAGTTATGTGTTGATTTGAAATACGATCCCGGGAACCGAGAAGCGGTGGGAGTGAGACGAGCGGTGAATTTGTAAACTACGCAAAACCCTAGGTGAGAGAAATGCAATCCTTTCGACATTTGAATTATTTTTGTCGAATTTAGGTTGAAATTAGAATCGGAAGCTATATATATGTTTTGAAATATGTTAGATTCAAAGGAAATATATTTTCCTAAAATTTTGAATGAAATTATTTAAGTTAAGTTTAGGATTTGATATAAATTGGGATTTAAGTTTAAGGATTGGTACAATTTTTTTCATTTTAAGTTGTCCTGCATCTAGGAAATCAAAATAAAATTTTCGTATTGTGAAAATAAGCTTCAATACCTTTAAAATGACATATGGTTTGAAACAATCGGATGAGAATTGAAAAGTGTATGATTTTTTTTTAAAGATTTTTCCATCTAGTAGGAAATTTATTTATTTTAGACTTGTTTTCGATTTTGAACGGTTTAGATTTGAATTAAAATTGACTTTGATTTTGTTATTTACTTATAAATGGAATGAAATGGATAACATTGGAGTATAATTATAAATTGAAGAATTTAGGGTTTGTATGAACTTAAGGAAAATGATAAACCCTGAAAATAGTCAGAAATTTGATGAAAATCGTGATGATTTGATTAGGTTGACTTTCTTGGAGATTTGAGGAGTCGATTTGTTTTGATTGTAGAAATGAGAAGTGATTATCCTCCCTAGAATGTGAGTGGGACCATAATCTCTTGCATAAAATAGTAAAACTTGTTTTCTGCCGTGTTTTTAATAAAACATGCTTTTGATATGCATTGACTCGACGTATGATATTAAATTTCAAATTTGTTTTGTGATTATTGGAGTGTCGTAAATTTATGTTTCCGACGACTATGCATCCATGGCTTGAAATGAATTATTATTGTGCTATTATTTGAGAATTAGAATGTTTTCTATTCTACCATTGTATTGGTATGTTGATTTGAAATGATTTGATGAAATGTATTGACCCACGGATTTAAAATATTTTGACGAACTATGTGGGTTGGATGCCCACTAGTTATATGTTGATATGATGTGATGATATAATGAGATGTTTGAGAAATAAATGGTGCTATGTGCATGGATAATGGTTATAGTCATTCCTCCCACAGCGCGACCCGACGGGACAATGTGGATGAGGGTTAGATTATATTTTGCGGGAGAGACAGACGTATCCCCTTTGTGGACATGTCGAGCTATACCCGGACGCACCCCGGTGTGGCACGACTTAACGCCAAGGAATGTGGTATGTTTTGAAACATTTATGGAAAAACCCCTTGGCGGGCTTTCGTCTGGGTTTCGGCCAACCTGAGACAGAAGTGTTTTCGATGGGACCCTAGGATTTTTCTGAAAAAGATGATCGATATGGATGCATATATGTATGTTATCATATGATTGATTAAATGAGTTCAATTTATTGAACATACCATGTTTTACTACAAATCATGAATTATTGTTTACGAAAAATATTGTTTGACACTCCAATATTCACCTACACTATTTGTGCTTGATATTAATCCCCTCACTCACTGGGTATCTTCCTTGATACTCACCCCTCTTCTTTCCCTCCTCAGATAGGATTATTGTGTTAGAGTGACACTACAGGCGCTAGAGGTTTTGGTGGATTCGGTATACTACGTCGGTGAGAATTTAATTTAAGTTGAAATTTAAAATCCTTATTTTATATCGACCTTGCGAGGTCTTGATATTGAGATCCATAGTTGATCGTGTATATTTTTATGGGATGATTGTATAAATTATGGACATTGTTTGTGAAACTCTCATATTATACTTGCATTGAGGTACCTGTAAGCATTTAAACTTTCTACTTGGAAATTTGTTGTATATTTGTATAAATTTTAGGTCCACTCGGTGTGGCGGCTGTTCGTGTTCTAGTTAGGCATGACAGTAGAGGTCTGTGGCTAGGATTATTAGTAATTTTTATAGGCTTGCGTTGTTCTAAATGTCTGCTGTGGGATTGGTTGATTTTGAAGAGGTCAGGATAACCATTTGTTTATTCAACAGGATGATTGTTAATATACATATTAAATTGTACATGGGAGACCTCCAAAATATGAGGAGATTTTGTCCGATTTTCTATAAAAATACAACCGCATCCAGGGCAACGGGCGGCTGTTCACGATCCCGGTTCAGGGCGTGAAAATATGGTGGAGTGACATTTGTTTTTTTGGGTCCCACACCAAACCCTTATCTCACTTTCTTTAGCTGGTTTAAGTCGATGATTCTCATTTGCTAGTAGGTCCGACTAGATTTTTAAGTCTCTAAGCTAATTCTATTTGTGTGCTAAACCATAGGGTAAAGTTATAAACCTTAGAACCAAGGCAAGCATTGCACTACAAGTATCAATAGATCATAATACAGTGCAATGTAAAAAACTAAATGTACTCAAGAAAATGCAAATGCATATTTTAATGATTTCTCAGAACTGGATCTTACATCTTTTCCCTTTAAAAGATCCAGTACTCCGAATCACTACTCAAAAAGATATGGATATCACTCTTTTGTATCTAACTCTAACCCCCAAGATGCTTCCTCACAAAACTTTTATCAATCTGACAATCCTATTTCTCAAGTCTTGTTCCTGAGTGTCTAGAATCGAAAGCAGTTTACTCAAACACTAGTTAAATGTTCTTTAATTTGGAGCTGTTCATAGCTGATCATAGGTAAAGGTTCATTATTACATTTCCACAACATAAAAATATGAAAGGTAGAGTGGACTCCATCGAATGTTAGGATAGATCTAACTTATAAGTAGTGGATCTAACTCTAGCTAGGATCTTAAATGGGACAACAAATCTAAGAGTGAATTTTCTCTTTTTCTTCCCAAATTTCATCACTCCTTTGATTAGAGTAAATTTTTGTTTCCTATCTTAAAATCTTTACGTTTCTCATCAATAGAACTCTTTTGGAAGGACTAGGCTATTTTAAACTTTTCATGAACGATACATATTTTTTGTGTGATTTCTTGCTTATTAGTAGGTCCTATCTTAGATTGAAATATCTATTTCCCATCAACTTCATCCCAATAAAAAAGTAGTTGTGTATCTTCTCCCATATAATACCTCAAATGATATCATATTAATGTTGGACTGGTAGTTATTATTACGCATAAATTCTACTAACATCAAATAATCAACCAAGTACCACAAAATGCTAAAATACATACTCTCAACATATTCTCTTGGGTCTATATTGTTGTGTGACTGACCATCTGTCTAAAGATGATATATTATAGAAAAACTAAGTTTAGTTCCCATTTTGATATGAAAACTCTGCCAAATTAGAAACAAATCTCGAGTTACTATTAGGAATAACGGATATCGGTATGTCATGTAATCTCATGATCTCATCAATGTAAAGTTTAGCTAATTTCTCCATAGGATAAGTCTTATAATTAGAAGAAAACTAGCTAATTTGCTGATGTGTTCCTAGGACAAAGTCTATGGTAATGTGTTCCTATTTCCTCTCAAGAATAGGGAGTGGATTAAGTAGTTCACCTAGTTTCTGATGTTCAGTCTTTTCTTACTCATATGCTGAGCATTTACAAACAAACTTTGCTATACCTCTACCTCTTTTCATACCAGGCTACCAAAAGGATTCACTTAAATCTCTATATATTTTGGTAGATCATGGATGAAAAGAAAAGACTGAATCATAAACTTCTTCTAGAATTAGTCTCCTTAATTCCTAAGCCTCTCTATCGTGAAATCTAAATATCTCATCTAATATGTGAATTCAAGCTTCCCTCTTAAAAATGTCCTCTCTGAGCTTAGCAATCATCTTATTAGCTTGTTAAGCCTCACTAATCTGATCAGGTAAGTCTGGTTAGACCATAAATCTACTCAAAAGAGATCATTTGCCAGTAATTTCAACATCAATTCTTAACTACTCAAACTCTGACATCATCTAATACTCTCTCAACTACATGGCTACCATTGAAATTGTAGCTTTTCAATTGAGTACATCTTCAACAACATTTTCTTTACCCAAGTTATATTTGATGGTAACATCATAGTCCCCCAATAATTCAAACAATTTGAATTGTTTAAAGTTTTATTATTATTATTATTATTATTATTATTATTATTATTATTATTATTATTATTTTGTGTAAACAAGTACTTGAGACTTTGATCATTAGTAAATGTCTTAGAGTGCTCACCTTAAAGGTAATATCTCCAAATCTTCAACGCAAAAGTTATAGCTATAAATTTTAAATCATATCTAGGATAATTCTCTTTGTGAGGTTTCAACTATCTAGAGGCATAGACTATTAAACTATGTCCCTACATCAATAAGCAACTCAAACCAGTCTTAAAATGTCTCACTATCTGATAATGTCAAAATTAGGGTACAAACAAGCTTGCTCTTCAAAGTCTAAAAGCTAGCATCATATTGGTCATCTTATTTGAAAGATGCATTCTTGTGAGTTAATCTAGTCATTGAGCCACTATCAAGGAGAAATTCTTAACAAATCTGCGATAGTACCATTCTAAATTCAAAAAACTATACACCTTTGTAATCGTAGTTAGTGTGGACTACTTAACCACAACTCTAATCTTTTTTAGATCAACAAAAAGTCCTCTATTAGAGACAACATGATCTAAGAAAGTAATTTTGTTGGGTCAAAACTTGCATTTACTCGGTTTGACATAAATTTCTTCGACTTTAGAGTTTGGAAGGTAATATTGCGATGTTACTCTGTATCTTTAAAGTAAACTAAAACATCACCAATAAACTCATCAATTAAAGCATCAAAATAGAGCTTAAAAATATATTTCATCAAATCCATGAAAATTGTGGGAGCATTTATCAACCCTAATAGTATTACCAAAAACTTTTAGTGGCTATAGTGAGTGCAAAAAGTTGTCTTAGGTATATCCTTCTCCCTTACCCTAATCTAATGCTAATTCGATTTGGGATCTAACTTGTAAAATTAGTGCACCATAAAGAGAAAATACTAGGACAAACAAATCCTTTGTCCACAACTTCTTACAACTAAGTTTTCAGCCCTTTCAGCTCATTTGGTGCCACTCTATATCGAGCTATAGAGATATGTGAAGTATCTGGCATTAAATCAATGGTGAACTCTATATCTTTGACTGATAGTAACCCTCGTAAGTCATCTGAAAACAAACCAATGGTATATTGAACAATTGAGTCTACTCTTTCTTTTCCTCAGTGACAAAAGAGAGGTATCCCCGACAATCTCTGGACAACATCCTGGTAGCTCAAATAAAAGATAGCACTAGAATTCTAACTAACAAATCTATCACTAACAAACAAAATTTATGATTATCCTGGTGGTTAGAAGTTAACAATATTTCGATGGTAATACCGAAATCATATCCTTGAAAGCTCTCAATGCAACTTCTATCAATCTCGATAACCAAAATCTCATCCCCAATCGATATAGTAACCCATAATGTCTATTCTAAAAGTTTGAAGTTATGTGGTAAATCCATGATAAATGCTAATGAAATAATAGATACATTGCATGCAGATCAATCAAAACACAAACATTACAGGAAAATAATGTTGTTTTACATGTGATTTTATTAGGTGAAATCAAGTGAAACATGAGCCTCATAAGTAGTAACTATATAAACTTTTAGCTTGACCTTCTGGGCTAGCGGTACACCTTAAGGTCATCTTTGTTCTTGCTATGTGGTAGAGTTGGTCTAGAAAGCACTAGCCCCTATAGAATTGGATGAACTTGTGGTTGATAACAAATAAAGGTCCAGGTGGTGCAACATGCTGTAGAGAGACACACTATAGCTTCCTAGGCCTAAAGGGACAACAAAAGACATAATGGCCCAGCTAATAACAAGTGAAACAAAACTTTGTCCCTCCCTCACACGGTTCTATATGGAAATTCCTATAATTAGGACATGAAATGCTTTTGGAAGAAAAGTCGCAATCATTTCCTAAATCTGTTTGCTCACTTTTCATTTGTATTAACTAACTCATGAGCATATATTGACAATTTGGCAAAGTGGTCCTTGTGCTAATTGATGGTTTGATTACCCTATCTCAAGTGTAGAAACTCAAACACAATCCAATTTCTAAAAATGGTAAGCATATTTCTCTCATGCAAGAGTTAATTGAAATAACCCAAAGAGACATTTTAAAGGTTACTCTCATATTTGAGTCTTAACTTTGAACTCCACCATAGGTAGCTTCCTTTAGATAGTAGTGAGTGACAAGTCTAACCCTGTACTCCTCTATAACTATGAACTAAAAGAAAAGTCTCTATATCTCGACAACCCCAAGTGTTTGTAGCCTGAGGAACATTACTCCCTTGAAAAGTCATTGACTCTATTTTCTTAAACTCAGTCATCAAATTTTAGAATTGATAGTCCTCTCAAGATATACATCTACTTCCCCTATACCTATGTGTATCTCTATGCTCTGTCTCTTTGATCTATGTCTGATCTAGCCTGATCTAATTGAGAGTCAGCTGTGGAGTTACCAGTGGGACTGACATGGTAGAAGTTACAGTAATAGCTTGAGTAACAAGAGAAACATCTACAATCTCACTCCATGTCACTACCTAAGACAATCTCTCTGTCAATCTATGTATATCTTAAGACATAGTCCCAACTATAGATAACAAGGTATCTAAAGCCTACTAAAAATTTGGTCCCTCTAACCTCTGAACATCTAGAGTCTCGGGATGAGGCTCCCAACTTTACTCATTATCTCTCTATTCTCCCTCAGGAGTTATTTGATCGAGTTTCCTAATTTTGAACATGTTATATGTTAATAACTTTAGGAATGCATTTGTCAAATAATGTTACTTATTAGATAAACTATTCTCTCTCTAGCATCTTATACCTATAGTTTGAATCTTAGGTGTAGATAACATTAGACCTTGGGTTATAATACCAACTGTGACAACTTGTTATCCAGGTGTCATATCCCCTAGCAGTGAAAATAAACATGCAAATACAAAAACAAATAACATAATTAAAATGCAACATTTAGAATTGCAAACCGCCCTCCTATATGTGTTAACGCGGCAGGAATAAATGTAATATAATAAAGTAAAAAAGTCTTTTATTTTTCAAAAAATTAGTAAAATGTATCATTTTTAATGAACTTTTAGCCACTTAGGTTGGGATGAAAACATTATAAAGCAATGCAAAACCCTTCTATCATTAACAAATAAGTTGGCATCAACGACCCTCTGACCCAACATAACTTGTCACCACATATAGACATTATTGCAAACAAACTATATATAAGGCCTTCCTAGGCTAACAATTATACATATAGGTTTGTCGTATCGTTCATATGATACAAAAGAACACATAAATGTACATATCTTGGTATCAAAAGCATAATTCACAACTATCATCTACCCAATGTATAATACAAAAGGGGTCAAAGACAAAATAGGGATATAAGTTTCTTAACTTAATGGCCTTCATCCTTTGACCCCCTCTTGGCTCCTTAATTACCTAAAAATAAGAACAAGATGTCAGTATAAACTGAGTAAGTATATGGAAAATCAATATCATGCATAAGACGCATAACATGCACAATAAGATTAATATAAAGTGCATGAAACATAGTATCAAAATGTATGATGACCTAAGTATAGAGAAAGATGCAAATAAAGCATTACCATCTCAAAACGCCTCAAGGGAGAGAGTGTTGTTATCGTTTTGGGTTCATTCTCATTGTACTTATTTTATCTTCTGATTATTGAAAGGAATACAATGTTAAACCAAGTTAGTATATGAAGGTCTATAATAACTAGACATAAATTAGGATTCTTAAATAAAATCTAGGGTTTTGGGTTTAGACATCTCAAGCACTATACTTATGTCTAGTTCTAACTTGAAGGGAGAAATGATGCGATCAAAGATCCTTAAACTTTGCTGGTAGGTTCTGCAAAGTTAATGACTAAGTTCTCATTTTCCCTTTTTATTACTTTGTGATTCTCGACATGTCATAATAAGCAAAACAACACTTATCACAAAGATTCACACAAATGTTACCATCAAAAATCATATTTACGCATATTGGATAGCTTAACAACTTATTGAGCATTTAAGTCAAAATTTAACAAAATTTTCAACATAAATAGGTTTAGGGTTGATAACTTGACTTACACACCTCGAATAAGGTTATTCAAATGACCATTTAAAGTTAAGACATGGAACTATAACTTTTATGTTTATGACTAATCTGAATTCCAATCACATAAAAAAACCAATTCAATCTATAGCAATATGGATTTATGAAGACTATAGGAGCAGTCTTAGTAAAATTAACGTATGTTGAATTACACATATTTGATTAAAATGATTAAAGTTCTCATTTAAAGCTAAGACATAGGGTTACAATGTTTATATTCAAATTCAACTTAATTCAGTCCAAAAGATAGTGCAAATTGGGCCAAAAATTAGAGCTGAAACATGGTAGTTTTCTATATAAAAAAAGTGTACAAATTTGATGAATTATGAAAACTTCATTTCTCAATGAAATTTTTTGTATGATAAGCCATTTTAAAATTTTGGAAGTTTAGTTTAGTTATGAGAAAAATCAATTCAAATTGGAGTTGTGTATAAAGAGTAATAGATTAAAGAATAGAATGTAGTTAGAATGTCAGGGTCTAGATTCAAGAATTTTCAAACCTAAAGCCAAGAAAACAAAATTACCTTCTTTTCTATTCCAATCTTCCATTATCCCAACATCATAACTATATCTAAAAACATGTTATAAATGATAATGAGCAATTAAATATATACATGCATAGTACTTATCATTTTTAGTTTCAAATCATACTTTTTTCTTAAACCTCTAATTCTTTAGCTTAATTTGAGTTTTAAGTTTGGTTTAAGGGCTCTAGTCACTTCTTCAAGCTTTTTTTATCTTAGATATCAAACTTATATGGATGAAAGCTTCCATTTTCGCACTTTCATAGAGGTTTTGTGGAGTTTTGGATTGAGTTATTATGAGTATAAATAGAAAATAAGAGATTGGATGGAGTTGTGTATGAATGAAAAAGAGAAGGCTTGGAGATGGGGTTGAATGGGGTGTGGGGTCCCCACTAGTGTATGAGATGGTTATATGTCATGGTGTGAGAGAAAAGAAGGGAACATGTGTCCTTGTAATAGAGTGACATGTGTGTTCTGATTGAATTATTATTATTATTATTATTATTATTATTATTATTATTATTATTATTATTATTATTATGTCTTGGCGATAGAAAGGGAGCATCACCCGAATCCAAGAATTTTATAACACTAAAAAAGATACCCTATCCAGACAGATAAAAATCGTTTGTAGAACCCATTAAAACCATTAGCAGAACCTTCTTTAACAGATGGGCATTCAGTTAGTTATACACAAATCAGGATAGGTCTATTCTAATGGTTTTGATCACTGTTGGAGCATGTTCTGGGTCTATACTCACGGTTAGAAAACTATTGGTAAAATTTTCTGTTTTTTATCATTGGTTGCCATATTTGTTAGGAAAAGTTACTTTCTTTTATCGTCATTTTTAAATGTATTAGTAAAAATTATTACCTTTTATCATCGGTTACTGCATATGTTATGAAATGTTACCACTTTTTATCATTAGTTAGCACAATTGTTAATAAATGTTATTATCATTTATCATCAGTTACCACATGTGTTAGGAAATGTTACTGTCTTTTATCGTTGGTTACCACTAGTGTTAATAAATGTTACCATCTTTTATCGTCAATTACAACAAGTGTTAAGAAAAGTTTCTGTCATTTATCATCGGTTAGAAAAGCATTAAGAAAAGTTATTATCTTTTATCGTCAATTACAATATATGTTATTATAACTTATTATTTTGTATCGTCGGTTATCACAAATATTAAGAAATATTACTATATTTTATTGTCAGTTACTATAAGTGTTAAGAAAAATTATTGCCTTTTATTATCAGTTACCGTAAATATGTATTTTATCATTGATTACCACAAGTATTAAGAAATGTTATTGCATTTTATTGTCAGTGATAGGAAAATTTATTGCCTTTTATAGTAATGGTATTTTATTGTCGGTTACCACATGATATCATTAATAATGGTTTTTTTTTTTTTTTATGATAGCATAGATTTGATTTACTATAGATAAATTAAGGGACTATAAAATAAAAAAATTATAAAAATAATATAAACATAATAAGAATTGTATTGATAAATGAGAATGATTGATATATTGATTTGTAAATAGAATAACGGATACATATAAGACAAAAAAGATTGCATGTTCTACAACTGCATGTCTTTTGAGATGTTCAAATAAAAATTATTCACTTCGTCACAATTTGAAGGCACCAGTATCAAAGCTAGATAATTTCAAAGCTAAGTAGTTAACTGAATAGTAATGACCAACTTTATGCACAATTCTTCAGTTAATCCATTCATAAAAACAAGTAGTGAAATGAATATAATTACATGGTGATATTGTAAAGAATGGTTGTAAATAAAAATATTACCTTCTGAGATAGAATCAAATAGTGATGTTGGTGGTTGACCTCTTTGTGAGCTCCCAACATCTAGTATTGAAGGAACATAAAAATACAAATAACTTGGATTACAGACCTTTTAACTTTAGATACGATATCATTTCCCCATGACAAATTCAAACTTTCTACTTATCCTTCTTTATTGCCAATAGACTCCACTCCACTCTTAAAAATTTTCTATAAGAAATTAAACGTTAATGTCTTATAAATATATCAATTAGAATTATATGAAAAACAATCATCCATATCATAACTTCCGATACTTTCATAGAAACTAAACTATCATCTGATCGTGTTCTACTTGTAATATAAAGTTCAGCACTAAAAAGTTTTGTCTCATTAGATTGTGTTGTCTATAATAATAAAAATAAACCACTTTGATGTATTATATAGGTAAAATTAGTTACAAGTAAAATAAAATGCTCATCCATTATTTAGTTCCTCCTATATTTATAATTAGAAAAATTTAAAATCTTTTAAATACTCATTCCCAATGCAATCTAGTTGAATTGAGTTTAACAGAGTAACTTTTTATTGAAAAAAAATACGATTACCTTTTGATGAAACTTTTCAAAGATTTTGTTGAATAGATTTGTTGGTATTTGAATATGTGTTATAAATAGTTTCAGTGAGAGCTTGAGTGAGTGTTTGATAGGTCTAGAGATTAAAAATATACTTAGCTGATCGTATAGATTTCAAGGGAATGAAAACTTTTGATTTTTGGTTGAAAATATATTTGGTTGAACGAGAGCTTTTGTTGGATCATGAGAGATTTTAAGAGAATGAAGCTGAAAATATGTTTCGTTGAATTATAACTTTCGATAGATTTTGAGAGTTTTGAGATAATGAGAGATTTTGAGGGAAGGAGAACTTTGATTGTTTTAAGGGGATGATTTAAAATATATTTGGATTTAATCATTTGATCACTTTATTTTCACAAATAAATTTCCAAAACCTGCCTTTTTTAAGTCTTTTGTCTCTCTGTAAATTTTTCCGTACTTTGTTTCATATTTTTACTCTTTACCCATTTGTTTTTCATTATACACTTTTTTTCTCATACTTTTAGTGATACGCGTCTTTCCCAAAATTTTGTCAACAATATAAATAAGAAAAAATTATACTTGTTACTATTTGTTATCACGCATTATAGCCATATTACTATATATCATGCACCGGATAAAATAACAAAAAATATCAATGATTGCATAATGTATAAATGAAATCTTATTTGATTATATTTCATATGTATATGCATCATATCCTACTCTACCAATCTCAATATCGTCATTCATCTGTGTTGATATATATACTCCATCTTCATCAATATTAGTTCGAATCCACACTTACTTATTTCATCATCCATGTTAAATTCACCTCTAACTTTGACATGCTTTATAACAAACCATGCTTTATGCCGTTCATCAGCCATATAAATTACCATTTTTACTTGGGATGCCAAAACGTATAGATCATCCAATAAATCGACATCCATATGATTCAGATAGGAGAAATTCAGAAGTATTGAGCCAAATCTATTTTCTAATGTCCTCGTTGTAGGTCGATCTGATCACACCGAAATAACACAAATATATACATTCCATTATAGTTTACTTGAATGATTTTTTTTTTTTTTTTAACATTCCATAATAATTATACCTTTATTGGGCCTTTTATCCCTAACACTTGCACAATTCCTAAATTCTAAGTTTGAAAATACTTCTCGTGATCTTTTACATAGAATTGATATTCATTGATTATATATCCATTGTAATTTTTAACCAATTAATCTGTTACACAAGCAATCTGTTTAACTTTATCTGTAATCTCTCTAGTGTATTTTGGAATCGTAAGTTGGAAAAAAAATTATGTAAATAAGTTGATATCCATTGATTACATATATATTGTAGTATTATAAATAGACGTTATATTATTGGAAAATTAATGATAGACTTGTATGTTACGAAAGCAATCTCAAATTGGTTTCTTTTCTGTCACGTTGTCAATCCCAAATTAGATAAAATCATATTTCACCTAACGGTCGGGGCAAACTCTGAAATGGATATATCACATTACAATTGATCCAACGGCTGGGGTACTTGGTTGGATGTCTTTTCAACTTAAAATTATATAATATTGATAATTACTAATTTAAATTACTAATATTGATTATTACATTATTTAAATTACTAGTATTGATAATTACATTTATTAATTTTATATAGTTACTAATGTTATATAATTATTAATATTAGATATCACGTAATATTATTTAAATTACTAATATTGATTAATAATTATGTCACGTGATACAATGTCATTATGTACCATTACATTTCTAATGTGTGAATTATCATAATATCATGTAGTAACATTATATTATGATTGTCATAATATAATATCATATTATAACACTATATTATGTAATTATATATTAATTAGTCATAATATCTAATTGGTTAATAAATTATCATAATTTCATATTATATCATTATATTATATTTAAATAACTTATTCCACTCATTTCAACGCATAAAAGCAGTGTTATTAGAATCGTATCGTATATCAACTTGTAAAATCTAAAATTAGGGTTCAACCGGTTTAACCGTGAGCGAATATGGTCAAGCCGCTAGTTTTTTAATAATAATTAAAAATATATAAAAAATTAATTTTTTAAATAAATATATATTAATTTTATATTTTATTTTAATAATCTCACTTTGAAAAACCAAAAAAAAAAAAAATCTTAACTCACACTCTACGAGGTTGCACTGCACAAGTAGATGGACCAAAGTAAACGAGATATTAATAAAGGAACAGAGAGAGAGGGGGGAGAGAGAGAGAGAGAGAAGTTCAGGTCCTAAATCAAATTCAAAGATGGGAAAAGGAGGACTTCGACTTTTTGAAGAAGTGGAATCAAATCTAGAGATGAGAAAGGCTTGAATCAAATCTAGAGTTGGGCAAAGGAGAGAGAATCTCTCTTTTAAGGAAGAGGAGGCGATTCCGCTACCGCCGCTAGTGCTACTGTCAATTCAAGTGGTCATTCTTTCCCTTGACTCTTGGTTCATCGCCATCGATTCAAGGTGTCGGCAACTTCAATCACAATGGTTGTGCGGGTAAGAAGGAGGAAGACAATCCGTCAAGGAACTGAGTTGACATCGTTCATCACCGTCGATTCAAGTTGCGGATCATCTTCATCAACTCGGAATCCATCATTAGTTACGGCTACTAGTTATCTATAGTGGTCGACTCCATCTTTATTGTTGGTCGCCAACAGGAATATTGTCGGTCACCATCATCAAAGACGATGAATATTTTTTTCTTTTTTTTTTTAATCCTTAAAAAAAAAAAACCTAACCCGCGGTCACACAGGTGGTGGTTTATCCGCAATTGACCCACAGACTTTTACGGATCACTATAGAAATGGTATTATCATTGGACCGACTCGTGAAATCTCTGTCTGGCTGGTTGAACCGGTCTGACCAACGACTAACATTACATAATGACATAATAGTAATGTAGTAACATTATGACATTATGTTATTAATGTTATTATATTATTAGAAAATCAATGGTGCGATCCCAAATTTGTTTAAACTGATATATCATACTACAATTGATCCAAGAGTTGGGGGTAATTGGTTGGATGTTCTTGGGAGAATTTATTTCACATTATTGACATATCACACTACATTTTTGTATGTCCTTTCAACATATTACGTTGCAATTGGGATAATGTCCTTTTAATATCTAATCCAACGACTATCATTATGTTAGAAGAAGACCATCCAATGCCATTATGTTAGAAGAAGACCATCCAATGGCTACGGTGAATTCCATTTTTGAGGAAATTAAAGGAAGGAAGTTTTCGAGGGAGCAACTATGGTGAATCCCATTTTTGGAGGGAATTGAAGGAGGAAAGTTTTCAAGAGAGCAGTTGTGGTGATTCCCATTTTTAGAGGGAATTGAAGGAATTCAAATATAGAAGAGAAAATTTCTAAAACTTTCGATGTGGAAACTAGATATAGACAATGAATCCCATTTTTGAGAAGTTTTTGATGACGAATGATCGAACTAGTAGATCAACAATAAGAGATATGAGATTTCTATATTCTTATTTCTTCATGTGATTATGGTCTATTGCACACTTTCGTGGTCTACCGCGACTGCATATGGGAGATCGCGCAAGCTTGCACGGCTTGCTGCACAAGTGCGTGGTGACACACCCGTCGAAAACCCTCTATAAATTTTCGTCAGAGTGTTCGCAGTCCAATGCCCCGTGCAATGAACTCAGCGACTAACTTGTTTGGCCCACTCTTCCAAGCACTCCCTTGGCAATAATGGAAAGCAAACAAACAAACAAGCAAGCTTACGAGATAACTCACTCCTAACCTTTATACATTCAAAACTTAATGTACAAGGACAAATGCCCGCAGGGTCTTACAAGTCTCTGCCGAAACAACTCCCACACCCCAGAGCTTACCCACTCGGCACTCCCCACTCTAGCTCTCCCACCAGAGAGTTTTGTGACCCAACCCCTTGTTGTTTACACACTCACGATAGCAAACCCTATTGCTATCCTAGAGAATTCCCATAATTCTCTATTTCCTCTCTTCTCTATAGCACTCCCCTTTGTGCTGAATGATTTAGAGATGTCTTGAGCACTCCCATGAGCTCCACATATATAGCTGAAGTCTGGCTTGACCTTCCCAAAGTTTGCATGCAATAATCATGGCAAATCACCCAATCCTTCCTTCTTTGGGTGTTGGACTTTCCCTTCAATGCATCTAGGGTTTCCTCCTTTGCAAAAATCTCCTTCCATTAAGGAATTGACAGAGAGAACCTTCCTTCATTGCTGCAGCCACAATTTCCGTTTCCTAGACTTGCCTTGCTGAAACTTGGACTAATAATCTCTTCCTAATGTGCTTAGCCACCTTTCCAAAGTGCCAAGTCCACTTTGCCATGCAAGGAAACTCCTCCAATCAATCTTCCAAGATTTCTCCACTTAGTATTTCATATTGGTTTAATCAAATTCAAGTTTGCTCGAAATGATGTTGGCATGTGTCGGCGTGTGCCCCATACACATGCTTCATATGCCATCTCAAGATCTACTAGTTCATTTGTTTCCAATTTTGGTTTTAGTGACCCATTTTGAACTCCATGTGGATCGCCCAAAGCACCTTTCCAAAATTCTCACATTTGTCCGAAACTCCTTCATGCATGTTAGCCTTCGGCATGCCCCCACACATGCTCTGTGGGTTATCTCAAGATCCCCACATGCTTTTGCTATCATTTTTGGTTTTAGTATGCCATTTTGGAATACATATAGATTGCTCAAGCCACATTTTCAAAATTAGCATGTCTGCCCAAAACTCTTTCATGCGTGCCTATGCATGCTAGCCATCTTGCCACTCTTGGAGGTTTAGCAAACCTCCAACTGATTGCTCATGCTTTTCTTAGCCACCGTAGCCTTTTGAATGCTCAATGTAATTTTTTCAAATTACATTATGATCCCCAAGTTTCCCATGCACTTGATGTGGTGTGCGTCAGGCCCCATGCATCCGGCGCATGCCATGCCCATGGCAAGGCTTGGGGGTGTAACACGTGGTGCGGTTTGCCGCGGCTACACACGGTGGACCACGCATTGCACGGTCTGCCGCGCGAGTATAGAGTTATGAACCCTCAAGAAGACGATGATAAGAAGGATGACATGATCCTGCCTAATTGTGATTTCCAGCCCATTCGATCCATTGTTGGTTCTTCTCTGTCTTCCGGTCTCGATGGTACTACTGCCAATCCACTTATGAGTTCACTCGATTCCAAGACCAGCATGCGGTCTACCGCGCGAGCTTGCGCGGTCAACTGCGCGCTTTCGGGGTCTACCAGCAAGCTTGCGCGATCTGCCGCGACTGCACACGGTAGACCAAGCAAGCTTGAGCGGTCTGCCGCGCGAGTACAGAGTTATGAATCCTCAAGAAGACGATGATAAGAAGGATGACATGATCTTGCCTAATTACGATTTCCGGCCCATTCGACCCATTGTCGGTTCTTCTCTGTCTTCCGGTCTCGATGGCGCTACTGCTGATCGGCTTAGGAATTCACTCGATTCCAAGACCAACACTGCCGCTATTAGGGTAATCTCTCTCTCTCTCTCTCCATAGATTTTTAGGGTTCGTATCCTTACTGAAGTTTAGGTTGAAATGGGTCTGGTTAATTATGGGAAACAAAGTTGGAAGTTGAAATTTCAATTGCTGGGGCTAATCTCTCCCCCTCTCTCCAACAATGATTTTTAGGTCTTGGTTGATGATTTTGGTTGGTATTTGCATGTGCTAATTCTTATATCCTTTCTGAAGTTTTGGCTGAAATGGGTTTTCTTAACTGATGGGAAAATGTTCAAATCCGAAATTTGTGCTTTTGTAGTATTGATACTTCGTTATTGGCTTGGGATATGAATTTACACCTAAAAGAAAATATAGTGAGATCGAATTAATTTGTTTTGCTCTTACGATCTCCTTTGGCTTCTTAGTGTGTTCCTTGCAAATAAGAAAGCCCTGTGCAGCCTCCAAGATTCACATCATTCATGGAAAGTTCCTCACCGAGTGGCCTGTAAGTCTGATATATCATGTCCCTAGTTAGATGGAAAATCTAAGCTAGGCAGGAGTCGTTTCATCACTTTTTGCTCCTTACGAAATTCTTTCTTTGACCATAAAGTAATAATAGAAGCAGCATAAAATGGTTCCAGTATAAGAAGTGCAAACCAGGCAATTTTTTATATATGGGCTAGTAGTCATGAGTTTGGTCTGGTATCCTACGATGGAACCTCCCTACTTGTATCTTTATCCCATTACCAATTTATTGTTTCTTCCCTTCCTTGTTCTGGTTACACATGGCTTTTTTGTTCTTTGAATGTCTTAATTTCCTTTTGTTGCAAGACTGGACTTGCCATTTTGGTGTTTCTGTTATGCTGACTCTTTGCTGGTCTAGTTGCTATCAAGGCCTATGGTGATTGCTACCTCTATGTTTCCTTCTATTTATCTAACCTTATTCAATTCTCTTCTTTGCTTTTGTATTCTATGCAGAGTTATAGTTCTATGAACTCCATTGAACCTACGAAGGTGATTCTGGAGAAAGATCGCCAGATTTATGACTCTGTCATTGTGTCTGAGATTGATCAAACTATGAAGAAATATGCTGATAACATCATGCATATACTTGAAGGTGTTAGTGCACGGCTCACACAATTGGAGAGCAGAACCTGCCACCTTGAGAATTCTATGGATGATTTGAAGGATTCTGTTGGAAACAACAATGGAAGTATTGATGGAAAAATGAGGCAGCTGGAAAATATATTGAGAAAGGTACCTTCTTTGTTCTGAAAACTATAATACATATGGTGAAATCAAGATTCTTGCACTTAAGTGGTTTATCAGAAAATTCTGGAAGTCATTCAAGCTAGTTTCTTAAGTATTAAATTGCATGCCTCTTCTTTTTCGATTGTGCTAATAACTGTGTCTCCCATGCAAGTAAATAAAATAATTCTTTTCACTATTCTCCTGGTGGCATTACGATCTCATGCTCTTAAGAGAGATTTTTTTTCTCATCTGTCTACCGACATTGCGAGGATTCCCACTTGCCCGATCTTGTTGAACTGACTTGGAACATAAACTTGGTTTGAGTTTGATGCAGGAAATAAGGTGAAATTTTGTTGCTGTGGTCTTGAATAAAGAGAGACTATTGTTCATATTTTTCTAGCTTCGGAGAAATTGATGAACTTAATTCAGTTTCAAATAACTAGTGGTGCAAGCAATGGCTCGAGGAGTGGTGTCCTAGATTAGAAAGGATCTAATTATTGTGTGTTGAAGGGGAAGAGTTGCAAGCTATTCATGGATGTGAATATGACAATTCATTCTCCTTCTTCAGAAGTTGGGGATGATTAGGGGGAGCACTGGGGAGAAGAGGAAGGGGTTGGAAGCTATAAATTGGTTATTGATATGACAATCATTCCCATTCTTTGAAACTCAAAGGTGGACTTGGAGGAGGATTTGCTTGAGCTCTATACTTTTGTGTCATATTGATGAGAGGGGACGGCCTTGTATCAAAGTTGAAGTGACATCAAAGGTTTTGGGCAAATTCTTTTTATAAGTAAAACATGGGTTGGATTTCTTCTTGGAATCTAGGGTGGTATACTGAGATGCCAACACTAGTATACTTTTTTTTTTTGGTGCAAATCTTGAAATTTCTTACCATTTATAATTTGGTGAAGAGGGTTTAATAGATGATGTATGTATATGTGAGTTTATGAAGGAGCAGTTTACTGCTAGTTATGCAGTGTTCAGTGGCGTTTGAGCTGTGATCAATGATTATATGGGTTAAATTTAGTAATGCTCAAAAATGTGTGAGCGTGTCACTCAGATTGATTAGCATGATAAGAATAGAAGATTTAAGAGGCTAATTTGCCTGTAATGATGTCATTATGTGTGTTGGGATGACCCCGAATATGATTCTCAAGAGAACAGAATGCTCTGGCATTCAGTGGAGTGAAACAGATGTAGGGAGGTTGAGGACTAGGCATTAGGAAGAGTTGAGTAGGATCTCACTTTTAAGGGCCTCCAGAGTGGCGCCTTATTTAGAGTTTCTAGATTCCTTTGCATTGCGATTTGATACAGGGTAGTGTTGGGATGATTATTCAATTTTTTGACCGAATCTAAATATGTTGGTTAAACAAATGAATTAACTGGTTATGACCGAAAATAGTGAAAACCAATTAAAATTGGGGTGGTTGGTTTAAATCCATTTTTGGTTGGGGTAGGAGGGGGAAAAACAATTTGCCGTTAAACATCTGAGACAATGAGAAGACTGCTAATCCTGAAGAACAAATGTGATGCTTAAAATTTTTCAGATTCTAAAAATTGTTTGTATACAAACAATAAAGAACAAATGTTGACAAACTTATGAAGAGTTAAACCAGTTGATGCTTACCTTAGCAAGCTTTCCACATGTACTTGAACCAACCCATGCATTACTATCCTTACAGGCAACAATCTACCTGGTTTTAACTTAAGCAACCTTCTCTAGAGCTTGTTAGAGATACCTCAAACTTCAAGACAAGCAAAGCCTCTTTATATCAAGATCTAACCAACCAATTGCATGGAAAAACCAGCAGTTTTTGGTTTTGCGGGGTTGGGTTCGCTCAATTTTCCAACCTGGTTAAACTCGCCTAATTGTATATTTGTTACTGGTGAATTACTTTTTCACTCTTGTGCAGATGAGGTTGCTCCACTGATGTGAGATGAATGAAGAAACCTGCTGAGGTACCTAGAAGATGGTGTTGAGCTTATTTAGTTGTCCTTTGTATGTATTCAAATCCTGCTATTACCACTGCAAACAGTCATCATTAGAGATAGCCCAACAGATCACTATTTTTCCTTTATGTCTTGGATTTCTGTTTTGACTTGTTTGAGAAGGAACTCTTGATTACAAATTGGATGACTTATCCAAGTCTATTCTGCAATGATTTAGTTGGCGGGCAGTGAAGAAAAGTATGCTTCAGCTTTAGGATCATACACTTAAATTTTAATTGTTGAAGTAATAATTTAATGGATTATTATATCATTTACTGTAGGAGATGGTTATTTCGATGTAATTTGATTTTTATCTACAATGGCATGCAGGTACAAACACGTGTCCAGGTAATAAGGGACAAGCAGGAAATAGTGAAGGCTTAATTGCAGCTTGCAAAGCTACAGGTACCGAAGGTAGATGTACAGACACAGGCTCAGAATATAGTGCCCGCAGATTTCAGCAGCAAGTGGCATCTGTTCCTCAGCAGTATGTCCAACAGCTTCCTCCAGTTCTTCCACAGGCACCTCCCCCTCTCACTCCTCCAAGTGTTCCTCCTCCACCTGTGCCCCAGCCAAATCCACCTGCTCCGGTTCAGGTTCCAAGCCAATTTAACCAGGTTCCATCTCTTCCCCAACATGATCCTTAATTTCCACCCCAAGTCAGACACAAGAAGTTACAAATCGGCAATTCCAGTTACCTCTTACACAGCAGCTTCAATCTAATCCTCCAGTTCTACCCTGTCAACAGTATCAACCTGCCCCTATTGCCCCATACCCTACTCCATCACTGCCTCCTCACCAAAATCCACCCCTTGCTGCTGAAAATCCTCCACCTCTCCCACCTCGAATGGGCCACCATCCTGAAGAACCAGCATACATCCCATCTCAATCATATCCGCCAAACCTACGGCAAGCCCCATCTCATCCCCCAAGCGGGGCCCCTAGCTCTCAACCATATTATGAGGCTCCTTCCCATATGTATGAGCCACCACCTGGTAGATCCAGCTCAGGGTATTCTTCCACATATGGACCACAATCTGGGACTAATGAACCATATCCTCCCTACAGTGCCCCTCCTGCACAATATGGTAGTAGCTCCCCCTTGAAAGTCCCGCAACTTTCGTCCTCCATGGAATCCGGTGGTGGAAGTGGTTACCCACAGCTCCCAACTGCTCACGTTTTACCACATGCACTGCCTGCCAGCTCTCCTGGTAGCCCAGGTTCTAGTGGAACTGGTAACAGAGTTCCTATCAATGATGTGGTGGACACGGTTACAAATATGGGCTTCCTAAGAGATCATTTGAGAGCAACTGTCAGGAAACTCCCAGAGAATGGCCAATCTGTTGATCTAAATGTAGTGCTGGATAAGTTGATGAATGATGGGGATGTCCAGCCTCCTAGAAATTGGTTTGGCCAGTAACACAATGCAAATGATCCAATCTTAATATGTAAAGTATGCAAGAATTGTTTCTAGAACAGTCTTTCAATGAACGGACCCGTTGGCCCTAAGGATATCAGTTCTCAATATACGTTGGTCAATTTCTTTGTTATTTCATTCGCGGGTGGTTTGGAGTGCTTTCTTGGAGTCTTTGTATACTGATTATAGCTTTGAGCAGATGATTGTGTGCTCAATTTTTAGCTGTTCAAAGTACCGAATCTTGCTATTTAATTACCAGATGCACTCTGTTTGAAATGTCGTCAATCAGTATAATCGCCTTCAAGTTAAAAAGAGTTGTCATGTTGTCCAATGGTTTTTATTAGAACCTTATGGTCAGGACAAGTTAAAAAGTGTTGCCTTGCACTGTATACCGTGTGCCGTCGTGGTAGACCGCGCAAGCTTGAGCGGTATAGATGGCACATATAGAGGTAGAGCTCAATAGTGAGTATAGATGATATATATAAAGACTATTTTTAAATAGTTCTTAAAGTATCACATTGACCAATGGAAACTAATAACCGTTAGTATATAGTATTTACAAATAGTATAATATATGAGTTAGTATAGTCTAGACTATATAGTTTAACGGATGATATAAATTATCCATTTACCGACTTACAGATGGTATGATACCGATTTACACATTTCCCTACAAGGAGTGCTAATTTAAAGCTCTTAAAGCGAGGAGGAAGAGAGGAAGAGAGGAAGAAGAGAGAAATTGGTGATTGTCTATTTTTACTCATGATCAATATTTTATCTCATAGTACAATTCAATATTTATAAATATATCAATTGACATTTAATCATTAACATATCCTTTACTTTGAGAAGGTCAGGGTTGGTGATGGGCGGTTACAAAAAGTTACTACGAGTTTAGTATTGGACCACGACCGGGTCAATCGGAGTTATATTCATACTAACCTAATGAGTTGATTCATTTTTAGTTATATGTTGTACTACAAGGTTAATTATCAAATAAAGTTGTGAAGTAATTTTCAAGTCCAAACAAAAATAAAGAAATTAAGAGGTTGAAAGAATTCTTCAAAGTCACCGATTATCGTAAACTTATCACAAATTACACTAGTTATCGCAAATTTTTCTTAATTTATCGCAAAATTACCTGTCACGCCCCGATTCTCCGATCGACCACCCGACAACCGCCGCGTTGTCTTGATACACGGGCAGAACCTCCCCATATACCGGGACTCCGCAATACTACATAACAATATAGTAAATCTTCTAATACACAAATCCATCCAAAATAAGAAAACATACAGACAACACACATGCAAAGTGTCACGCCCCGAACCGGGATCGTGAACAGCCGCCCGTTGCCCTGGATGCCGGCTGTATTTTTACAGAAAATCGAACAGAACCTTCCCATAAATCGAAGGTCTATTATGTACAATTTCACCTGTATATCAACATTCATCCTGTAAAATAAACAAATGGTCATCCCGACCTCTCCAAAATCAACCAATTCCCACAGCCAACATTCAGAACAACGCAAGGCTATAAAATTTCTAGCAGACCTAACCACAGACCTCTATTGTCATGCCCAACTAGAGCATGAGCAGCCACTACACTGAGTGGACCTAAAATTTTATATAATATACAATACTTTTTCTCAAGTAACATTCGAATATGTACAATCGCCTCAATACAAATGAAATATGAGAGTTTCACAAATAAATATACATAAATTATATAGTCATCCCAAAATAAGTACACGGCTAACTACGGACCACAACAAGACCTTGCAGGGTCGAAAATAAATACGAAATTCATCTTTCAAATTTAAATTATATAGTCACCCAAATCCATCAAAAACTCTAAAATCTGAAGCGTCGCTCTGGCACAACAATAATCTTGTCTGAGGAGGGAGAGAGGAGGGGTGAGTACTCGGGGAAGAATACTCAGTGATAGAGGGGATTAATTTCAAGTACTAATAGTGTATGTGAACATTGGAGTGTCAAATAATATCATTCATAACCAATAATTCAAATTTTTGCATGTAAATCATAATATGTTCGCTAAAATGAATTCATTTAATCATTCACACGATATCATATATATATGCATCCGTTTAAAAATCAAGTATATCATAGAGAAAACCGAAAAAATCCTGACAAGGGTCAACTATGACCAAAGACAGGCACATCGGGGGTTTTGTTATGCATAAATATTTAAAAGTTGCTCTCTACCCCGACGTTGGCACGTACAAGCAACTCCCAGTGCTAGACCGCCTATTCTGACGGACCTCTACTTTCGGTTCAACTGGATCCATACGGAACATCACAATCATGTACAAGCAACTCCCAGTGTTAGACCGCCTATGCTGACGGACCTCCCCAATACATGGTTCAACCGGGCCCATACATATCGCAATCACGACATTTGCGGATACCTCTGGCCAAAGCGTATCCGGACAACTCGTGCCTCTACAAACGCCCTTCGTAGCTACGGAATCATCAATGTCATCATCATAGTATCACAAGGGCACAACATCCCACAGGTAAGAATCATATCATCATAAGTGGGTATCCCAGTGCCCTCACAGATCTTAAAACATTTTAAATCCATGCGCCAATACATTCATCAAATCATTTCAAATCAGTATACCAATGTAATGGTAGAAAAGGAAACTTATCCAATTTTTCAAGTAATGGCACAATTTTGTTTCGTTTCAAACATGGATGCATAATCATGAAAAATATAATTTTAAGACACTCCAATAATCACAAAACAGATTTGAGATTTAATATCATACATCGAATCAATGCATATCAAAGCATGTTTTGTTTAAAAACACGGTAAAATCAGATTTTCACTGTTTCATGTAAGAGATTAGGGTCCCACTCACTTTTCAGGAAGGGTAATCACTCCCTATTTTCAAAATAAATCTGAATTTGACATTTTGAATCTTCAACAAAATCAACCTAATCAAATTATCACAATAATCATCAAATTTTCAATTATTCTTAGGGTTTATCATTTTCCCTAAATTTATACAAACCTTAATTCTCCAATTTATGAATAAACTCCAATGTCATCAATTTTCATTCCATTTATATGTAAATAACCAAATCAAAATCAAGATAAATTCAAATCTAAAATCGTTCAAAATCGAAAACAAGTCTAAATATATAAATTCTCTATAAGTTAGAAAAATCTTTAAAAATTCATACACTTTTCAATTTTCATCCGATATCTTCAAACCATATCTCATTTTAAAGGTATTGAAACATATTTTCATAATATAAAGATTGTATTTGAATTACCTATATGCAACACTAGCTATAATGTAAAACAACGCATCAATCCTTAAGCTAAATTCTCAAATTTTGACTGTTTTCATGCATTCGTCAAATTAAATTCTGAGAGAAATTATTCTAATTAACTCAACATGATTCTATCATCTGGAATAGCCCAATTCGTATAAAATCCTCTATTTAACCTAAACAATTACGTATAATGTCAGATAATGCATTCAAATCTAATCTAATATACATCCTAACATATACAATACATTCTTACTCTAATTTACCATAAATTCATCCAAATAAATCGAGTGAGTTAGGAATCCTCACCTAGGGTCTTCGTAGTTCAAAATCCTATGGTTCAAGCTTCGTTCTACTAAGTCCAGAATCTGCAATGCTTCAAATTCGAAGCAAGGTTCAGAAATTTACGCTTAAATTACGAAAGAACCAAAACCCTAAAGCAACCGAATTGAAAATCTCACCCTTACCTGCGCAGTGGGGAAATCGTAGCCAGCCTAGGGTTTTTCAAAGGTCTTAGACAGACTTTGCAACAGAGTCTGCAGAGAGAAGGAACAGAGGGGAGAGATAGAGGGAGACTGAGAGAGAACAGTAAGAGACATAGAGAGATTGACGAAGAGAGAAAATCGAGAGTGAGAGAGATAGCGAAATGGAGAGGAAAGCAAGAGACAGACGGCGAGCGGCCATGTGCGGTGGTGACGAGAGGCGGAGTACGGCGAAGCAAGTGGGTGTGCGTGGTAGAGGAGAAGAATCACGAGAGAGGAATAGAGAGAGAGCAGAATCGCGTTGGATAGAGAGAGATCGAAACTGAAAGAGAGAAATAGAGATAGAGAGGGAGGCAGAGAGATGATCGGCCGGTCGTGGGTGGTGGCGACGGTGGCGACTAGCGGTGACGGAGAATCGCGAGAGGGAGAGAGAGACTCGCGGGTGAGAGAGAAGCCGAGAGAGAGAAGGAGAGAGATAGAGAGAGGACCAAAGGGAGAGTGAGAGGGAATAGGCGGTGGCACACGGCGGCGGTGGGTGGTTGGAATGGCGGTGAAGGCCGGAGGCGGAGAGGGCGAGCGGGGAGGCGAAGAGGCGGGTGAGGGAGAGAGAGTAGAGAGAGAGAGGAGTGGAATTAGGGCTATTAGCCCTAATTCGAAATTTTTTTTTTCATTTTTATTATTATCATTATTATTATTTATTAATATATATATTTTTATAAAAATAGATTTATAAATAAATAAATGAGTAAATAAGTAATTTAATTAATAAAGGAAATATATATATTTTTATACTCACTTTATATTACGAATCGCAGGAACGATATTGTAAATATACCAAAAATTTAAATTAAAAACCTCAAAATCGAAAATCAATAAAATTAAATATTATTCTATATATATATAAACTAGAGAATATTTTATTAAATTCAAGAATGTGAGTACAAAAGTACGGCACCTCTGAGTCAGTGTTACATTTTCTAACCCCCTAAAAACAAGTGTCGCCCTCGAAACTAAAAGAAAGCTAAACGGTTAACAAATAGGGATACTGTCTCCTTATTGCCTCCTCGGGTTTCCAAGTCTCCTCTTCAACTTGGTCACTTCTCCACAAGACTCTGACCAATGAAACTTCTTTGCTCCACAGCTTTCTGACCTACTGATCTAGAATAGCCATGGGCTAAACTGGAGGACTGAGGTCCTTTTGCAACTCAACAGGTGGAGGCTCAAGTACATGAGAAGGATCAGCTAAGTACTTCCTGAGTACTGAGACATGAAAGACGTTGTGAATATGAGAGAGTTCATCTGGCAGCTCCAATCTGTATGCCACAGTTCCGACCCTCTCAAGGATACGGAAAAGTCCGATATACCTGGGGTTCAGTTTGCCCTGCTACCTGAACCGAATCATCCTTTTTCAGGGCGATATCCGCAGGAAAGCCATGTCATCCACCTCCTATCAGCATAGACTTCCTATCAGTCCTGAGCGGCCTTCATCCGCTCACGAATGACCTTAATCTTATCTTTTGTTTCCTCAATCAACTCAACAATGTTGAGTTGCCTTTCACCTACCTCATCCCAACATAACAGAGTACGTCATTTCCTCTCATACTATGCCTCACACGGGCACACCAATGTTGGCCTGTTAGCTATTATTATATACAAACTCTACCAGTGGGAGATGCTGATCCCAGCTGCTTCGAAAATCCCTAACACATGCTCTCAGGATGTGCTTTAGGGGTGGTATGCGATACTAAAGCTCAGTTTAGTACCCAATATTCCCTATAATCTGGACCAAAATCTATAAGTGAATCTGGGGTCTCCATCCGATGCTATTAACATTGATACCCCATGAAGTATGATAATCGTGTCACCATAGAGGCTTATTAATACATCTAAGGAATAATCAGCATGAATCGGAATAGAATGTGCGGACTTGGTGAGTCTATCGATGATCACCCAATTAGCATTATGCCGTGCTGAAGTCTGCGACAATCCTTGTCACAAAATCCATTGTGACGTGTTTCTACTTCCACTCGGGAATGGGAAAAGGCTGCAAAGCATTTGTGGGTCACTGATGCTTGGCCATCATCTGCGCACAAACCAGGCATTAAGCAACGAACTCTCTCTTTATACCAGACTACTAATAACTATCTCGGATAGTTAGGTACATTTTTGTACCTCTCAAGTGCATAACGTAAATGGAGAAATAAGCTTCCTCTAGAATGTCTCTACAAAGATTCACTATTGGCGGGAGTGCAAACCCGCTATCGATATACTACTAGCCTGTTATCACGGACTCGGAACTTTCTATCATCATCTCTACAGATCTATCAAGAACACCTTAGAGCTCCTCATTTGCTCCCTAAATCTCTCTAATGCGGTCGAGCAAGGTCGGCCTCATTTCAAATCAAACTAGTAATGCTGCTCGATCATCACTAACCAAACTAACTCCTAATATATGGGGTCCCATCAAAAAAGAGAGATAAACACTCTCTATACATTGAATTTTCTGACCAATTGCTCATCAAGAGGAGTGATAACTAGTAGCTCCTCATCTAACGATGATAATAGTCTAACCAACTGTCGAGCGGAATAATACTCTCACGTAAGAATAAACTGAACCAGTGTCAATAAGAACACGAGCATCGACTCTGAATATTTTCATGGTACTCATGATGCGAGATATTGAAAAAGGAACCAATATAGGATACGCAAAGATATACGTATATATATATATCAAGTAGTTAAGTCTCTAAGGCTTTAACCAGTCATAACCGTACATATCATCATGAGATGCATGGTTTCAAAAGAGCATCACAATAGTTAAGTTTCTAGAACTTTAACTAGTCAAAACGGTACATAGCTATTATGATATACATGATTTAAAAAAGAAGAGCACATAAAGGCTCCTAAATAATAAAATCCGTGAAAATATTACCCATGATCATATCTGGGTTCGCCTAAGCGTCCTGTGTCATACCATATATGCGGGCCTATGCCCTCGGCTGCTATCGTGAGGAGTTTAGTGCAATGTTGCTCCCGACTGCAGTCCGTGGAGCAGTGTGTACTGAGTGTGCAGGTGTTCCCTGCTGACCTGTCCATGGTCCACCCATGTGTGTCTGTGACACCTGACCTCTGAAACCTAGGTCAGGACAAGTACTCCAAATGTGTCCTTGCTTCGTATATTAGAAGCATCTAAGGGGAGCTCCGCAAGCTCCAAAATGACATCAGCCGCAGTCGCGGCAAATAGGATGGTGCAGTGCTATGGAATAGCTAGAGGCACTAGGGGCCTGTACTCTAAAACTCTAGGGACGTGGTCCCTGTTCAACCTACATTGTTGTAAAGTGAGAGGGGCTTCCCTAAAAGTTAGAAGTCCTACCCCACTTCGAGCTCTGGCTCATCTGGGTCTCAACCTTCTATGGTCCTACTAGGACTCCGTAAAATATCTATGGTCGAACTCCCTCAAAAAGTCCTCCTACCACAGTGAGTCAATAGCCTCGTCATAAATAGCCTCCCACCAAGTGAGGGCATCACCGTTGAGGAGTCTCTCAACAACTCTCAATCTGAACTCCTCTGACAATCCCCCATCAGTAAGGATCCTGCGAATCCTATAGATCCAGTGCTTCGCCGCTACGACATCACTAGATCCTGAAAAGTTTGTGTATCTGAGCTGTCGTAACTCTGTCACCAACTGAGTAAGCTCATGGATGCGCCTCAAAGTAACCGATGTCTCATCGGTTGGACTAGAAATGGAAGAACCGGTCACCAGAGGAGGAATCTGTGTCGTAGGAGCAAGTATAGCCGCAGGTGTGGTCGCTGGAGTCTATGGTAGAGGTGGTGACATCTGCACCCCATATCTATTATACCACTCTTGCCACTGTCTCAAGGCGTCGAGTGGTGGTGGAGGAATCTCAGCTGTAAAAGCCAGTGGAGGTGCTGAGGGTGGCACTAATGAAGGTGAGTGAGTAGAGGAAGCATCCTCTAGTACTCGTGAAGTCTCGAGTGCCACAAGTGCATCAGACACTAAGGGACTCTCTAGTAGTGCACCGCGCCTACTACATCTAGGCGGCATAGTTCTGCAAACAAAGCACCTTTTCCTTAAGTGGAAATCAAGGATTAGGGTTAGTTACGGAGTAACTAACCCCCTAAATAGAATTTGAGTTATGAATCAAGACATTCGAATCCAATGGGAGATGAACTACTCATATACCTGCCTAATTGCATAAAATGATGGTGATGGAACCGTGGCTATAATAGCCGGCTGAGAACATGCTAAAAGGATACACCTGACGAGGAAACATCCTCGAGTATTCTAGGTGTCTCAGGTACAAATCTAGTACCTCGTCTAGTAATCATAACCCTACAAGGAAAAATTTAAATTAAATATGATTCAAAGGTTAGGGTTAGTTACTAAATAACTAACCCCCTAAATGAATAAACTTACCGGTTTAAAAACCGATGGAAATGATATGCTAGGTTAGATACGCATCGTATCTAACCCCCTAAAATGAATAAACTCATATGCCTAAAACCGTTGTACTGGGACTTCATGACTGTATGAAACTCTCATGCATTGAGGACTTTAAGCACAACACACTTGGGAATGTTTTCAAGAGTCTCTTCCTGCATAGCTCTCAACCTAGAACTCTGATACCAACCGAACTGTCACGCCCCGAACCGGGATCGTGAACAGCCGCCCGTTGCCCTAAATGCCAGCTGTATTTTTATAAAAAATCGGGCAGAACCTCCCCATAAATCGGAGGTCTACCATATACAATTTCACATGTATATCAACATTCATCTTGTAAAATAAACAAATGGTCATCCCGGCCTCTCCAAAATCAACCAATTCCCACAGCCAACATTCAGAACAACGCAAGGCTATAAAATTTCTAGCAGACCTAATCACAGATCTCTACTGTCATACCCAACTAGAGCATGAGCAGTCACTACACTGAGTGGACCTAAAATTTTATATAATATACAATACTTTTTCCCAAGTAACATTCAAATATGTACAATCGCCTCAATGCAAATGAAATATTAGAGTTTCGCAAATAAACATACATAAATTATACAGTTATATCAAAATAAGTACACGGCCAACTACGCACCTCAACAAGACATCGCAGGGTCGAAAATAAAATACGAAATTCATCTTTCAAATTTAACTTAAGATCTCACCGTTGTGAATCACCCAAATCCACCAAAAGCTCCAAAATCTGAAGCGTCGCTCTGGCACAACAATAATCTTATCTGAGGAGGGAGAGAGAGGGGTGAGTACTCGGGGAAGAATACTCAATGAGTGAGGGGATTAATCTCAAGTACTAATAGTGTAGGTGAACATTGGAGTGTCAAATAATATCATTCATAACCAATAATTCAAATTTTTGCATGTAAATCATAATATGTTCGCTAAAATGAACTCATTTAACCATTCACACGATATCATACATATATGCAACCATTTAAAAATCAAGTATATCATAGAGCAAGCCGAAAGAATCCTGACAAGGGTCAACCATGACTAAGGACAGGCGCATCGGGGGTTTTGTTATGCATAAATGTTTAAAAGTTGCTCTCTACCCCGATGTTAGCACGTATAAGCAACTCCCAGTGTTAGACCGCCTATTCTGACGGACCTCTCCTTTCGGTTCAACTGGGCCCATATGGAACATCACAATCATGTACAAGCAACTCCCACTGCTAGACCGCCTATGCTGACGGACCTCCCCAATACATGGTTTAACCAGACCCATACATATCACAATCACGACGTTTGCAGATACCTCTGGCCAAAGCGTATCCAGGCAACTCGTGCCTCTACAAACGCCCTTCGTAGCTACGGAATCATCAATGTCATCATCATAGTATCATAAGGGCACAACGTCCCACAGATAAGAATCATATCATCATAAGTGGGCATCCCAGTACCCTCACAGATCTTAAAACATTTTAAATCCATGTGCTAATACATTTATCAAATCATTTCAAATCAGTATACCAATGTAATGGTAGAAAAGGAAACTTATCCAATTTTTCAAGTAATGGCACAATTTTTTTTCGTTTCAAATATGGATGCATAATCATAGAAAATATAAGTTTAAGACACTCCAATAATCACAAAACAGATTTGAGATTTAATATCACACATCGAATCAATGCATATCAAAGCATATTTTGTTTAAAAACACGGTAAAATCAGATTTTCACTGTTTCATGCAAGAAATTAGGGTCCCACTCACTTTCCAGGGAGGGTAATCACTCCCTATTTCCAAAATAAATCCGAATTTGACTTTCCGAGTCTCCAACAAGATCAACCTAATCAAATTATCACAATAATCATCAAATTTTTAATTATTCTTAGGGTTTATCATTTTCCCTAAGTTTGTACAAATCTTAATTCTCCAATTTATGAATAAACTCCAATGTCATCAATTTTCATTCCATTTATATGTAAATAACCAAATTAAAATCAAGATAAATTCAAACCTAAAATCGTTCAAAATCGAAAACAAATCTAAATACATAAGTGGGCATCCCAGTGCCCTCACAGATCTTAAAACATTTTAAATCCATGTGCCAATACATTTATCAAATCATTTCAAATCAGTATACCAATGTAATGGTAGAAAAGGAAACTTATCCAATTTTTCAAGTAATGGCACAATTTTGTTTCGTTTCAAATATGGATGCATAATCATAGAAAATATAAGTTTAAGACACTCCAATAATCACAAAACAGATTTGAGATTTAATATCACACATCGAATCAATGCATATCAAAGCATATTTTGTTTAAAAACACGGTAAAATCAGATTTTCACTGTTTCATGCAAGAAATTAGGGTCCCACTCACTTTCCAGGGAGGGTAATCACTCCCTATTTCCAAAATAAATCCGAATTTGACTTTCCGAGTCTCCAACAAGATCAACCTAATCAAATTATCACAATAATCATCAAATTTTTAATTATTCTTAGGGTTTATCATTTTCCCTAAGTTTGTACAAACCTTAATTCTCCAATTTATGAATAAACTCCAATGTCATCAATTTTCATTCCATTTATATGTAAATAACCAAATCAAAATCAAGATAAATTCAAACCTAAAATCGTTCAAAATCGAAAACAAATCTAAATACATAAATTCCCTATAAGTTAGAAAAATCTTTGAAAATTCATACACTTTTCAATTCTCTTCCGATTTCTTCAAACCATGTCTCATTTTAAAGGTATTGAAACCTATTTTCATAATATATAAATTGTATTTGAATTACCTATATGCAACACCTATTATAATGTAAAACAACGCATCAATCCTTAAGCTAAATTCTCACATTTTGACTGTTTTCATGCATTCGTCAAATTAAATTCTGAGAGAAATTATTCTAATTAATTCAACATGATTCTATCATCCGGAATAGCCCAATTCGAATAAAATCCTCTATTTAACCTAAACAATTACGTATAATGTCAGATAACGCAATCAAATCTAATATAATATACATCCTAACATATACAATACATTCTTACTCTAATTTACCCTAAATTCATCCAAATAAATCGAGTGAGTTAGGAATCCTCACCTAGGGTTTTCGCAGTTCAAAATCCTGTGGTCCAAGCTTCGTTCTACTCAGTCCAGAATCTACAATGCTTCAAATTCGAAGCAAGGTTCAGAAATTTACGCTTAAATTACGAAGAACCAAAACCCTAAAGCTACTGAATTCAAAATCTCACCCTTACCTGGGCAGTGGGGAAATCGTAGCCAGCCTAGGGTTTTTCAAAGGTCTTAGACAGACTTTGCAACAAAGTCTACAGAGAGAAGGAACAGAGGGGAGAGACAGAGGGAGACTGAGAGAGAACAGTGAGAGATATAGAGAGATTGACGAAGAGAGAAAACCGAGAGTGAGAGAGATAGCGAAATGGAGAGGAAAGCAAGAGACAGATGGCGAGCAGCCATGTGTGGTGGTGACGAGAGGCGGAGTACGACGGAGCAAGTGGGTGTGCGTGGTAAAGGAGAAGAATCGCGAGAGAGGAATAGAGAGAGAGTGCAGAATCGCGATGGATAGAGAGAGATCGAAACTGAAAGAGAGAAATAGAGATAAAGAGGGAGGCAGAGAGATGATCGGCCGGTCGTGGGTGGTGGCGACGGTGGCAAGTAGCGGTGGCGGAGAACCGCGAGAGGGAGAGAGAGGCTCACAGGTGAGAGAGAAGCCGAGAGGGAGAATGAGAGAGATAGAGAGAAAACCGAAGGGAGAGTGAGAGGGAATAGGCGGTGGCACATGGAGGCGGTGGGTGGTTGCAATGGCGGTGAAGGCCGGAGGCGGAGAGGGCGAGCGGGGAGGCGAAGAGGCGGGTGAGGGAGAGAGAGTAGAGAGAGAGGAGAGGAATTAGGGCTATTAGTCCTAATTCGAATTTTATTTTTTCATTTTTATTATTATCATTATTATTATTTATTAATATATATATTTTTATAAAAATAGATTTATAAATAAATGAGTAAATAAGTAATTTAATTAATAAAGGAAATATATATATATTTTTATACTCACTTTACATTACGAATCGCAGGAACGACATTGTAAATATACCAAAAATTTAAATTAAAAACCCCAAAATCGAAAATCAATAAAATTAAATATTATTCAATATATATATAAACCGGAGAATATTTTATTAAATTCAAGAATGTGTGTACAAAAGTACGGCACCGATGACTCGGCGTTACACAAAGGAGCCATCTGGTCCATTCCTGTGCACACAAGCATGCGTCGGTACGCACATTTGGGAAGGGGGTTCCTGTACATGCATGCATGTAGTGTGGTCATCCCAGCCATTCCAGAATTCTCAGTACAAATAAAGTATTTCAAAGATATTCCAAAATCAAAATAAATGAAATCCTAAATCATAGTCGTAGAATTTTACTAATATTTGTCTGAAGAAAATAAGCCAGTATTAGTAAAATCTAAACGATATGAGGTATACAGAACTTTATGAATCCGAAAATAAATATTGAAATTCAACATTTCAATCCAAATGTCTCGGTATAAGATAAAACATTTTCTAAAGACAATTCAATCAAAATAATGAAATCTCAAATCATAATTGTTGGATTTTACCAATACTTGTCAAAGAACTCAACCAGTATATGTAAAATCCGTACAGTATGAGATGTATAGAACTTCCTTTCCAGGGATTTACAATCTACAACTCCCAAAAACCCTACACTACTAAATACCTATGCAAATCAGTGAAATATCCTTCGCAAGCTCCAATGTCCAGTCTCCGAACTAAGTATTCTCTGAAAAATATAGAAAGAGGGGTAAGTATTGGGAATATTCAATAAGTTGAGTGCAATTGTGTGATTGTGTCTATAAATGAGGGGTGAATATGAGACAGTCAAAACATATCTCATAAACAACACTTTATATATGTAAAAACATTTTCAATAAATCGGACAATTTGCAAAACATGCATCCACATCAATCATTCTTTCAGAAAATCATAGGGTCCCATCGAAAACACTTCCGTCCTAGGTTTGGCCGAACCCAGACGAAAGCCCGCCAAGGGTTTTTTAATCCAATGTTTTTAAAACATACCCCCTTCCTTGGCGTTGGCTCGTACCTCACCGGGGTGCGATCCGGATAGTCCGACGTCAACGAAGGGAGCTACGTCTAACTCCTCCGCTCATAACCCCAATCACGTCACCTCGTCGGGTCACTCCGTGGAGGGAAAGACTATAGCCATTTACCTCATGCACCAACATTTCACAAATATCCATTTTACAAATCATGTGCCATAATTTCCAACAAATAATCATAAATTTCATGCCATAGCAATTCATAAAGTAACATCAAATAATCATATGGCACATATGCATTCATAAACACAGTGGATGCATTCATACTTCACAATCCAGTTCAAACATTCCACAATCACAAAACAATTTATATAAAACATGTAAAATCTTACAAAATCATTTATAAAATAATTTTAAAACAAGTTATTCGTTTAAGAACACAATGAACCATCAATTCACGTCTTGGGAGGGCATCAACTCCCAATTCAGCAAATTTAATCCAAGGAAGCCCTTCTCAACCTTCAAATGAGTTATCATATACCAATAATCACAATTTTATTATTAGTTCATCCCAAATTTTAGGTTTTATGAACTTTCTTATATTTAGCACATACCAAATTCTTTAATTTCATGAACCAAGATTCTCATTTCATCATTTCAAGATCATTTACATCACTAATGATCTTAAATTCCCAATATTTCTCAATTTTCTATAATTTCTAACAATTTTTCCAATTTTCTTCTGAATTTACATAACCATAATATTTTTCATGCATATTTTAAATTAAACTCTAAGGAAAACTATTCTAATCAATCCAACAAGATCTTATTATCTTCTAACATACTTCTTTCGTATCAGGCAGCCTAGTTCATATAAAATTCTAGACTTAACCTTAATAATCATATATAGAATTTTAGAAAATGCATTCCATTCAAATCCAACATACATTCTAGACATATACAAGACTTCTCACCTTAAATTCATTTAATTATCGAAGGGATTAGTATTTTCCTCACTTAGGGTTTTCGCAGCTCTATTGCCCGTGCGTCTACAACTTAGTCTGGGACTTGTAGTACTTCTAGACCGACACAAAATTCAGTAATTAGGCTTAAATTACCAAGAGAATCAAAACCCTAAAGCTATTTATCAAAGATTCACCCTTACCTGTGAGAGGAAGGAGTGTAGTCTTGGCCTAGGGTTTTAGAGGGCCTGATAATGACTGCCGATTGGGGCTTCTGCGAAGGTTGTAGAAGGGTGTTGCAGTGGTAAAGAGACTGTGAGCGGTGGAGAGTGAGAGGGAATTCGAGAGACACAGAGAGTGTCGATCGAGAGAGAAAGAGGGAGAGAGTGACGGGAGGAAGAGAGAATATGATTAGGGTTCTAACCTTAATTGAATTGGGGACGCTGCGTTTTACTTCAAAATGTTGCGTCTCCTCTCTCTTCTTTTTTTTTAGTAATATATGTAAATAAATAAATAAATAAATAACTATTCATTTATATTTTTATACCCACTCTTCAATAAATTTTAAATTTCATAAAAATAAGGTTTACTACGAATCGCGGACACGACATTTTAAATATACCAAAAATTCCAATTACCACCTTTTATCATGAACTTATCACTTGTTATAGCAATCTACCACCTATTATCCCAAATTATCTTCTATTATTGCAACTTACGACCAGGTATCGCAAATGGTTTGATACCTAAATCTTTGAATTTTTAATCCGTTTTTAATGATTATACATATGGTAGGGCTCAGTAGTTAATATAGATGACACATATAAAGGCTATTTTCAAATAATCTCTAAGAAGTATCACTTTTACCAATAAAAACTAATAACCATTAGAATAACATATAGTATTTACAAATAGTACAATATATAGACTAACATACTCATAGATTTATATAAATGGTATGGTTTAAGGTTTAACGAATGGTATAAATTACGCAATTACTCATTTATTGATGAAAAGTGGTGACAATCAGAATCGTAGGTAGTATTTACGTACAATATAATTTATGGGTTAGCATAGGTATAACACTTATACAAACGGTATGGTTTAGTAGTCAGTAAAAAAAACTCATATAGAGATTATTTTCAAATTATCTCTAAAAGAGTGTTAGATTTACTAACAACTAATAATTGTCAACTAATTGAACGTTGTTTTTATAGATGGTGCAATATATAAGTTACTACAGGTATAGAACTTGTGCAGATAGTATAATTTAGTAATCAGTAAAGAAAACGAGACTCTTTTCAAGCCATCACAAAAGGCGACCACATTTATTGATGATAAGTGATAACCATCCAAATAGTAGGTAGGGTTTACAGACTTTGAAATATATCGATTAACATAAATTTAGAATTTTATACAGACGGTATGATTAAGTACATAATAAAAATGAGTTATATAGAGATTGTATTTAAACCTTCTCTAAAGACTACCGTATTTACTAAACACGAGTGATAACCATCACAATTTAACATTGTTTTTATAGATAGTTAATAAACTACCAATTTTATACCATCAGAAAATGTAAATATTTTTCATGGTTTCATCAAAATCATCTCTATATGATATAAAAACTATCCCTAAAGATCACTGACAATAAAATTTACCATTAGTATAGGGATTTAATTTTGTAGTGTAAGTTAGTTTGATAATTACTTGAATGTAAACCCAATCTATTATGAGAATGTAAGATTGGTGTTGCGAAGAGGGCTTATTGAACAATGATTGCTAATTTAATAATATACTTAACATTAATCTAATATTAATAGATAATTGAAAAGAAGATAGTAATACCATAAAAAGAATTTTCTTTTTGTACATGTAATATATATATATATATATTATATTAATTTTTGCTGCAAACACAAGCCTGACGCAATCAATTCGTCACTAAATTAGTAATAGTTCTTTAATATTTCATAATTTTAGATAATTATTTCATAATTTAATAGATAATTAATATTTAATTGGGTTAGGTCATTAATATTCACCATACAAATTTGCTACTTTGTTTAAGTTCTTTTTAAAATTTTTTAAATTGTTTTCTGGGTCTTTTTATTAGTTTTTGTTTGGATTAAGAATTTAAAAAGCAAATATATTTGATATTTTAAATTTGTGTTTGCTTCATATATATATATATATATATATATGGAAAAATATGTATTAAAAATATGTACTCCACATGCCAATATTTACTCCTCAAGAATATTTTGGTAAAACCTTGCTTTCTTCAATATACAAATGTACTTTTTCAGGGATAATAAATAACAAGTATATAATAATGAAATGACATCTAATTCCAAATGAGAAATAGAGAATTAGGAGGTTACATTTAATTCCAAATAGCAAATAAATGATTAGAAGGTTGAATATGCTATTTGCATTTTTTTTCTCTCAACTTCTATGTCCCACTTCTGTCACAGTGTACACAGAGATACACAGTATGAGTTGCAGTCTCTCTTTCTAATTTAAATTTGTTAATGGATTTGAAAAAAAAAAAAAGAAAGTTAGGTTTATATACTCTCTCAGAAAATGTAATGTGTTATGCATGATTATATATGACTATATTTTTGAGATGATATAGGTTGAGGAAAGAAAGAGAAGTGTGCTTTTTTATTTTTTATTTTTTTGGTGCGTGATGTGTAGGACATTGATAAGATTGGAGAATCAATCCGAAGCTAGGGATTGATTGCAAAAAATATTGATTGGTAGAGCTGAAAGATAATGTCACGAGTGATGACATAATCATCTTCGTTCTGAAGTCCAAATGAACTTAGTTGGCATGTTAATCATAAAACTTTCAAAATTTGAGCAAATCCATCATAAAGTATACATATTTCAAAATTGTAATTATAAAACTTTTATAGTATATATATTTTGTTTTTATACTATTGTTTTTATTTTTAAATAAAATTTTCAATTAATTATAATAAAATAAATTAACTCAAGTTTATTAATTAAAAAAATAGCGTAACTCGCGCCTATGATGTGTTTAGTAGCAGATTGGATGGCACGGGCTTGTATCAACTCACAACTGTTTTGAATAATAACGACTTAGTATGGTTGAAAATTTGTTAATTCGGTTAATCCACTGACCAACAAAGAGAAGTTGTTAAAATGTTGTTAGGACTGTTAGGATTAGTTGAACAAAATGTATAAATATTGTAAAAGTAAGAAGAGAAGACAAAATATGATTGTTGAGTTCTCCACCTCTAGCTTTTCTGTCTCCTCCCTCTTTCTCTCTCTCTAACCCCTCTTTCTCTCAATCTCTTTCTCTCTGAATATCCTTCTCTCTCTCTCTCAATCTCTCTCTCTCTAATTTTTCTTTAATTCTCCCTTGGTTATACATTCTTCAACTCCATTAGTTGACCAGTTGAGATAACTAGTTGACCTACCAATAAACTTGCAGACAATCAGTCAACTTGCCTATAAATCTTCTCAACGAGTCAACCCACCAAGCTGGCAAGTCGACTCATCAATTTTGGTTCATGATAAATTGGTATTAAAGTAGTTATTTCTCGAAATGACATAGCATCAAACGAATGCAAACTCAAACATATCAATGTACTGATAGCAACAGAAGAAGACAAAGGATCAAATTCTGAGGAACAATCAATCAGTCATCCAATGATTAATCAGTCTCAGTCCAGAAGAGCTCACTTGGGAAGATATGAACTTCATTAAGCTCATTTTATTAGCTTGTATACTTGAGGACAAGGATATTTTTAAGGGGGAAATTTGTAATAACTAACAACCATTTTGAATAATAACTACTAGTTTTGGATGATTGAAAATTTGTTAATTCGGTTAATCATCAACCAACAAACAAAAGTTAAAGATATTATTAGGACGATTAGAATTAGTTGAACAAAAGGTATAAATGCTATAAAATCAAGAAGAAAAGACAGAATATGGATGTTGAGTTCTCTCTCTAGCTTTGTTTTTATCTCCTTCCTTTCTCTCTAACCCCTCTCTATCTCTCTCTCTCAATCTCCTTCTCTCTCTATCTCTCTTTAACTTCTCTCTAATTCTCCCTTTGTCATACATTCTTCAACTTCATCAATCGACTCGTTGAGAAAAATAGTCGACCTACCAACAAGCTGGCAGACAATTAGTTGCCTATATGCCTTCTCAACGAGTCGACTCACCGAGTTTGCAAGTCGATTCATCCACTTTGTTCGTTGACAGGGTTCAATTTTCTCGCGGGTGCCGATACGGACGGGTGGATCCATCCCGCGGGCCTCAATGAAAGAAAGAAAGACGAGTCAGGGTTCGCGTGTCACACTCACACACGTCTCTCTCTCGCTCGCTCTCCCTCCCTACAAATATCTGAAACTACGAAAGCATTCTCCCAACTGCAACTTCCTTCCTCCGGCGACGGTGACTTTCTCCGGCTATTGGAACGGCAACGGCAACCATTATTTATTGTCTTTCTCCTTGTATCTCTCTTTCTCCTTTCCTTTTTCCTTTTATCTCTCTTGCCCTCTCCTTCAGGCGGCAATTGTGACGTCCATCTCTTCTCTTCCAATCCGCGGCTAAAATTCTTTGAATCTCCTTCCTATCAAACACCCACGGTAATCCATCAGCTTTTTCCCTTTTTTTCTTCTCTCTCTCTCTCTCTCTCTCACCAAACCTTTCACTTACGGTAACCAGAAGAATCCTTCAATTTTCTCACCGAAAGACTCAAGATTAAGTTAGCGTTTTACTGCCAAATTCCAATAATGGTGAAGCAAAATTGGTCTCACAAGAAAGTCGCTCGTACAACTGATAGATACCCAGAATTTTTCACAGTTTATATTCCACATCTCTGCTCTCAACGTTTGGTAATACTTTGTTATCTTCAATTTTAAATGTTTAATGAGCAAAAATTTGAATTTTAGGGTTTTTTCTTTGTTAGTTAGGGTTTTATTTTGTACTTTGCTTGCAATATCCATCTGCCTGGTCAGCTTCGTGTTAATTTTATGATTTGAATCATTAAATCAAACTTTTTATTCTTTCTGAGTTGCAAGTGACATTAAAAATTTTCGTTCTTTTGACCACATTGAGACCCATTCGATGATACAATGTTCATTGTTTCTTGATGGATATTTTTCTGAAAATGTGCATTTTAAGATCATGCTTATATTACAGAAACGTCTTACAGACATAATATCAAGAAAAATTCTAGAATGTCCAAGGGTATCAATCCATTACGTTAGGCCTTCCTAGGATAATTTAGGGTTTAGACCCTCTAGCAGTAACTTTGCACCTTTCATTAATATTAGGCCTTTCGGTTTTTTATAGTAGGCATTCGAGTAATAATTTTAGGATTTCTCATAAAAACGTTAAGCTTTCAAGTGTTAAGGTCTTCTCATATAAGCCACAAGCCATGGATATCCTAAAACGGGTAGTTTTTTACTAAAACTCTGTCTAGTGACTTGTGTTGCTGCTTTTTTTTTGGGCGGGGGGGTTCGTGCCATACAAATGTTTTACAATTGTTATGTCATTTGTTTAGTAATGTGTAACTCTAAGCTTGGTTCTATATTCTATTTATTGATTTACTCATTTACAGTGCGTACCTCCGGCATTCCTCAGGCATTTTGGTGGTATTGTCCCAAAAAAAGTTATCTTCAAAGATATGAAAAAGAAGTTATATAATGTCTATGTGGAAAAAGTAAAAAGGGATTTTTACTTCTTAGATGGATGGGAAGAATTTGTTAATGACCAACCAATAGAACTAGGGGACTTCTTGGTTTTCAAATACAATAGGCATGCTGCGTTTGATGTTAAAATATTTGGCACAAATGGATGCAAGAAGAAATTAAGTGTAGATAGTGAAAAGCCAAGCCAGAGTGAAGAAGCTGTAGATGGCACTAGCAGGTTGAAGGTGAACGAACTGGTTCCTATGGAGAAAGCAAATATATTTGAGGAAACAGAAGTAGTCTCAATATCAGATGGAGAAGGAAAAGAGGATGAGAAAGAAGAGGAGGAAAAAGCCATAGAAAAATTGAAGGAAGTAAAAGAAGAAGATGATGATGATGATGAAGAACAAGGATTACGGGTTAATAAAAGAACTTTTGTTCTGAAGCGAAAGTTCAACCCGACATTGTTCTCCGATGATGTTTGCAGGGTGAAAGGGGCCACCATCCGTTTTCTTTCTTCAATTGTTCCAATTAGGACAAGTTCGTTGGCTCGTCTCCTTGTCACAGATGACCATCAAAGTGCTGAAGGACCATGTGAGTACTTTTCTTTTTGAAAATGTTGTATATCACTACAAAGGTCACCATTTTTTTCATGTAAAGTTTTTCTAATTTTTTTTTTCTGTTAGTAGTATATTGCCTACTTGATCTTGTACAGTTTGCATACTGTTTTCTCTTTAACATTCCTCTTGCCACAAACACATTTCTATTGTGTCTTATGAGTCTTGTGCTTGTAGGGGTACACCCTACATGTCAAAATGCAAGATCAATGAAAGCTGCAGCAATTACTGATGAACAATACAAGTTGCTTAGAGAAGCAGGCATTGTCATACCTAGATGCCCACATTTTCTGGCATCCAATTATGCGAACAAGCGAAAATATCAGTTGGTAAGCTTCTTAGTGCTTTTGGTTGTTACAAGCTTTTGGCTCTTTAATGTGTCTGTTGACTTGAAAAATCTTGTCAGTGCAGCAGCAAATTTGTTCATAATATTGCTCTATTGAACTGCTTTGATCAATTAGACTTAGTTTTGTTTCACTACCTCTTGTCTTCATTCCTTTTGTTCACTGAGATTGATTTCGCCATAACATAGTTTCTAATTGCAGACAATACCTAAATACTTGATTCAAAAGCACAATATTGGTATGAACCGGGATATAGTGTTTAGAGATGAAAATGGAAAGCACTGGCCTACACAAATTCAATTTGGTGCTGATGGTCGGACTAAAGTTACTTATGGTTGGAGGAGGTTTTGTGAAGAACACAATCTGTGTAGCAATGACAAATGCCTACTTGAACTTGTTATTAGTAGTGAAAACAGATGCAGTGAAATACGTGCACAAATTTTTCATGCTAGGGCAGTACCTTAAAAAAGGCCCACATGCTCAAGCACTAGCAGTGTTCTGTCAATGATGTTGAATATTTTGGTAGACATACATGCTCAATGCTTAACTTGGAATGGTAAGAAGAATTTTTGAATCTCAAGATACTTTCTAGTAAAGTATGTATGCTATTCTATTTACTGCTTGTTTGCTGTTAATTTTCCTACTTTAAGCTTTCATTGTGTTTGACTGTCTTTGTAACATTGAAAATTCGGTGCTAGAATAAAAAAATTTAATTTCTTGAAAAATATTGGGAAAAAAAATTCAAATTGTAATTGATTTTTGGGCTTGAAGTGTAATATTCAAAAATTAAGAATATAAATTTGCAATTTGCAATTTTTGTTCTTACATAGAGATTGGAAATAATTTATAATTAATTTGGTGTAATATTGAAAGTGTTAGATAGCTTAGTGGTGCTAGACTTTTTGGACAAATTTGAAAGCATGAAATCAAATCCATATAGATGTAATTATGTAGGTGCTATTTGTTGAATAGAGGAAGTGTTGAATCTATTCATGCCAAGGGAAATTGAATGGTGGAGTTGTAAGTTGAAGCAAGAATGTGAGTGATGAATTGATTTACAAATGAAGTGAATCAATTCTTGTGTGAGGGAAGGGAGGTGAGGCAATTGATTCATGAGGGTGTGAGTTGATTTGTGAGGTGATAAATCAATTTGTGAGATGAGGAAATCGATTCACAAGAGGAAATGAGAGTGTAAATCGATTTAAGGTTGGGTGAATGAGGAATTGATTTGTGTTATTGGTGACTTTATTTGGGTGAAGGAATAAGGAAAGCAAATCTATTTGTAAATTAAACAAATTGATTTGGTTAATGTACAGAAAAGAGTCTCTGAGGGTTGATTGAGACAAATCGGTTTAGGCAAGGTGATGAATCGATTTGGTTGAGAAATGAAAAGAGGTGAATTGATTTGGTTAAGGGGGAAGTCGATTCGTGTGAAAAAAAGGGTGACAAGTCGATTTGGGCATGCTAGGGAATCGACTTGCATAGAGTGCAAAAGAGGACTCTAAGGGTTGTCCTTGGCAAATCGATTTGGGAAGGGGGCAAGTCGATTTGGCCAGTGAGGTTTGGATGAGACGAATCGATTTGTGTCATTTGTAAATCGATTTGCTTAGATGAGTTTTGGCTTGATGAATCGATTTATGCCCTTGACCAGTCGATTTAGTTTAGGAATTGTGAGTTGATTCACCATGCCACAAATCAATTTGGTTTGTGTTTCAGAGGACATATTTGAGGCTTGGTGATCATAAATTGGTTTGTTTCTTGAGCAAATCGATTCACTTTTGCATTTGTGAGTTGATTCACCCCTATTGCAAGTCGATTTGATCCCTTCATAGCCTAGACTCATGAATTGACTTGAGAGGCTGCAAATGAACTTGTGCACATGGGAAACTGTGAAATGACCAAAATACCCTCCAAACCAAAATAAAACTTAAAATTAGGAGGGGGCAAAATGGTAATTTCGCAGCCTATTATAATTACACTTCAACAAAGCCCATTTTATTTTCTCTCCTCTCATTCGACGTTTGACTCTCTCTCTCTCTCTCTCTCTTTGCACTCTCTCTTCCTCATCTCCCTCTCTCCTCTTTCAAACTCTCCCTATCACGCCCGTCGAGTACGTTATAGCCGTCGCATTATCTCAGTATACGAGCATGACCTCCCTATATATAGAGATAACGCAAGACATTCAACTTATAAAACAATTTTCCAAAATAATGAAATCCACCATCTGGTCTATCCCTGTTCTAATCATGTATGCATTTAACACAATCAAGGACCCACCTAATCCGTCTATGTTCACACACATGTAATTTGGCCATTTCGGCCTTCTAAATGGTTTCCAAATATTCTCATCAATTTACAAACTTAAAATATCTCAAAGTTCCCAATAAAAATCCAAATGTCCCAATAAAATCAATAAATTTTGCAAAAGGAAAATTTAAGTAAAAATTAACAAAGTTTCACATTTTTCAAATAGAGAATTTACCAATACTTGCTCAAAGAGAAATAAAACAAGTATCAATTAAATCCCAACCAAGTGAAGAGTACAAAAGTTTCCTTCCTTGGATCATACCACCTCAATCTCAAAATGAAATCCACATCCCAACACCTATTGAGATTCAACAAAAATAACTCTTCGACTGATCCAAAAATGATGTCTTCCTCCTAACTTTCTTCTGAAAAATTTAGAAAGAGGAATGAGTATTTCAAATATCCAGTGAGTAGAGTGTAATAACATGTGACACATAAATGAGGGGTGAGGGTGATGATACTTAACACATATATCAAATATAATTCAATGCCATAAAAGAAATCTTTTGCGTAAAACAATCCGTATCAAACCACCATGATTCAAATATGCAAATTAACAATTTAAACTTTCATTTCCATAATTTTGGGCTTTGTCGAAAACATTTTCCTACCAATGACCATTGGTAGGATTCGCTAAGGAGTTTTTCAAAATTTTTCATAAAATTCCCTTCACCTTGGTATTGATTTGGAATTCCGTGAGGTGTTATCATATGATCACGGCGGCTTGAGGAGGCTCTCCAACCCACCTACTACTAAACCAAATTTCAATTAACCTTAATCATGCCGCCCTAATGGCCGGGACAGTGACAAAACTTAGACTATAGTCATTTTCTAGTACCATATTATTAAACTCATTTTATCAATCAATTCGTACTCAATTATAAGGTAGAGCAACATATCACAATTCACATGAATGTCAAAATGTAACATGGTGTAATTTATTCAATATTCAATCTCAAGAGTCATGGATATTTCGCAATTTTATTTCAGGCAAACCACAATTACAAAATATTATAAATTCATGTCAAATTCATTTCAAAATGTAATTTATAAATCATAATTGAAAATAATTTACTCATTCATATAAAACATAACCATCTACTTATCTCTTGAGAGAGTATTCACTGTCAATTTCTAATTTGAATCCAATGAAATCCTTTTCAAGTCCCAATTGGCTTTTCTAAACCAATAATCATAAATCTAATGTTAAATTTTACTCAATTCTAGGGTTTATAAATTTTTTCCTAATTTTGTACAAACCCTAATTTTTTCCAAATCCAAGAATCTATGTTCATGGTTTTATTTCCACCATTTGTACATCATTTGGAGCTTTCTACAATTTTTCACTTCATTTTCTCTAAATTTCACTATTCACAAAATTAGGGTTTTTGATTTTCGTATGAAATTTCATCAAATCTCAACAAAACAATACAATCAAATCTATTATTAAAGAAGTTAAACTCAAGATTTAGAGTAAGAAATTATCTCAATTTTGAGTTGGATTGGACTCTGAAGATTGAGTTTAAAAACTTTAATTTTTCTCGTTCGAAAAGCAATCCTAGATCCTTCCATTAAATCTTTCGGCCCTTGAGTTTAATTGAAGGTTTGGAAGTCCATAGAGTGAATTTATTGTAGAGATTGGTTGATTGGTAGAGAGAAATTAATTCAAAGTATGAAAGAGGAGATATGAATGTAGAGAGAGAGGAGGAAGTTGGGTCTTCAAATAAGATAATGAAATGGAATGAAGAAATAAGTTTGTTCATTTATTATTAATTGAGGAGCCAAAATTACCTTTGTGCCCCTTATGAATTTGTAGATTTTATTGTATTTGAAGGGCAATTTGGTCATTTCCCATTTCCACTTGCATGAGTCAATTCGGGTAGCTTACAAGTCGATTCATGTGTCTGGGGTTTAAAGGGATCAAGTCGATTCATGATTCAAGAAAATCATTTCACAATGCACTATCGAATCGACTTACCAAAAGCACAAATCAATTTCGGTAGTTCAAGTCTCAGAAACTCTTCTGAAACGCCAAGTAAATTGATTTGTAGGTGGGGAAATCGATTCACTTTGCCCATGCTGAGTCGACTTGTGCAAGCCATGAGTCGATTCCCATGAGTGAAACTTCAGAGGTGTTTTCTAAAAAGACTCATAAATTGACTCAAAGCTGGGGGATTCGAGTCACCTATTCAAAATTTGCATGAATCGATTTATGTGTCTCAACTCTCAAAACCCCTCTTCTGATCCTCACACAAGTCGATCAGGGGATGCCTATTCGATTTCCTTCATTTTTCTTCTCCTTACAAATCGATTTCTCCATTGTCCCATTCGATTCACCTCTCCATTCCTTATCTCCACAAATCGATTCATAACCTTCATGAATCGACTTCCTCTCTCATCGTCTCAGCACCTTGCTTTGCACACAATGCAAATCGACTCACATTCAATTGTGAGTTGATTTCTACCACCTCTCTTTCTTTTTTTCCCCTCACATAAATCAATTTGTCTTGCCATAATTCAATTCATCTCTTTCTCTAATTCGGCTTGGCACACACACACACTACACTCACAAATCAATTCATCATCTATCCAAATCGATTTCCTTGGTCACACTTCATTTAAAATTGAAACAATTCTCTTGGCCATTGCTTGCAAGTGGATTTGAACCTATGATTTCAAGTTTCTCTAAAAAGATATTGCACCACCAAGTCACTTCACTCTTCATTAATTATATCAACTATAATATATTTATCCACTTACCAATTTTTTTTTTTTGAAATTATACAAAAGATCAAAATTTGAAAATTTCCAACACTTGGCACTTGAGTGAGATAGGAAAAATCAAGACATTAAATTTTTTGATGTTACATCCAAATTCCGGATTTCGATTACAATTTTGATTTCTTCCGGGTAATTTGCAAAGAAAAATTTATAATTAAATAAAAATTCTTTAACATCGAATTTTCGGTGTTACACTCCTTCGAATAATCAACAACTCCCCTACAAAATCACACCATCAAGTGTTCAAAACCCCAATCAAACCCAAGGAATGGAAGATTTAAAGAAAATCTAGGGTTTCCGTGAGCCAACACTCAAGACCCAATTCGACCACGGAATTAAGGTAATTTTCTCATCATCTTCAAGGTTTAGTTCCATTTCTTCTGAATTTAATTTTTATGCTTGAAATTTTGGGACTTTTATAGAGAAAGAAAGTTAGGGTTTGGACATAAATTGATCTCAGAAGAAATTGTGGATTCCCTAGAGGTAATTCTTCCTTCTAGATTTGGAATTAATTTCCTTATCACTAGAATTAAATTTGTTGTTGAGATTGAAAGAATTTATGTTGGGAAGTTTAGAGTTAGGGTTTGAAAATGAGGAAATTTGAGAAATTGTGAATGGAAAAAAAATTATAAAAATGCAAATAACATGTAAATGATGAAATAAAAACGGAGAATTATGAATTGGAAAAATTAGGGTTTATGGTATATTGGGAAAAATTTTCTAAACTCTAAAATTTGACATGAATTAACATAAAAAGGGTGTTTGTTAACTTAGGATAAAACAATTGGAATCCAAGGGAAATTGTTCTCAAACTAAATTATAAATTGGGAATGTTCACCCTCTTAAAAGGTAAGTGATTTCATAGTTGTACTTAAAGGAGAAAATCTCTCTTTATCAAGAATACTTTTATTAAATTTTCTAAATGATTTTTGAATTTTTAGATTTTATATGTTTTAGTGTATATGGAATATCCCAAGAAATGAGTTTGAAATTTTTATGCATTCTAATGGTTTGAATGAGTACATGTGCCATGTTGATTTATTAATGTTAAGTACACTGTGATATTGGTTATTAATGAATAACTATTGAATTGAGTACAATGTGATGTTGGTTATTGAATGGTTATAAAAGTGAATAGTCATTTCCCGCCATGGTGCGATTCGACGAGATGACATGGTGGGGTTATTGTTAATAGATACGATGTGTAGCCAAATGCGACTATATAACCATGATCGAATAACATGCCGCTTAAATGGTATGTGACAGTTGGTTGCACTACCAATGAAAATGGTAACCAATGTCAAGGATGGGGGCATTTTAAATGTAAATTACTAAACTCATTGGTGGTCTTACCCTAGATCATGATAGACCTTTGTTGGAAACATGGATTTTGGGTTACCCTAAGTTTGAAAAATGCAAATTTAGGGATGCATATGAGACTGAGCTACGATAATTGTGAAATGTCATGATTTGAAACATTGGTTTGAAATTCATTTTTATTGAATAAAATTGAGTATGCCATGATGGTTTGAAACAACTATACATTTGATATATCTATTATACAATTTTTTTTTGTACAACTTGTACATCACTCATTGGATGTAATTTACATTCACCCTCCTCTTCTATTTTACAGAGAAACTTAGTTGAGAAGTATGGATGCTTAGTATCGGATTTCAAGGAGCCTATTGTGCTGAACTTCTCTGGATATTAGTTCCTTTTTGATTTGAGGTATTAGCGGACCCTATGGAGGCACATTGTATAATTATTTAAGAATTTAATTTGTACTATATTTGTATGGTTTTAGAATTTGATTTGGTTTAAGTATCTAAAAAAAAAATGAGGATTGCTCTTTTATTTTCTTTGAATTTTTTTTTTTTGAGAATTGTATTGGTAAAAACTTAATAAGAATCTCTTGAGTTGAGACTCGTTTTAAAAATCTGCGGGTTGTTTGGATTGGAATAGCTGAGGGGGCCAAATTGCATACATGTTTGAATGGGGACGGATCGGGTCGCTCCTTGATTGTGTCAAGAATGTATGCTAAATTATTTTTGACGATTACATTATTTTGAAAAATTGTTGGATATTGATAAATGTTTTGCGCTATCTTGGTAAACGGGTAGGGATTATACGTATGCCGGGATAATGCGGCGATTGTCACATGCTCGATTTGAGGGTCGAGGCGTGACAATTTTATTGGTATCAGAGCTCAGATTTTAGATTTGAAAATGTGTTAAAATGTTTGAAAAAGTTTTCCAAATATTTTAAATTTTAAAAATCTTCAATTATTTTTAAACTAATTTCAAAGGAGTTTAATATTCAAAGTATTACAAATGATTTTGAATACCTCCCACAGGTTCTATAAAGTTAGGAATATTTCTTTTTAGGGGGTTAAGTACTGAGCTTAATTCGAAATACACTTATTAAGTTTAGATTTTCTAATATAGGTGTTATATTTCTCTAGACGAAAAATAAGGAATCCGAATGAAATCCCTCCAACTCCTCTTTCTCAACCTGAGGTTGCATCGCTTTCGCATGAGCCTCCTTTGACAGTAATGCACTTAGCTCTTTCAGACGAGATCCCTGCTCCTCCCTTAGTCGCCCTTCAACAGGTGATGGAGTGGTGGAACACTTACGGAGCTTGGTTACAAACTCCACATTAAATCTCAATTCCCCCACTAGATCCTTCTTTTGAGTCTTCTTGGGACCTTAGGGAATCCAACGAAAAGTATTACCTTCACTCCTATGAAGACCAAAAGCGGGAGGAATTGTTCAAATTAGTGCAAGGAAAGAAAACGATGGACAAATATGAAACAGAATTTAGAGAGTTGTCTAGATATGTCCCAGAGTTCCTCAACTCCGAAGAAAATTTTTGTGCTAAGTTTAGAGCAGGTTTGAATATGAATGTAAGGGAGAAGATGCCCATGACCTCGGCTTGTACTTATATATATGTTTTAGAATTGGTATTTAGAGCTTTGGTTGAACGGAGGAAAGTTAGAGAGAGACACGGCAAGAAAAGGAAGCCTGAATTCATTTCCGACCAAGGTTCTAAGAAGAATAGAAGTAGAGGTCCCTATAGTGGTATCTCCATTTCCAGATCTATTAGCACTCCACAAGGCCAACAGGCACCTCAGTTTAGTACTCCTATGTCTAGTGTTGCTTTTGGTAGTAGATCGATGGGAAATAAGAAGCTGCAGTGCAACTACTGTAAAAACTACCATTCCGGGTTCTGTTGGGCACTCAAAAGATGTTATAGATGCGACAAAAGGGACATTTCCGCAATGTTACCCTGAATTGGGTTTAGGCCAACAAGGAGGCCAGTCGTGTCGAGGCCACTCGCGTGGTTCACAGAATAGTCAATCAACATTACCTACACCATCAATGAGTACCGCTCTACGGATGAAGACCGGGAGCCACATAGTGGCTGCTCCAACCTAACATCCACAAACGAGGACTCAAACAAACATTCGTGCGATAACGAAAGTGGATACTCAAGGCAAACCAGATATAGTCACAGGTGAATTACCTTCAATTTGGATTTGATGATTTAGAAATGTTGATGCAACATTATGTGATTTAGTGTACATGATTAAATTTGGAGATATATGGATGATATTACATGATAGTGAAGTTGAGAGATATAATTTTGATGACTACATACCTTGATTGAGCTTAGTTAAACTTGTTATTTGATTTCCTTTTCTGAACATATAAATATGACTCACATGGATTGGCTCATTGAAGTTTTGGGTCGACTTGTTCCTGAATTCAGAGATAATTGGTGCAACTTGTGGAGAGTTAGGTTAACTCTCCTAGAGGAGGATGTGAGTGGATGGCTATGTTGAAATGAATGGGAAATTGATTATAGAAATTTGTTTGTGAAATAAATTTTGAAATGAATTTTAAGATGAAATTGAAATACTTTGTGATTGTGGTGTACCCAAAATGAATTATTGCCAAACCCATGACTTTCTTGTTACTTTTATGAATGGTTTGCTCTATGTTACAACTGAACATTGATATATGAATTGTGAATTTGCTCTCATTTGTAAATGAGCATGAATCTTGATTTATGAAATGAATTGTTATGACATGGTACATGATATGAAATAAATGACTATAGTCTAAATCTTATCTATGGTCCGAGAACATCGAGACGGCGTAGTTAAGACTGGTTAAAATTTTGCTCGGTGATAGGCGGGTTGGAGAGCCTCCTCAAACCGATCCCATGATAATGTGGTGATACCACATGAAATTCCAGGCCAACGCCAAGGAGAAAGAGATTTTATAAAAAATTATAGAAAATCTCTTGACAGATCCTACCAACTACCATTGGTGGGAAGATGGTTTTAGCAAACCTCAAGAGATTTTTGAAAACAAAATTTAAATTTGTTTATTGAAAGGAAATATCTGAGTCGTGGTGAATTTGATCTAACTTTTATTTTGTACAATGGCATTACATATCATATTGAAGTTAATTTTGACGTACTTGTTTGGTACAACCACACTCACCTCTCATTCATGCTCAACATACCATTGTAATCTATTATCTGAGTATGTTATCACTACAAAATTAAAGCAATATACTGACGATAACTTTTATTGACGATGAGCTTTAATGATGGTATTTTATGATCTACAGAGACACTTTTGATGAAACCGTTAGGAAATGTATATATTTTCTAACGGTATAAAATTGTTCGTTAGGATAAATTTATCAACTGTCAGTAAAGATAGCAAAACCGTCTATAAAAATCGATATTCAAATTTAACGGTTATCACTTATGGTCAGCAAATATAGCAGTGTTTAGAGACGGTTTTGAAAAAGTCTCTATTTAACTCTTTTGTACTATCTATTTAATAATACCGTTTGCATAAGTTCTTTATTTATACTAACGGATATATCTTTTCGTCTATAAACGACATCTACTATTTGAACGCTTATCACTTATTATCAATAAATGTGGTAACTTTAGTCACGGTTTGAAAAGTGTCTCTATTTGAGTCTTATTTACTGACGGATAAACCATATCATATGCATAACTCTATACCTATGCTAACATATATATTGTACCGTTTGTAAAAAGGATGTCTAATTGAAACGGTTATTAATTGTCGTCAGTAAATGTGACACTATTAGTATATAATAGGTAGTAGTAACATGTTGTAATTTTATAATAAATTGTGGTAAAATTTATAATAACTAATAGTAATATAGTGATAACTAATAGTAATATAATAATAGTGATAAGTTTACTATAACTATTATTAATATAGTGATAACTAATAATAATATAGTGATAATTTAAATTACGGAAAGTTTGTGATAACTAATAGTAAAATTATGATAACATATAGTAAGTGGTGGTAAAATTATGATAACTAGTAGTAAGTTACGGTTTACCATACCCTTATACGGTCTACCTCATGTTATCACTGTATTATCACTATATTTCACTTCAATAAATAATAATATAATCAGACTATATTTATAGTTAGTTATCACAAATTTCTCATAAGTTATCATTATATTACTTATTAATATTAGTAATTTAAATAATATTGCATGATGTAATTAATTTTCAATATTAGTAATTTTAAATATTAGTAATTATATAAAATTAGTAATTATCAATATAACAATTGTTACATAATTTAGTGTTAAAATATGACATTATGATAATTGGACTAATTGTTATATAATATAATATCAGGTAAAGAATGAAAGAATGAAAAAATGGCGGGAAAATTTATAGGGAGACAGTTTTGAAAATTTTGTGGTAAAATTTAGATGAGCTAAATGACTAAATTCAAATATATTGTTAGAATAGTTTTCAATGTAGCACTTTTAGGGACTCTTTTAAAATTGTCTCTATAATAAAACCATTGACTATGGTAAGTTGAGGAGATAATTTGGACAGATGATATGAATCACTATAACAAAATGTGGTAAGATTGTGATAATATGTAGTAATAAAAGGTGATAAGAGAAAAATATGAGAGGTGATGTCTAAACTCATCATTTAATACATTTCCTAAAAATAAAAATAAGAAGAGCAACTTCACTTCCTAAAAATAAAAAAATATTAAAATAAAAAATAAAAAATGCAGCGCATGAGTTCTAAGCCATTTAATACTTTCTTTAAAAAAAAAAAAAGAAAAATATATAAACTCATTATGTAATACATTTCTCAACTTTTTATGTCTCAACTCTTTTTATGAGATATAGTAATAATACTTTGTGAGGTGTAGTAATAATATAAAGGTAACTAGTAGTATATAATACAGTGGTAGTAATATAGTGATAATTAATAATAATATAGTGGTAACTAGTAGTAAGTTTGTATTATAAGTTTACGAGTGATAATGTGAGACTGTGGAACCACGGGATATGTAATATAGTGATAGTAACTGTAGTAGTGGTAAATAGTAATAAATCAGTGTTATGCCCTTATAATGGTAACTAGTGGTAATTTATAATAACTAGTAATAACTAGTAGTAGTGTAGAATGGGAGACGATGGAACCGTGGGAGGGACGGTGGGGATGGTGGAACCGTGGGCTATGTAGTATAGCAATAGTTATATAGTGGGGTAATTAGTGATCACTAGTAGTAAATAGTAAATTTATGTTATGATTTTATATGATATAATTTTATATAAATTCCAACAAAAACAACAAATAAGAAAAAAAAAATGAGAATATTATATAATTTTATATAAAATTCAAAACTAATGTACCAACATAATTAATTATACTGATATAATTAAATAATATTAAAAATCATATAATTAATTATACCTATATAATTAATTATCCATTACATTCTCAAACTTATTAAAAAAATAATAATAAAAAGTAAAAAAAAAAAAGACAAAACAGAGGATGGGCACCAGGGGATACTGCGCCGCTTTTGCGGGCACCAGGCATCCCCTGCTTGGCGCCCGCCCTCTCTCTGTTTTGTTAGTTTTTATTTTGTTTGTTGTTTTTTTTTTAAAAAAAAAAAAAACCTAATCCAAAACCAATAAAAACAAAAAACAAAAAAAACAAAAAAAAAACAAAAAAAAATTAAAAAAAATTAAAAAAAAAATAAAAAAAAAAAACAAAAAAAAAAGCGAGAGCGGGCGCCAGGCATGGAATGCCTGGCGCCCGCCTCTCACTGTTTTCCCTTTTTTTTTGTTTTTTTTTATTTTTTTTAAAAATCTAATATATTAATTCAATATATTTTTAAAGATAAAATGATTTAGTAAATAATTATATTTAATTACGTACATTAATTATTTTAAATTGTTTAAATATTTATTATATTACAACATAGTATTATATTTAAATAATTATTATACATAATTAAAAAAAGAGGTGGATTATTATAATACTAATATTATATTTAAATAATTATTATAATACTAATATTGTATAATTTATCAATATTATATAATTTTATATAAATTAAAAAAAACAAATGGTAATATTAATATTAATTTGAATATCAAACTTCATATTTAATTTAAAGAAATACTAATTAATTAATTAATTAATTAATAAGTTTAATTAACTATTATTTATTTTGCTTATGCAAAACCAATTATTTTGCTTGTCAAAAATATTTGATTTGAAAATAATCTAATTATAAATTTCAAATTTTAATATAGAACGACTAAAAATGAAAAATATGAAATGAGAGCAAAAAATGTGAAAAAATTAGAAAAAAATGACGGGTTTTGATAGGTTAGGTAATATATATAGTAATATATGGTAGCATATAATAACATGTAATATATGTATTAGAGTCTGTAGAAGCCCGTCCCCGTAAGCGGGCACCAGCACAGTAGGGGGCCTGGCGCCCGCCATAGGGGGGTCCTGGCGCCCGCCCGCTCATACGTTCTTTTATTTTTTTTTCCTCTTACACTTTTTTTTTTATTTTTTTTATCTTACTTTCATATAAACAAATAAAAATTAAATATATATATAAAAAATTACCTTAAAATTAAAAATTTATTATTTTTTGGTAATATTATTTGTATGATTTATTGTTTTGGTTCTAATTCAATTTATTCAAAATTTTTAATAATATTAATTTTATTAGAAATTCATAGATATAAAATTTTTGATAATATTAATTTTATTGAAAATTCATCATGTAGTTCATTTTTTTCATTTTATTTTCTTTTTTTTATAAAAAAAACATTATCAAAAATTTATTTTAAAAAGTGCGGGAGATAATTTTGAATTACTTTCATAGTATATAGCATGTAGTGAGTTTTTAATAATTTTAACAATTTAAAACTAAAAATATAGGCGGGAACATTTAAAAGTGAAAGTGTGTGTAGAGCGGGAGACAAAATTTTAAAAAGCGGTGGGTTTTGAAACTAGTTGTGAAAATTTGACGATCAATATCCTTTAAAATTATCAAAACTCTCTCATTGCTATAATTATTGTAAAACCCACAATTAGTATTAGATTATGTATTAATATTACATACTATATATTATTAGTATATATTATATTAGTATATATGTTGCATTAGTATTATATTATGACAAATTGTAATATATTTTATAAATTACTTATTAAATTATAATATAGTTTTAATTATATTATATGTTCTAATTTAATATTTTATTTTTTCTGAATCCAAAACAATTAAAAAAAATGAAATAAAAAAAAAAAACTAAATGGGGCGGAATTACTGGCGCCCTATGTATTTTCAAAGGCGCGCCAGTTGCCCTAGCACCCACCAAGCACCAACCAATGTTTGTATTTTTTTTTTAATCTAATCTAAAAGATAATTATATTTAATTACATAAATTAATTATTTTTAATTGTTTTAGTTTAAAATCATTTGTTAATAATTATTATATTTAAACAATTATTATATTATTTAAACAATTATTATGCAACATAACATATTATTACATAATTAACTAATAATTATTTACCTTTAATTATATATTATTTTGAATCTGTTATGTAAAGTTTAAAATTAAAAACAGGAAATAATAAAAGTAAAAAAAAGAGGACGGGCGCCCGCCCTTTACTATATATATTTTTTATTATATATATTATTATACTATATATATTTGTATAATTAATATATAATTCTATAATATATATATTATTATATTATATATTGTTGTATTATATATTAGTATAATATTTAAAATAGGCAAGATTATGAATATTATGTAGTTTATATGAAAAAAAATCTAATTCTAAAATTAATTATCATTATTATTTTATTTTGTATAAATTCTAAAAAATAACTAACAATAATAATTTTAATTAATAATTTTTTCGCACAAAAATATATTTTACTTTTTTAATTTTTATTTATATGCTATTAATTTTTTAGGAAATAATAATTTTATTTATAATATTAAATTAAATAATTTTATTTTTATTTAAAAAAAAAAAGTGATGATATGTAGTAATATATGGTAACATGTAGTAAGTAGTGATATATAATATGTAATGCAGAATACGTGAACACCCAATGAAGGGCTGCGCCGCCCCCATAAGCGGGCCCCCGCCATAGGGGGGGTCCTGGCGCCCGCCCCCATACGCTGGCGCCCGCCTAGTGGGAGTCCGGGCGCCCGCCTCTTTACGCGGGCGCCCGCCTAGTGGGAGTCCTGGCGCCCGCCTCTTTACGCGGGCGCCCGCCTAGTGGGAGTCCTGGCGCCCCCCTCTTTACCCGGGCCGCCCCACACACATACAATTTTTTTTTAAACCAATTTGTCTCTCTCTCACTCCAATCCGCTTAACACACACACTAACTCACAATTGCACATTTTCAAGAGTTGGACAATCCTTCCATCGCGGTAGAAACATTCCCAATTAAATACCCCAAAATCAAAAATCAATAAAATTTAAAATTTTTCTTTACAGAATATTTCTAACACCGAAATTGGATATTACATTTTTGCAAAGGACTGGATATTAAAATATAGGTATGTATTGATATATATTTTTTTTAAATCGGCATCATAAAAATTGTATGAAATACAGTAATAGTATAGAAACAAATGGTAAAAGTGGTAAAAATAGCATGAAATGTAATAAGTGATTTTTTGAACAATCTGAATAACGTGCATAAAAAACAAGTGATAGTATTGATTAAAAGTATGAACAAATATGAGGAATTAAGGCCAATTCAGCTAATGACTAAAAAAAAGAGGCGGGTAAAGAGTAAAAGTGTGAAAAAATTGAAAAAAAGTGAAAAATACGCGGAGAAAATATGACGGATTTTGAAATTTTGTTTGTAAAAATGGCGGTCAAATGGTTGAACTAAATTTATTATAAATCATCCTCCTCCTTCCCTCATTTTCTCGAAAGCTCTCCTCTCTCAAAGCTCTCAAAGTTCTTTATAAATCAACAAAACATATTTTTAGTCTTATTTCCATCGAAACATATTTTTAACAAAAACTCTCCAAAATTTTTCTTCCCTGAAGCCAAGTATATTTTTAGCCTCCAGACCTAGCCAAAACTCTCACTCAAGCTTTCACACTGAAAGCAAATATTTAGACACAAACGAACAATGACTTTGCAAATTTCATCAAAAGGTAATTGTATATATTTTTTTTATATAAAAAAGTTACTCAGTTGGATTCTATTGGTTGTATTGTTAGATTTCTCAAATACCAGATGGTGGAAGTATACAAAGAAGTCAATCATCATCATCATCATCATCCACTCCATCCCAGAGGTAATATTTTCATTTACAACTATTTTTTTTATATTGTCATGTAATTATATTCATTTCACAACTATGTAATTATATTCATTTTGGTTTCTGTGAATAGATGGACGGAGAATTGTGCATAAAGTTGATCACAAAGTTGGTAGCATTTTGATGCTGGATTGTGCCTTCAAGTGATGGTAGCATTTTGATCAAAGTTAACATTTTTTGTTTGAGATGGTGACATGTTTGCAGTTGTAGGATATGTAATTTTTTTTTGTCTTATATGTATCCATCATTGTATTATGAATAAATGTATCAATAATTTTTGGATATTAATACAATCATTATTATTACGTTTATATTATTTTTACAATTTTTATAGATAAAATACAGTAATTTACTTGCGGACATTATGGTATTCGATATTAACCGATGATGAAAGTAATAATATCTGGTAATATATAGTAACCGATGATAAAATCAGTAATATTTTCTAATTCAATGGTAATCAACAGTGAAAGTAACCAACAATGAAAGTAGTAACATCTTATATAACCGATGATAAATCACTAACATTTCCTAACTCAATTGTAACCGATAATGAAAGTAGTAACATCTAGTAACACATGAAAAACGATGATAAAATTAGTAACTTCTTCTAATCAAATGCTAACCGACGATATAAATAGTAACATCTCGTAACACATGATAATTGATAATAAAACCACTAATTTTATTAACATTTTATACCGTCAGCATTGTTACTCGTAATCGATGATAAAAATAGTAACATATAGCAACACATGGTAACCGATTATAAAACCACAAATTTTATTAATACTTTTATACCGTCAATATTTTGTACCATCTGATAACACATAGTAAGTGACGATATATCACGAGTTTTACCGACACTTTTTAAAATGTCACAATACATCCATGCATGCTACAACGGTTGTACAAACTATCAGAATACCCCTATCCCGACTGGTGTATACTCTACTGATATTTCATCCGTTGGAGAAAGTGTTACCGACACTTTTTTGATCTTTTACTGACGATTTTTTACCGTCAACATATTGCTCTTATTTTGTAGTGTATACTCATCCGTCTTCATCAGTTCCCTTCTAGATTTTTCTAGAGTCTCTTCTTTTGCTTGGTAGTTCAATGTTACTTTAAACCGAGTGATAAATAGTAGGGAGATTTTGTAGGATAATAACTTGAGAAGACCTATGGATGTTCAGAGCTTATTTTTTTGTGACCGTATTATTTTGGTGTCATATTTATGTGGCTCCAATTCATGGAGGTTTTGATTTTGACATCCGAAGCTTTAACGAATGTTATTGTTAAATATGGGTTGGTTGGTATTCGTTTAGTATTAAGCATTGACAATAGTGAGGACACAATACCCTACGTATTTGAGGAATGATTTTTGGTATTCAAATTTCGAGGACGAAATATTTTTTAGGGGGTTAAGTGTTGTAATACCGAAAATTCAGTATTAGAAATTTTTTTTTTTAATTTCTTGAAAAATATAGGAAAAAAATCGAATTGTAATTGATTTTCAAGCTTGAAGTATAATATTCAAAAATTTAGAATATGAATCTGTAATTTGTAATTTTTGTTCTTACATGGAGATTGGAAATAATTTATAATTAATTTGGTGTTATTATATTGAAAGTGTTAGATGGCCTAGTGGTACCAGACTTTTTGGACAAATTTGAGAGCATGAGATCAAATTCATATAGATGCAATTACTTAGGAGCTATTATTTGAATTGAGGAAGTGTTGAATCAATTCATGCCAAGGGAAATTGAATGGTGGAGTTGTAAGTTGAAGTAAGAATGTGAGTGATAAATTGATTTACAAATGAAGTGAATCAATTCATGTGAGAGGGAAGGGAGGTAAGGTAATCGATTCATGAGGGTGTGAGTTGATTTGTGAGGTGATAAATCAATTTGCGAGATGAGGAAATCAATTCACAGGAGGAAATGAGATGAGGAAATTGTTTCACAAGAGGAAAAGAGAGTGTAAATTGATTGAGGTAAGGTTGGGTGAATGAGGAATCGATTTGTGTCATTGGTGAGTCAATTTGGGTAAAGGAATAAGGAAGCAAATCAATTTGTAAATTAAACAAATCGATTTGGTTAGTGTACAGAAAAGAGTCTCTGAGGGTTGACTGAGGCAAATCGATTTAGGCATGAATCGATTTGGTGGAGAAATGAAAAGAGGTAAATCGATTGGGTTGAGGGGGAAGTCAATTCGTGTGGAAAATAAAGGGTGACAAGTCGATTTGGTTATGCTAGGGAATTGACTTGCATAGTGTGCAGAAGAGAACTTTGAGGGTTGTCCTTGGCATATCATTTGGGAAGGAGGCAAGTCGATTTGGCCCGTGAGGTTTGGATAAGATGAATCAATTTGTGTTATTTGTAAATTGATTTACATAGATGAGTTTTGGACATAAATTGATCTACATAGAAAGTTATGGTTTGGACATAAATTGATCTCAAATGAAATTGTGGATTCCCTAGAGATAATTTCTTCCTCTTAGATTTAGAATTTAATTTCCTTATTACTAGATTTAAATTTTTTTGTTGAGATTAGAGGAATTTATGTTGGGAAGTTTAGAGTTAGGGTTTGAAAATGAGGAAATTTAGGAAATTATGAATGGAAAAAAATTATAAAGATGCAAATAATATATAAATGATGAAATATGAACCTAAAATTATGAATTGGAGAAATTAAGGTTTATGGTATATTGGGAAAAATTTTCTAAACTCTAAAATTTGATATGAATTAACATCAAAAGGGTGTTTGTTGTCTTCGGATAAAACAATTCGAATCCAAGGGAAATTGTTCTCAAAATAAATTTTAAATTAGGAGTGTTCACCATCCCAAGAGGTGAGTTGTAATACTGGCAAAACCAATGTCGGATATTTTGTAAACATCTTTATAATAAAATAAAAAAATTTTAAATTTATATTGATTTTTAATTTTGAGGTATTAAATTTAAATTTTTGGTTTATTTACAATGCTGTGTCCACGAATCATAGTAAATCCCATTTTTATGAAATTTAAATTTTAGTTACATATGTATAATTATTTATTCATTTATTTATCTGTATATATAAAAAAAAAAAAGGAGAGGAAAACACTGTGTTTTCCCCTCCCCTAAATCAGTTAGGGCTAAAAGCCCTAAGTCTCTCCCTCACCCTTCGTCTCTCTCGCTCACACTCCCTCGAACCCTCTCGAACTCTCTCTTCCTCTCGTCGTCACTCACCCTCTCCGCCTCGCCTCCGATCACCGTTCGCCGACCCCCCCTCCATCATCACTCTGTTTCACTCTCTGTCTCTCTCTCTCTGTTTCACTTTCACTTTCTATTTCTCTCTTTTTCTCCTTTGATCGCGCGATCTCTCTCTTTCTCTCGCGCTATCTCTTTCACTCTCTACCTCCGACCACCGCACAGCCTCTTCCTCTCTGTCTCTCCCTCGGTTACTCTCTCTGCTTCTCTCTGCTTTTCCTCTATTCTGAACAAGAATGATGCTCTTCCTCTTCCCTTTCGCGCGCGAACAGAACACTGCTGTCCCTTGCTCGCATGCGCTCTGTTCTCTCTCTACCGAGAGCCCTTTTGCAACCTTCGCAGAGCCCTAATCTGGCAGTTAGCAGTAGATCCTCAAAAACCCTAGACTGCGATTCCTTCTTTACGTAGGTAAGAATTGATTCCTGATTACTAATTCTAGGGTTTCGATTTTTCTAGGTGATTGAGCTAAATTACTATTCTTTGTTTGGATAGGAGGCACTACAGATCACCGATTGAACTGAAAAGGCATTTGAACAAGGACCGCGAATTGTGAAAACCCTAGATGAGGGAAATTCTAATCCTTTTGATAAATTGAGTGAATCTAGGGTAAAGAGATCTGTATATGTTTATGATATATGTTAGATTCGATTAGAATGCATTTTTTGACATTTTATATGTGATTATTAAGGTTAAGTATAGGATTTTATATGAATTAGGCTGTTTGATACGAAAGAAGCATGCTAAAGGATGATAGAATCATGTTGGGTTGAATAGAATAGTTTCCCTAGAGTTTAATTTGAAATATGCATGACAAGTATTATAATTATATAAATTCAAAAGAAAATTGGGCAAAATTAGAAATATGGGGAATTAAAGTCCATTGGAGATGTAAATAATCTTAGGTTAATGAAATGAGAGTTTAGAATTTGTAGATGTGCAAATTATGACTATACGAGATCTCATTTGATGATAAATTTGATGTTTGATTAGGTTAATCTTTTGGGGACTTGAAAGGGATCTATTCGGATTACATTGATAAATAGAGAGTGAATACCCTCTCTAGAGGTGAGTGGATGGTCTATTGTGGCTTTAATGAGCAAACTATTTGAAGCTTCTTTACAAATGATTTTGAATTAATTTTCACATGATTATTGAATTGATTTGTGATTGTGGGAAGTCTGAAATATGAATTTGTACTTAATATGCATCCATTGTGTTTAAAATTGAAAATGTGCCATGTGATTATATGATATTTGATTTATAAATGCTAAATTGTGGTTTGACAATTGTTAATGGAATTTTGGCACATTGATTGAAAAATTGTGAAAAGGAGGTGCAGTGAAAATGACTACAGTCATTTCCTTCACGGAGCGACCCAACAGGGTGACGTGGTTGAGGGTTGGTTTAGATTAGCGGGGGAGACAGACGTGATTTTCTTTGTTGTATGTCGTACTGGATCTGAACGCACTCTAGAGAGGTACGATTCAACGCCAAGGAAGGGGGAAAACAGTGTTTTGAGATATATGGAATAAAAATCCCTTGACGGGCTTTCGTCCGGATTCGGCCAAACCTAGTACGAGAGTGTTTTCATGGAAGAACCCCATGATTTTCTAGAAAATTAATTGTATGGATGCAATGTTTGCTGAATTATCTTGATTTACTGAAATCATTTAATATATGCAAATGTGTTTATAAATTATGCTTTGACTACCTCACATTCACCTCTCATTATTGTCACAATACCATTGCACTCCACTCATTGAGTATTCCTCAATACTCACCATTCTCTCCACATTTTATAGAGGATAGTTCGGCGACTGGATGTTGAAGCTTGTGAAGGGTTGTTTTTTTGCTGATTTGTATAGGTATCTAGCAATATAGAATTTTTGAGAATTTTAGTTCATAGAACCATGGAAAGGGAGTTCTGTATATCTGATACCGTACGAATTTTATTGATACTGGTTGATTTCTTTGACAAGTATCGGTAAGATCCGACGATTATGATTTGCGATTTTATTATTTTGATTTAACTGTTTTTGGAAATGTTTATCTATGTACTGAGACATTTGGATCATAATTCTAAATTTTGACATTTTTCTTTGGATTTGTGAAATTCTGTACATCTCATACTGTTTGGACTTTACTGATATTTGCTTGTTTTCTTCAGTCAAGTATTAGTAAAATCCTATAACTATGATTTGGGATTTTTTGTATTTTAAATGCTTTATTGGTGCTGAGAAATTCTGGTTGGCTGGGTGGCCACATCACATACGTGCATGTACAGGAGTCCCTTCCCCAATTATGTGCTGACGCATGCTTATGTGTACAGGGAATGGATCAGAGGGGTCCTTTGCATGTGTAATGTTTCATGCTTTCCTTATTTTTTATGGATTGTGTACTGGAGGTCTAAATGTTCAGGAATGTAGCCTTGAGGAGTCTCGGTATATGGGGAGGTTCTGCCTATGTACCGAGACAATGAGACGGTTGTTTCGAGCTCGATCTGAGGATCGGGATGTGACATGAGTGATTTTATACTTGTAGTTAAAAGAAAAAACCTGTCTTTATCAAGAATTCTTTTTTAGGGATGCATATGAAACTGAACACGATGATTATGAAATGTGATGATTTGGAAACATTGGTTTCAAATTCATTTTATTGAATGAAATTGCATATGCCATGATGGTTTGAAACAACTTGCATTTGATATATCCACCACACAAATTTTTATTTCTGTAAAACTTGTATATCAATCACCGGATATATTTTATAGTCATCATCCCCTTCCATTTTACAAAGAAATTTAGTTGAGAAGTATGGTTGCTTTGTATCGGATTTCAAGGAGCCTCTTATGCTAAACTTCTCCAGGTATTAGTTCCTTTTCGATTTGAAGTATTAGCAGACCCTATGGAGGCACATTACATAATTATTTAAGAATCTGATTTGTACTATATTTATATGGTTTTGGAATTTGATTTGGTTTAAGTATTTAAAAAAAAATGAAGACTGCGCTCTTTTATTTTCTTTGAATTTTCTTTGAGAATTGTATTGGTAAAAACTTGATAAGGATCCCTTGAGTAGAGACTCATTTTAAAAGTCTGCGGATTGTTTGGATTGGAATTGCTGAGGTAGCCAAATTGCATACATGCTTGAATAGGAACGGATTGGGTCGATCCTTGATTGTGTGAAAAACCCATGCTAAATTATTTTTGATAGTTACATTATTTTGAAAAATTGTTGGTTATTGATAAATGCCTTACATTATCTTGGTAAACGGGTAGAGATTACACGTATATTAGGATAACGCGACGATTGTCGCGTGTTTGACTTGAGGGTCAAGGTGTGACAGTCTTCACATGCTTGTGTATGATAAATTCTCGAGGAAAGTTCTTGTGAAACTTTTGAGTGGTGATTTGGTCTTTGTTTAGGCTGTGTTTGGTGTGTGGGATGGGGTCGAATAGCTTTAGTACATTCACTGAACTATTTTTTATTTATTTTTTCTAACCAATTTTTATAGTAATATTTTGTTCATAAAGCCACTTAGATCTTGTAGATTTTCCTTAGTGCTGAGGAGGTCTGTCTCACCATGTCCAGAAAATCAGACTAATTATAGATGGTATTCTATTGCTCTAGATAATTCAGACATAGATCCACTCCAGCTGCTGCAGTCATATTAAGGGGGGGGCATCCCTTTGCATCTATCCTTTTTGCTTACTTTCCTATGCTTGTTCATCATTCATCAATGGCTTGGGAGTTCTTTCGGTTTAGTGTTTAATCATACCAAATGGTAATTTCATTTCTTGGTATTCTTGTTTTTCTATTGTCGATTAGTCGATGCTGTGAGTTAAACCTCTTTGGCTGTTTTAAGCATCTGGACTATGAAAATGATTCTCAGGTGATTGGCATTGTAGTTCTTACCAAACTACCAGTTGGAGCAAGGTAATTTTATTTTCTTAGCTTGATTATCCTGGACACGAGCATTGGGCTGTCCTTGATTGACCGAACAGAAAAGTACTTCCTGCCCTTGCCACCGGATCTATATATTTTCCCCACATCCTCAGGTTGGTTGCCTCAATAGGTGTGTTGATATTTCAACTTGAGAAAATGATTTCAAATTTCATCTCTATAGAAGTTCAATTCTAAGCAAGCTAGGCCTTGACCAGACGGCGAGGCTTCACAGTTGCTGCTATTTTCAAACCTGCTAAGAGGGCAGGGTGGACTTGTTAATATGCCATATATTTGAAAGAGGTTAAAGAGGGATTTTTTTTTTTTTTTCCCCCTGTTTTTGGGTGGGTGTTGGCAACAGGAAGGAGGCATCTCCCGAATCAAAGCATTTTTATTACAAGTAAACGGTTTAAGTTATTTTGATAATTACTTGAACAGAACTCTTTATTTTGGTAATTTCTAGGGGGTTATGGTGAACACATTTCTCCTTGGTCCATAGCGACTATGTATGATCGGTGTTGCAGGAAGGGCTCATTGAACTGGGATAGCTAACTTTATGATATACTTAACATTAATCTGATACTTCTAGATAATTGGAGAGAAGATAGAAATCTAATAGAAGTAGGTCATCGGCATTATAGGTATCATACCTTTTTCATTTTATTTTATTTTTTTTAAAAATTTCTCACCTATTTGCATATTTGATTTTTCATTCCTGAATACATAAATTGACCAAAAGAAAATAATGAATTGTGTCTTAAAATTGTTGTTATTGTCTTTGTCAATTTTTTTCTTCTTTTCCTTTTTGTGTAGAAATTGAACATCTAAAAATATATATCTAAGTTAATTTATTTTAACTCTTGTGCTTATCCTTTTAATTGTGTCTGTATTTATACAATATGTATAACATTTAGATGATGAAGAAATTTATTTTGATGGTGAAGATGAACTCTGAAGAGTTCTCAATCCCCTTGATTGACTATTTGAAGATTTTCCCTATATACTATTTGCAGTGGTCAATATCGTTACCATAACGTAAATGATGAAAATATTAAAAGTTTTTGAATATTTAAAATTTATGTGTTGGAAATTCAACATTTTATTGTTGGACTACTTTAAATTTTCTTTTAAATATTTTGTAGTGATTTATATATTCATAATTTATTTTTAAATGCATGATATTTTGTTTGTATTGAAAAGTTTGAAATTTATTTACCATTAGGTATTTGAATTAAATAGAAAGACTAGCATTACCAAGCATCATGTGTGGAATGGCCATTACAATACTAGTAGACATTGGTAGCTCCAATAGTTTCTTAAATCAAATACCGGTGGAAGAACTTAGAATGTAGACAGAAGTTGATATACCTCTCCATGTTGTTCTTGCATATGGAAGCAAAAAAAGTAGTTATACAAAAGTTAAGGGAGTGAAATGGAGCATCCACAGATACACATTTTCTTTTGATCTAAGGGTGATCAGTTTAGGTGGTTAGGACATAATCTTGGGGTTGACTGGATATACAATTTTAGTTCTATCACCTTTGATTTCAAACAACTTCAGGTTAAGTTTACCAATGAAGAAGGTGAAGTGGTGTTGGTAGGCCAAGTGGAAACTCAATAATGAAACTGGTGAAGGGGAAAGGTGCCAAGAAATTCATAAAACAATAGCTGCAAAGTTGTGTCACCATTGCTATCAACCCAGCCAATTTTTGTGCTATTTCATCAGTTCGAGGACATCTTTTTTGCACCAAAATCACTGCCACCAGAAAGATCTCGTGACCACCATATCCTTCTCAAACTAGACTTCTAACCATTCAAACTTGGGCCTTACAAACACCCTCACTCACAAAAGGTAGAAATTGAGAAACAGGTGGAAGAGATTCTTAGCAATGGCATTGTTAGAACCAGTACTAACCCTTTTACTTCCCCTTTCTTATTGGTGAAAAAGAAAGATAACACATGAAGGTTTTGTGTAGACTATAGATAGTTGAACAATCTCATCATTAAGGATAGGTACTAAATTCTAAACATTGATGAACATTTAGATGAACTCTATGGTTCAAAAATGTTCTCCTAGATAGACTTAGGGGCTGAATATCATCAAATTAAAGTAAGGCCCTATGATGTTGTTAAGATAGCTTTTCAAATTTACCATGGCCACTTTGAGTTTTTAGTTATGACTTTTGATTTAACAAATGCTTCGGTCACTTTCCAATCTCTAATGAATCATATTTTCCAACCGTATCTTAGGAAGTTTGTATTAGTGCTCTTTGATTTTTTTTTTTGGATGTACACTATTGGTATCTGGAGCATACTTCGATTAATCCGATTTGAGACTTGCGATGACCCATTTCGAGAGCTACTCTTCTAGTGTAATCTTTTCAATTTCCAAGATTTGAGCCCCAAATCTGTGCTCTTTGATAACATACTTATATACAACCCTAACATTACCACACATATTCAGAACCTTAGAGAAGTCTTCATGATTCCGAGGCAAGACTGTTAGTTTACTAAGCTTTTTAAGTGTACATTTGCACAAAATCAGGTAGAGTACTTAGGACACAGCATCAGATTTAGGAGTAAGCACTACAAAAAAAGACCTTTAGCAGCAGTCAAAAATCGCTGGTAAAGGCCTCAACAGCCACTGGTAAAGGTTTCGTGATCTTTTCCAGCGGTCGAAATCCCTGCCAGCTATATCAACACTAATAAAGGGTTTTACCAACAGTTATGGCCGCTAGCATAGGGTTTGCCATTTACCAGTGGCTAGGCTGGCTGCTGGCAAACGGTCTGCCATTTGTGAGTGGCCAAGCAGGCCACTGGCATAGATAAAGGCCTTTGCCAATGGCCAAGACCGCTGGCATAGGTCTAGAACTATGCCAATGCGCATTGGCCACTGGTATAAGTCTGCTTCTATCCCTGCCCTAGCATGGTCGCTGATATAGGTTAAGATCAAATATTTTTCTATATAAATCCATGTTTTGTCTCTCTAATGAGCATATATCTATATATTATTTTATTAATATTTAAAAGAACAAAATGTATAAGTTTTTGACGAAAATGCTTTTTAATAAAATCATGCCCAAAACATGAATTTGTATATAAAATCATTACAAAACAAAGTCATATTCAGAATCTCTAAGTCATTACAAAACCAAAACATATTTAGAATCCAAGTTATTACAAATTATCTTAAAAAGTCAATAATTCAGATGACCCAATCAAATCTTGGTAAGAAGTTAGAGTGAGAATTGTGATTTCAACTCTAGCCAAACTACCTCCAACCGTTCAAACCTCACCTGTGATCAAAGGGCACAAACAATGAGCCACACAAATATATTAAAGAGCCAGAATTTTGAGCAATCAATGAGTATATATGTCGTAAATTCGATAAGAAGAAATATAAGGGACATCCATTTTAAGGATTTCAATTACTTAAAATGACTAAAATAGACTTAATCTTTTCTCTTTCAATTGACTAAAATAGACTGGGAATTATTGAGCAGCTAATCATCTTTTTAGTGGGGTTGTTGTGTCAAGGAATTTTATCAACTTCTACCCTGAAACTGGAGGATTTCTTTGGGGGTGCAAGAGGAGATATGGTGCTTAGCTTAGAGAATATGTATTACCAACAAAACTCAAACCACAAAAGCAATCAAAATTTCTCAACCCATTTCCAAGAGGATCCGACAAAGCAGCAATGGTTTCAAGTCCAACCATTTCAATCCTACTCTATGTTTGGAAAGACTAAGGAAACCCCACTTGCAGATTTCAATCTCCAACTCCCTACATTGGCTGGAAGTGGGATTTCAAGCACAAATAACAACAATGCATTGGATCTAATTGCATGAATGAAATGGGTTATGGTGATTTGCAGTCTCTAAGCTTGTCAATGAGCCCTAGTTCACAATCAAACTCCTATGTTACTAGCTCCCAACAAATATCACCAACCAACGTGAGTGACTGTGGAGCTATGGAATCCAGAAAAAGAGGGTGTGATAAGGTGGATCACAATCAAACAGTTCATAGGAAGTCTAATGACACTTTTGGGCAGAGAACCTCAGATAAAAACATTGTCTAAGTTTGTTCTAATGCAGACAAAAAATGCAAAATCAAAAGTATACAATTTGAACTAAATTGTAGTTACTAGAGTACACATTGTGGTAACTAGAGGGTAGTAACCGAGAAATTAAATGAAATCTTTTGTAATCCAACTATTCTTGCCTAAAGGGTGTGTTCCAATTATTGCAGGAAAGGGTTATTTTTTGGATTGGAACCACAAAATGTATTAGAACAACTCCATATGGGTGGGTCCAAATAAAATTTAAAAAAAAATGTCACGCCCTGACTCCCCCATCGAGTATGTGACAACCACCGCGTTAGCTTGGCATATAGGCAGTATCTCTCCATATACCGGTAGGCTTGGCAATCGAGCCTTTTGAACCGGGCTTTGCAATGCCCGGGCTCAGCCCAGTGAAATTTTTTTGGGCTCAGGCTCGAGCTTGGCCCAAGAAAATTTGAAGAATCAAGACTTGAACTTGGCCCGAAAAGTTAAAAGGGTTTCGAGCCCATTTCGGGCTAAGCTCGAACCCGTTTTAAACTCAAAGTCAGAGAGAAATCGGGTGTTGAGGTGGCAAACATTAACAATAACACCATCCCAAAATAGCCACTTTGTGCTCCGTTGAGACTGAAGAGTAAGATTGGCGAACAAGATGAGATGATCAAGTAGACCTGCTCACTTTTTTTAGAGTTGCTCCAGCGAATCTGAGCATCATCGCCTTTATTTTGCAAGAGAGAGAAAGAGAAGAGGGAGAGAGATAGAGGTAGACAAAGGAATGAGAGATTTTTCGCCATTACGAATGCTCTCTTTTGGATTTCTAAATCTGAGTTGTGCAAATACTTTGAGAAAGTTGAAAATAAATGTGAAACCTTAATTTGAGTTTGTTATCATCAAGGAGAAAACGAAAGGCTTTTAGAGAGAGAGAGAGAGAGAGAGAATAGGTGATTTATCATATTGTTTAGAGTTTGTATTTTCTTTGTCTTGATGTAACAATATCATATCTTGATGCTTAGGTATGCTTAGTGAATCATTTTAACCCTACATCTTAACAATTATCCTATCCCTTACCTTAACCCTATTACAACCAAATAAAAAACCTTTTGATTGATGTATGGATTTTATATATAAGTGGTGGAGATTTGATCTATGAACAAGCTTATGGTAATGCCATCTCGTTGTGTTGATTTGAGTGATACACATACCCTTACATAAAATGAGTATTTTGAATAGTTAATTAGTATCTTCTTTCATTCTACTAAGTGAACCGATTGTGAGGGTGGTTGAATATTGCATTGTTCTTGATTTCGATGAGACTATATGAGATGCAATAGTTTCTATAGTGCTGAATACTATGAAGTATTGATTGTTTTGATTATAATTCTGATTTGAACTTATTATATACATGGTTAGGAACTTGGGAGGTTGAATTGATTTTGGAAAAAATTTATTCTTGCTTGAGGACAAGTAAACATTCAAGTGTGGGGGTATTTGATAGCGATATTTTTATATACTTGAATTTATTTTATTTTATTTTATTTCAGGTTTTATTTATGACTTTTAGGACTATTTTTAGGTTTTATTTCATGATTTTATATTAATTATTTTCGTGGGTTTTATTTTAGGATTATTGGGCTTATTTAAGAATATTAGACTACACAGACAACTGTTACTATTTTGGGCATAACTTTTTGTTCTAATATCCAATTAACCTGATTCTTATTGGGTTGGAAAGAAGACTTTAAAGCCTACAAATCTTATCAAGACCTCAAAGGCTGGGTCAGGACAGAAGATATACAAAATTTGAGTTGAAATTGCTACAGTGCTGAAAATCAAGGCCCATGAGTTCCAAAAGCCCAAGTCCAAGAGAAATATCAAACTATTATGAAGACCCACGAATTTTAAGTCATTTCGGACTCTTAGGAATTAGATTATAAGGAGGAAATATATTTTACACAAAAAGGGGAGAGGGGAAACCCTAGCAGCCACCTCCTTTGGAGGAGGATTCATTTGAGTGCAAAGGGGATGTTTTCTTTACCTTTCTTACTTTTCTTTATCATGTCTACTTAGATTTCTTGTTCTTAGGACTCGATGGATTTTGTTCTTTGATTAATAGCATGATTTGATTTATTTCTTTTCTTTAAATTTTTATTGGCATATTCTTTCTTTGATGAGATTTTATTGTTGAACTTAATGCTTCATTCGTATAGGTACCTGCGATTTGATGATTTGCGATTACATGCATGAGATCGAGAGAAGATTGCATGAAATCTGACCAATACAATAGAATCCATATAGGGTTATGAGATTGACGGATGATTGACTCTGTGTGTGGGGATTTTAGGGGAAACCCTAGATTACAGATATTCCATAGATCTTAATACAATTCGGCCTAATCAAAATTGCATGACCATTGGGTTTTGGTTAGTCGAATTAGGGTTTCATTGCATGACCATTGGGTGAATCTAATATTGGGAAATCTGTTATCATCAAGAATAAAGGTTTAGTCAATAAACTTTAAGGGATTTGAAAGAATTCAACCATGTGATAGATTAGAGGCAAATGAAATCGATGTCCTAGGGTTTTATAAAATTAGGGTTTTCATTAATCAATATTCTATTTTTGATATTTTCATAGTTTTGATATCTTTGTAATCTTGATTCGTTTTGTCCAACTTAGATAGGGTATTTTATAATTGGTAATACATAATATCCTTGTGGGAACGACACTTGTTTCGCACTATACACAATATTCGATTAGGGTATACTTGTCCGAAATCGTGATATACAAAAATCGCGTAACACCTACACATTATAAATACCCAAGGAAACACTTTTCAAACCCCAATGAGTTGTTCTAAACCAACAATAACAATTTCGGGTCATTCTCCTCAAATTGAAGGGTTTAAATTTTTTTTTTCTTTTTTTTCCAATTTATTTCAACCCTAATTTCTCCAAATCATGAATATCTATTCTAATTTCATCAATTGTACCTCATTTATACGTAGATAAAATTTTCATTTCCATTTCCCCTAATTTCACTAATCACAAAATTTCTAGGGTTTGTCTTTCCTAAGAGATTTCCGTCAAATCTCTACAATACATTTAAATATAATACTAACAATGTAAAATCGAAGATTTAGGATAAGGAATTACCTTGATTTTAGAATCGAATTGCGTTTTGGGGTTTGGGTTTCAAGACCCTAATTTTTCTCCATTCAAGCAAGTTCCTAGGTTTTCTCCCTTCAATCCTCCATTCCAAGAGTTATTTGAAGTATTGATGGTTGGTGGGTGAAATTAAATTGAGAATTTATTGAAGTTTGGTGGGAGATTGAACAAGAGAAGAAAGGAGACGAATGCAGAGCACGAAAAGAGGAAAATGGGTTATTCAATCCCATTTAAGTGTTGGAGCCAATTTGCCATTTTGCCCTTTTCCTTTTTTTTTTTTTTCCAAATTCTCGGTATTACAAAAAAACCAAACACAGAGTCATTTGTTCTCCTCTCCTCTCCCACACATATAATGGTTAAAATGACCTTTTTTTAGGTTAATACTGGCCAGATTTTATTATTAGGGCTATATTTAATAATTGATCTTTATTAGGATTAAAGGAGCATAGAAAAAAACATATATAGTTCTTACCTTCATTAGGATTAAAGGAGCCTTCTTGTGATTGGTGTGTACTATGAGCACTTCAAATCTAATAGTAGAAAGAAAAAAAAAAAGTTAATGAGTGCTATGTTTTAAGGAAAATATGGCGAGCATTGTCATCATTTTGTAAAGGACAATTCAACCCAGGTCCACTTCAATGCAACTCGCAATTGAAATCTAATTTTATTACAATAATCAAATGTTTCAATACCTACATCCCACAACTCCTTCAATTCTTCTACCAAAGGTTGCATATTGACTTCAATCTTATCACCGGGGCTTTTGGAACCAGGAATAAGTAAAGAAAGTATGAAATTATGTGATTTCATACGCAACCACGGAGGCAAATTAAGAGGAATAAGTTTAACAGGCCATGTGCTATGAGTGACATTTATGTTTTTAAAAGGGTTGAACCATCAGAAATTAATGCCAACCGAGCATTACGAGAATCATTAGAAAAATCAGGAAATCGAGAATCAAAATCCTTCCAAGCAATACAGTCAATCGCATGCCTTAAAAGACCATCCTTAGTACGGCTCTGATGGTGCCATCTCATAAGTGAAATTGTCTTTGAGGACATAAATAACTATTGAAGCCTTGGTACCAAAGGAAACCATCTCAAAACCTTCACAGGTTTTTTCTTTCTCTTTATGTTTGTGCATTGCTCATCATTAGTTTCCAAATCATCTACTATTTCTTTCCACTAGAAGCATCACACTTGGAGCCTGTCTCATCTTTCTCCTTGTCTTTCCAAAATAACATGCTATCATTGGGACAAGCATGAATTTGTTCATACCCCAAACTCAAAGCTGAAATGGTTTTCTTGAATTCATGAAAGGTATCTGGCAAAGTATTTTCCTCAGGTAACAAGTCCTGTAAGAACTCTAATAAACTGGTAAATGAACTATTCGTCCACCCATTCAAACATTTAAGATGGAACAAGTGTACTATGGTCGAAAGTTTTGTGTGCCTGCTACAATTTGGGTATATTGGTTGCTTAGCATCTTCAAGTAACTCAAAAAACTTGTCTAAACTATGACCCCTTTGTTCTCTTTGATTAGCTTCAGAACTTTGGTTATTTTCTCGACCCATATTCTCATCCCTCTATCCTCCATCTTATTCAAAATGAAGGCATCATGCGGCAAGCCATGCATATCTTGATCAAACATTTGTTCATCTATAGTAGATCTGACATTGGAATTAGAAGCACCAACATGATCCTCACCATGAGAAATCCAATTGACATAACTTCTTAGAAAACCATTCCATATAATATGATCCAACACGGTGGCTCTAGAAAACAAGTATGTGTTGAAACATTTCATCCACGGACACAAATTTTTTCCATCAAGACGGTTACTCTTAAATGCAAAATTTAAAAATTCAATAGCTCCTTTGACATATTGGAGACTTGATCTTGCATCCAAATATATCCATGATTTATCCATCTTATGATAAATATTCAAGGAGCTGGCACATAACATAAAATAAATTAGTTTATTAAGACTACTTTTAACACATAACATAAAATAAACTAAAAACAAACTGAAATTTGAAAAAGATAGAATTATTTAAAAATATAATTTTTGGAACAACAATGAGAAACAAAATAGACTATTATGATTAGAAATATTAATAAACAGAATATTGAAGCCAACAAAAATAAAGGAGAGGAAGAATGAATAAAATAGCAAACCAGATAGACTGGGACTACATTGGCTTCCTATAATTGGAAGTTGATGAGTAAAGGATTCGAAAAAGAAATGTGAATGAGTCTTATGAAGGGGGGGGGGGGGAAGAAATTCGGATTAAAGAAGAATTGAATTTGCACAGATTTAAAAAAGGAAGAAAAGATGTTGCTGAAATAACAAAATGAAATTGCAGAAACTTAGAACTAAAAAAAGTTGTTTTGCACCAACAAGGCATAAACTTCTAATGGGGAAAAAAAACGACTTCAAACTTGGTGCAGACCAGAATCTAAATAAAATAGCAAGTTGTTGATCTAGAAAGGAATCCCAAGAAAATGAAAATGGAGCAATCCATTATGGCTTTTTTCCTAACCATACAAAGAATTATATATCTTAAACACGAGTCTATGTTAAACCCTGGTAACATCAATTTTCATTCAACAAAGTCCCACAAAAATTCTCTCTCTCTCTCATTAGAGAAAATAATAACATGAACTTTACAAAACTCACCAACAAAAACATACCCTTCATTTTTCTTCTCAAGCACACGAAAATAATAGCCTTACTGAATTCACACACACTCAAAAAACCCAAGTTATTATTCATTTTCATATTTTTCATTTAATTTAAGTATATAATTTTTCTACATAAAAAAATTCTATAAAAAATACTGTAAAAAATCCCACAAAAATTCTATACTTTTCTGTATCAAACTAATATAACTTGAACTCATATATTGTATTTAATTAAATCAATCTGTAAAAAAGATATTAAAAAGAATGTCATAAATTAGATATGAAATTAAGAAAGTCAAAATCATTTAGCTCCCTAAAACTTGAGAGCATGACATGGAGACTTCATAGTTTGGGCAATTCAAATTGGTTTGTTGAGTTAAAGTGGGATAACCATAAAAAAGGATAATAAATATTTTATCAAATGAATGCCTTTAAAAAGCAACCATAGCCAACTAAATTAGGGAAATCTACCTAATGTGGCTACCTTGCTCATCTTATTTTGGCATGACATGGTTAAATACAATTTTGTTTTCGGTTTCTTAGCACCATGGACAAAACAAAGAATGTCAACAACAACATACCCTCATAAGATAGAATTTTTTAAGGGTAACCTACGCTTGGAGATTTTGCAAATTAGGTGGCTAGCATGTGAGGTTACATTTATACGCTTCAAATCAATTGCCCAGCGTCTCTTTCATTCATTCACTTACCCTGTCCTTATAAAATGACCTAACATGAAAATTGAACATCTCTATGGCTGATTCTAATCCTTTACAAGAAGATGAGAGGCCATGTGTGTGAATGTTATATGATTGACAAAATGGTTTATGATGCTCTAAGAATTAATCGTGTACAAACTAAAACTACACCAAGACCAGAATGAAGGCACCCTTTTGAAGAGATGATAAAACATTAGGGAAACCATTCCTAGGGTAACAATATCATGTACCATAGGCATTATGATACATTGGTTTGAGGCATTAATGTACGTATCAGTGCATCTGCGAAAAATTCACACTCCTTATTCAAGCAAGAATCACTCAAAAACAATTGAAGAGATCGTACCTTTCTGCAATTGAAGATATTGAAGAGAGGCAAAACAATTGAAGTTGAATAGAAAACAATGGAATAAGGCAGCGGAGATTGGCTCAATCGGTGACGATAACAGAGATGAAGACGGTAGAGTCAAAGCAAAGAATCAAAGCTTCACAATGCGATGGAAATTGAAACGAAAAATTAGGGTTTTAGTTTATAGAGAGAGAGAGAGAGAGAGAGAGAGAGAGCGATCATACCTTTCTGCAATCCAGAGGATTCGCACTTCATAGCCACACTCGATTCATAGCTAGAGGGATTCGTGATTCATAGCCAGAGGGTATCGATTGATCAAGAGAGAGGGAAAGTCTAGAGGGTATTGATAGTTTGGGGATTCATAGCCACACTCGATTCATAGCCAGAGGGATTTACGGCATCGATCGATCGAGAGAGAGGGAAAGTCCAGAGGGTATAGAGAGAGAGAGAGGGACAGAGGCGTTCGTGATTTGGGGAGAAGGGGATTTGCAAATTAGGGTTTGTTATAGGGACCTTTACCAGCGACTTATGAAGCCACTGGTATAGAATAGATTATTGTAGCGGTCTATGGCATTTGGCTGCTGGCATAGATATATCTAGGAGGATATTTGCCAACGGTTTAATAAGTTGCTGGTATGTACCCAACTATGTTAGCCGTCAAAAGCAAATAGCCGCTGGCATAAAGGGGACTTCACTGGTGGTTAGTATAGCCGCTGGTATTGACCTATATCAACTACTGGTTCCCCTTTCCATTGGAAAAGACCTACTAATACCAGTGGTTTTGATAGGCGCTAATAAACATAGCTGCTGGTATTTGTTTTTTTTTTTTTTTTTTGTAGTGAAGGATGGATTTTAAAAAATTTGAATGCATTTAGACATGGCTAGCACTTGTATCTATTAAGGCTTTGAGAAGTTTCTTAAATCTTATTGGGTATTACAGAAGGTTTATCAAGAACCATGGCATTATAACAAAATCATTGAATGATCTGTTAAAAAAAAACAACTTCCATTGGGGAGGAAAGGCTAATAGAGTTCTTCAGCAACTCAAAACGACTATGAGTTCAACACCTATTATGAGATTGCCAGATTTCTCTAAACCCTTTTAGTAGAGACTGATTCATGCTCTTAAAACTAGGGCTATGCTAATATAAGAAGGGTAACCAATTGCCTATTTGATCAAGGCTTTAGAACCTCAGAGCCAAGGACTGTCTATTTATGAGAAAGAGTTAATGGCAATGGAGATAACATTAACAAAATATAAGCACTACCTTATAGGATATCATTGCAGTATAAGAACCGATCACTAGATCTTGAAATATTTGGTAGAGCAGAAGCTAACTAATATGCTGTAACATAAATGGCTCACCAAACTTCTGGATCTAGATTATGAGATATATTATAAGAAGGGAATTGAAAATAGGGTAACTGATACACTATCGAGAAGGGAGGAATTAATAGAAGAACGATAGATGAGAGAAATGATAACCATATCATGGGATGGTTAAGGGAAGTCACTCAGAGTTACAAGGGAAGTGAGGAGTGTCAGAACTTGGTTGTGAAGTTAAATTTAGAACCAAATAGGAGAACAAACTTCCAATTCATAGATGGGATAAAGTACAAAAAGAATATCTATGTAGGAGGAGGAACTCAGCTCAGGATGGGGATAATCCAGCAAATGCATGGTTCAGCTACAAGAGGACATTCTGGACAACAATGCACTCTGCAAATAGTGTGCTATGATAAAATTTGTCAAGGAATATGATGTTTGCCAAAAAAGTAAACATGAGAATGTCCTATACCTTGGCCTATTACAACCATTGCCCATTCCTTCTCAACCTTGGTTCTAGGTATGTATGGACTTTATTAAAAGTTCACCTGAATCTTAAGGGTACAATGCTATCTTGGTAATCATTGATAGACATATCAAATTTAGTCATTTTATAGCTTTACAACACTCTTAATCTACCATGACTGTAACTCAATTATTTGTGGATAATGAGTTTAAACTACATGGATTGTCGGACTCAATAGTGTTAGATAGGAAGAAGGTCTTTACCGATCTATTTTGACAAGAATTGATCAGGTTGGTAGAGACTCAAGTGATCCTTAGTGGTGCATATCACCTCTAGATTGATGAGCAAAGTGAAAGATTGAATCAGTGTCTGGAGTGTTACTTAAGATGTATGACTATAGATAGACTAGGTTTGTGGATGCAGTGGCTAAGCTTAGCAGAATGCTAGTGTAATTCCAACTTTTGTTCTAGTACTCAAATGCACCCTTTCGTAGCATTATATGGGTATTAGCTTAGAACCATCCCTTTTGGTCCTTACATGGATTCAGTTAACCTAACTATTGAGAATTTCATCAAGAACAAGCAAGTGATGTTGCAAGTTTTACATGATCATCTAGCCAAAGCTCAGAATAGGATGAAGATGTATGTTGATCACAATTGATCTAAAAGGGAGTTCCAAGTAGGGGACCTAGTCTATTTGATACTACAACCCTATAGGCAGCAGCCTATGAAGCTTAGAAGGCAACTCAATCTATCTTCTAAATTTTATTGACCATTTCTAGTGTTGTTTAAAGTAGGCAAAGTGGCATACAGATTACAGTTACCACTGGGATCAAATCCTATGTTCCATATCTTCTTATTTAAATAGAAGCTAGGATCTACCCAAGTGGCCATACCAACTCTCCCTCTAATTGGATTAGTCAAGCAAGCCATAGTGGAGTTAGAAATAGTGCTGAAACAATGAGTTACTCTAAGAGGTAATAGACCAATCAGCCAATGGTTAATTCGATGGATTAATCTCATCCCAAAGGAATCAACATAGGAAGATATGGATTTTATCACTGTCCAGTTTCCAAAATTTCGTCTTTGAGGGCAAGAACACTTGGAATTGTAAGAGTGGTAGGGAAAGTTTGAATTTAATGGTTAGTTTCTAAACTAGCTATTAGGTTGTTAATTAACCGTTAGTTAGTTAGTAGTTAGCTTGTTTTTGTAACAAATATTAGTTAGCTAATTAGATTAATTGAATCAGTTACGGTTAGTTGCATGACTAAGCAGTGTGATTGTACAAAAGAGAAGGGGAATAATCGAAATGATCAAGATTTGGATTCATAGCCTCCCTTTCTCCCGCTAGATTCTCTCACTCTCTTTCTCTCTCTACCCTTTTCCTTCTAAATTTTGCTTCAGTGTCTCTCTTTCCTTCATTATCACTCCTCTATTAATTTCTATCATGATCGTATCAATTCCTTCCCAATCCAGAAGCTCAACCTTGCTCTGTTTTCTCATTCCTTTGTTTTTGTGATACTCCATTTTCTGTTCTTTGAGTTTTTGAAACTCCAGCGTTTTTATTTCCTTTCGAAGTGGGTTGGGAGGATTGTTACGGGACGAATGAAACAAACAAATTATTTATCCTTTTGAAATATTAATATGTAATTTTATTTAATATTGTTTAAATAATATTAAAAACAATAAAATGTTATTAATTTATCAATTTAAATTTTTAGATTTTTCTGTTTTGAAATATTTAAAAGTATTATTAATTTTTAATATTCGTTTATATATTATTATCGAATTTTGTTCATTCTCAACAATCTCTTCCTTTGTCCAAATACCTAACAAAAGAAAACTTGGTACCTTCAGCCGTGAACTCAAAAATTCTCCCTCTTAGTACAGAATCCACCAAGTGTCACGTCCGCAATGAAAAGATACTGACCAAGTTCATGTAAAGTTTGAAGTCGATGATGAAAAGTCACGACATCAACATAAGCAAAAGGATTTTGAGGATAGGACGAAACACAATGAGACAAAAGGACAACAATTATCCATTTCCCTTTTCTTCAAACTTGCTCTTTCTTTTTACACCATTACCCATTTTTTTATGGAATATAAATCTGGTGGAGGTAGGTTATAACTTCATAAATTCTTGTTTCTTGTAGATTCGAACGGTCTGCATCAATGGAGAGAAAAATACCTGTAAAAACCATCAGAAGATGTTCCGGTGGGGAGACTTCGACGCATAAATCAGTAAAGAATGGTTTTCGAATGAAAAAACAGACTAAAGGGACATTTAGTAAGAGAGAATCGGAATGAGGAATCAGAATGAAACCAAAAGATGATGTTTGGATTAGTACTATGGGAATGAATATTGTGGAATCATACCAAAAAATTTAGGAATTCACAAAATCCAATTAAAGTGATGGGTTTTGTTGGAAACCCACTTTTGATTCCTAAATAACCATTTACTCTCACACTTGTCCAAAATTATCCATTACTCTCAACTCTTACACTTCATTTTTTTTTTTTTTTTTTTAAATATCAATTATTCATATATATATATATATATATATATAACTAAATAAGTAAAAAAATATATATATAATATTTTCATTATTAAGTTTTTTTTTTTTGAAAAAGATATAAAGTTTACTTGATAAACTCATATAATATTTATTTTTGTCATTATGAAATTTCTCATTATCCATTATTCATACAATATTTTTATAAAATTATTCATTACTCATATATATATATATATATATATATAAATTAAATAAATGAAAAAGTATAAAATTTTCATTATTAAGTTATTTTCTATTTTTCTTTTGTTTTTGAAAAAATATAAAATTTATTTAATGAATTCATATAATATTTATCTTTTTTATTATAAAATGATCAATTACTCATATATATATATATATAAATATTAAAAAAAATTAAAAAAGTAAAAAAATAAAATTTTTATTATTAAGTTACTTTATTTTTATTTTTGAAAAGAATATAAAATTTACTTGATGAATTTATGTAATATTTATTTTTTCATTATAAAATTACTCATTATTCATTATTTATACAATTTTTATTATAAAATTACTCATTACTCATATATATATATATATATATATATATATATATATATATATATATATATATATATATGTATGTATATATAAAAACTAAACAAACGAAAAAATTCTCCCTCTTAGTACAGAATCCACCAAGTGTCACGTCCGCAATGAAAAGATACTGACCAGGTTCATGTAAAGTTTGAAGTTGACGATGAAAAGTCACGACATCGACATAAGCAAAAGGATTTTGAGGATAGGACGAAACACAATGAGACAAAAGGACAACAATCATCCATTTCGCTTTTCTTCAAAATTTCATATGTTATTTTCTGATGTGTGCCTTGAGATATGTTTAAAACTGCACGCTGTTTTCACATATTCGATATTGTATTACATGCTTTGACACTCCAAGTTCACACTTGATATTGATAGCACGATGTCCTTCCCCTCACTTGCTGAGTATCCTCCCATAGATACTCACCCCTTTTCTTTCCTCCCTCAGACAGGATCGTTGTGCTAGAGCGACGTTTCAGAGTCTAGAGATTTCAGTTGATCCTAGGCAGGTTTGGTTCTTCTCGACGGTAAGGTTTAAGTTAAATTTAAAATACGAATTTAGCACTTTATTTCGACCCTACGTGGTCTGGATATTGAGGTTCGTAGTTGACCGTGTACATTTTTATGGGATGACTGTAATATTTATGGACATTGTTGTGAAACTCTCATATTATGCTTGCATTGAGGCATTTGTAAACATTTAAACTTTTTACTTGGGAAACTATTGAATACTATATAAAATTTAGGTCCGCTCGATGTGGCGGCTGCTCATGCTCTAGTTGGGCATGACAGTAAAGGTCAGTGGTTAGGACTGTTGTTGATTTACTTAGCCTGGCGTTGTTCTGGATGTTTGCTGTGGTTGATGGGTTTTGGAGAGGCCGGGATGGCCATTCGTTTTATTTTCAGAATGATTTTGAATTATACAGATTTAAACAGGTTGAATTGTACATGGGAGACCTCCGATTTATGGGGAGGTTCTGTCCGATTTTCTGTAGAAATACAGTCGGCATCCAGGGCAACGGGCGACTGTTCACGGTCCCAGTTCGGGGCTTGACACTTTATTACAAGTTCACCTGAATCTTAAGGGTACAATGCTATCTTGGTAATCATTGATAGACATATCAAATTTAGTTATTTTATAGCTTTACAGCACTCTTAATCTACCATGACTGTAACTCAGATATTTGTGGATAATGAGTTTAAACTACATGGATTGTTAGACTCAATAGTGTTAGATAGGAAGAAGGTCTTTACCGATCTATTTTGACAAGAATTGATCAGGTTGGTAGAGACTCAAGTGATCCTTAGTAGTACATATCACCTCTAAATTAATAAGCAAAGTGAAAGATTGAATCAGTGTCTGGAGTGTTATTTAAGATGTATGACTATAGATAGACTAGGTTTGTGGATGCAGTGGCTAAGCTTAGCAGAATGCTAGTGTAATTCCAACTTTTGTTCTAGTACTCAAATGCACCCTTTCGTAGCATTATATGGGTATTAGCTTAGAACCATCCCTTTTGGTCCTTACATGAATTCAGTTAACCCAACTATTGAGAATTTCATCAAGAACAAGCAAGTGATGTTGCAAGTTTTACATGATCATCTAGCCAAAGCTCAGAATAGGATGAAGATGTATGTTGATCACAGTCGATCTAAAAGGGAGTTCCTAGTAGGGGACCTAGTCTATTTGAAACTACAACCCTATAGACAGCAGCCTATGAAGCTTAGAAGGCAACTCAATCTATCTTCTAAATTTTATAGACCATTTCTAGTGTTGTCTAAAGTAGGCAATGTGGCATACAGATTACAATTACCACTGGGATCAAATCCTATGTTCCATATCTTCTTATTTAAATAGAAGCTAGGATCTACCCAAGTGGCCATACCAACTCTCCCTCTAATTGGATTAGTCAAGCAAGCCATAGTGGAGTTAGAAATAGTGCTGAAACGATGAGTTAATCTAAGAGGTAATAGACCAATCAGCCAATGGTTAATTCGATGGATTAATCTCATCCCAAAGGAATCAACATAGGAAGATATGGATTTTATCATTGTCCAGTTTTCAAAATTTCGTCTGTGAGGGCAAGAACACTTGGTATTGTAAGAGTGGTAGGGAAAGTTTGAATTTAATGGTTAGTTTCTAAACTAGCTATTAGGTTGTTAATTAACCGTTAGTTAGTTAGTAGTTAGCTTGTTTTTGTAACAAATATTAGTTAGCTAATTAGATTAATTGAATCAGTTACGGTTAGTTGCATAACTAAGCAGTGTGATTGTACAAAAGAGAAGGGGAATAATCGAAATGATCAAGATTTGGATTCATAGTCTCCCTTTCTCCCGCTAGATTCTCTCACTCTCTTTCTCTCTCTACCCTTTTCCTTCTAAATTTTGCTTCAGTGTCTCTCTTTCCTTCATTATCACTCCTCTATTAATTTCTATCATGATCGTATCAATTCCTTCCCTATCCAGAAGCTCAACCTCGCTCTATTTTCTCATTCCTTTGTTTTTGTGATACTCCATTTTCTGTTCTTTGAGTTTTTGAAACTCCAGCGTTTTTATTTCCTTTCGAAGTGGGTTGGGAGGATTGTTACGGGACGAATGAAACAAACAAATTATTTATCCTTTTGAATTATTAATATGTAATTTTATTTAATATTGTTTAAATAATATTAAAAACAATAAAATGTTATTAATTTATCAATTTAAATTTTTATATTTTTCTGTTTTGAAATATTTAAAAGCATTATTAATTTTTAATATTCGTTTATATATTATTATCGAATTTTGTTCATTCTCAACAATCTCTTCCTTTGTCCAAATACCTAACAAAAGAAAACTTGGTACCTTCAGCCGTGAACTCAAAAATTCTTCCTCTTAGTACAGAATCCACCAAGTGTCACGTCCGCAATGAAAAGATACTGACCAAGTTCATGTAAAGTTTGAAGTCGATGATGAAAAGTCACGACATCAACATAAGCAAAAGGATTTTGAGGATAGGACGAAACACAATGAGACAAAAGGACAACAATTATCCATTTCCCTTTTCTTCAAAATTGCTCTTTCTTTTTACCCCATTACCCATTTTTTTATGGAGTTTAAATCTAGAGATGGGTTATAACTCTATAGATATCTGTTTGTTATAAATTCGAATGGTCTCCATCAACTGAGAGGAAAACACCTATAAAAACCATCAGAGAGTGTTTCGGTGGGGAGATTTCGACACTTAAGTCAGTAAAAAACGATTTTCGAATGAAAGAACAAACTAAGAGAGCATTTGGTAAGAGGGTATCGGAATGAGGAATTAGAATGAAACCAAAAGATGATGTTTGGATCAGTACTATGGAAATGAATATTATGGAATCATACCCAAAAATTTAGGAATCCACAAAACCCAATTAAAGTGATAGGTTTTGTTGGAAACCCACTTTTGATTCCCAAGAAACAATTTACTCTCACACTTGCCCAAAATTATCCATTACTCTCCACTCTTATACTTCATTTTTTTATTTTATTTTTTAAAAAAATTATCAATTACTCATATATATATATATATATAAAACTAAATAAGTAAAAAAATATATATATAATATTTTCATTGTTAAGTTTTTTTTTTTTGAAAAAGATATAAAGTTTACTTGATAAAATCATATAATATTTATTTTTTTCATTATGAAATTTCTCATTACCCATTACTCATACAATATTTTTATAAAATTATTCATTATTCATATATATATATAAATTAAACAAATGAAAAAATATAAAATTTTCATTATTTTCTATTTTTCTTTTATTTTTGGAAAAATATAAAATTTATTTAATGAATTCATATAATATTTATCTTTTTTATTATAAAATGACCAATTACTCATATATATATTAAAAAAAACTAAAAAAGTAAAAAAATAAAATTTTTATTATTAAATTACTTTATTTTTATTTTTGAAAAGAATATAAAATTTACTTGATGAATTTATGTAATATTTATTTTTTCATTATAAAATTATTAATTATTCATTATTCATATAATTTTTATTTTAAAATTATTCATTACTCATATATATATATATATATATATATATATATATATTATATAAACTAAACAAGCGAAAAAATTCTCCCTCTTAGTACAGAATGCACCAAGTGTCACGTCCGCAATGAAAAGATACTGACCAAGTTCATGTAAAGTTTGAAAGTCGACAATGAAGAGTCACGACATCAACATAAGCAAAAGGATTTTGAGTATAGGACGAAATACAATGAGACAAAAGGACAACAATTATCCATTTTCCTTTTCTTCAAAATTGCTCTTTCTTTTTACACCATTACCCATTTTTTTATGGAGTTTAAATCTGGTGGAGGTGGGTTATAACTCCACAGATACTTGTTCCTTATAAATTCAAACGGTCTCCATCAATAGAGAGAAAAACACCTGTAAAAACCATCAGAGTGTGCTTCGATGGAGAGAGTTTGACGCTTAAATCAGTAAAGAGCGGTTTTTGAATGAAAAAACAGACTAAGACTTTGAGGGAGTGATTCCTTGCCATTGGTGTACCCAATGTGTTTAGCTTTGAGAGTATACCTGGTTTAGAGGATTTTGAGAGATCTTATACCTTTCAGAGTCGTGCGCTGATTAGGGGCTTCAACCCTATCTTCCTTATCGGGCTGATCCAAAAATTTTGGGAACTCAATATTCTGCGTTGGTTGCGATTCTCCTCCTTTGGAAAATTTTCATCTTCGAGAGGGATATTTTCCTTGATTAAAAGATTTCAGGAATATTGCTCTGAAATAGGAAACTAGAGTTATTAGAATGTTTTGACCTTCCCTTAGAATCGTTAGAGATGTTGGCTATCGATTTGTCGCTCGACCGTTGAGAAGTCTTCAGGACTTATAGGATTAACGCTTGATTGCCCAATCAGGGCTATCACCCTTTGCTTGGTATACTACGTTCGGTTGGCGGGGTGACTGAGGTCCTATCGTTCGGAAGATCTGGGCAGCTAAGCCTTTTCGATAGGCTTCGTGGCAATCGTGAATCGTTGGACACCGGTTGGTAGATGTGCTTTATGGGCTTTTCAAAGATTGACCCTTCAAATTGGGCCTTGAGCCATGTCCCATCATTTGTCCTCGATTTATGGTTTTCTTGGGAAAAGAAACACTATAAGTAATAACTTTCAAAAGAAAAAAAAAAGGGGGGGTAACCTTTCTTGGCTTGGTTTTTGTTGCTTCGGTTTTTGTGAATCGTCTTTTGTATGCTTTACAAGGGTTCAAGCTTATCAAATGATTATATACTCTATCAGCTATACCGTTCTTTTAACCCTTCTCAGAAAAACCTCCTTTGACAAAGAAAATGTCAAAAGATTCTTTCTCGTCGTAAAGTGTGGATAGGATTCAGAGCACCATGACCAAAGAGGAATTGAGGGAAGTTCAAATGGAAACGTCACTCGGAAGTGACTTCGAGTTTGTATTGTCAAGTGAGAGGGACAGGGCAAGTCATGATCCCGAAGATTGTGTCCCAATGTATAAGCAGTGTGTGAAGTATGGCTTAAAGATCCCATACACAGACCCGCTGGCAGAGGTTCTGAGGTATTGGAACATTCATCTCTCATTACTCATCCCAACCGCTTGGCATTTGGCGATTGCCCTAATTTCCTTGCTAGGGTTTTTTCGCGTTCGCTTCGACCTAAAAATTTTGAATGCCATCTTCTCTTTGGGGTGATGCAGTTCTAAGGGTTCTACTTGTGGTTGGTATAAACTCTAAACTTGCAGGGAGTTTCATTGGAGGTTCTTTTATAGTGAATCTTAAGATAAAAATTGGATACAAAAATTTTTCTATATGAGGTTTCTGAACAAGGATCTCCTTCCAGCGCTTCCAGATGCCAATCAAGTACCTTTCTTAAACATGAAGACCCCTGATATCCTTCATTATTTTTGCTTTCTATAGGCTATCGTGTGCCATCGTGAGGCTTATCATCGGAGTCTTTGGGTAGATTCTTTGGTAGAGGATGAAATGTTGCTATTGTCCGGCTTGCTAGTAGGCGAGGCAAGGCAGATCACCAAATCTCTCTTACTGGAATGACAAGAAATGGAGTGGGTTGACACTGTGTTAGTCGTAGATGCCCACCTTTTCAACGACATTTCTACCAAATGGGAAGTGCGGTCGCATGTGAAGAGAGAGACGTCTGATACTTCTCCTAAGTCTTGGCAGAAAAGGTCCAAGGTTCAAGCTTCTGGCCCACTTGTTGGAGAGGAAAAGCAGGCCGAAACTAGAGAGCATAAGCCTTCCCAAGGGCATTCTGAAACGGGGGGAAACCAAACGATAGATTACTCAGGGGCCCTTAATGCGCCCATTGGGATTGAAGAGGGAGGTGCCCCCGAAGAGGGACTCCTTAAGACGACTGGGAGTGCTCCGGCTCAAGATTCACAATGGCGGGAGGAGCCTCCAGCGACACAGATCCCTGTTTTCATTCCTGGAGAAGCATCGGAACAGTCTCCCTGAGAATCCTAGTGTCTCTTGGAAGATATAGCAGATGACTACTGCGTCCCACTGCCTATTCCGGTTGAGTCCGTTAGTGGAGAGGGACGTAACTTTGAAGAAGGATCGATGGTAGTCTCGGTGGGGGGTTGTAATTTTAATCTTACTGATCCGTAGGTGGCATTGCAACTTACTGAGCGGTTTGAGTTTCTTTCAAAACTCGCTATCTGAACGATGCCTTTGGATTGCATCGACAAGGCTCTGCATTCTCTTTGCCTTACAGTAAGCATTCTCCTTATGAGAGTTAAGCTCGATTTTGCCATCTCATGATTCTGACCGATGCATTTCTTTCCAGGCCTCGGCCCTGACCGAACTTCATAGGAAATGGAGGAGAGAGCACGATGACCAATATATCTGAATGGGAGACCAAGTGCTGGCACTACAGAATGCTCTGGAGAACCAAAGGAAGTGCATCGCAGAGGAGAAAAATAAAGAACTTGAGCGTCTTCAGAAAGATCTTACTTCGGCCCATGCTCGTTACGAAGAAATAGAAATGGAGGTACGCATTCGAGGAGCGCAATTAAAAGCTATTGAAACATTAGCTTGTCTCTGGGAGGAATCCCTTCGAAGGGCCGAACAAGAAATGATCGATCTCAAGGCGTTTGCTGTCAGAGACACTGTCAACCTCAAACTGTCTCAGCACAAGTTGCTTGAATGTCTGAAGTGCGTCGATGAGATTTTTTGACAAGTCGGTCAGTACGAGGCTTTGCCCCCGCTCGAGGGATCAGTGGATCCGGATTCTACCCCTGTCGCTTTCATTACTCCCTCTGCTCCCTTGTGATTTTGTGAAGAAATTTTTGCTTCATAACTCATTGAAATGTAATGATCTTCGAGAAACTTTTGAATGTTTTATCCCATTAGTCAGGTGAGGTTAGGGAGATTTACCCTCTCGATGAGTGTCCGATCGGTTGAGCCAGGTCGTCCGATGTCTGTTATTTGATTAAGAACCTTTAAGATTAGGGTTGTTTTCACTCGTTCGGGGAGATTGGTCCCGACATATTAGTTCGGAAAGTCTGCGTGATTGAGGCCCGTTAGTAGGTTAGAGACCATAGGTGTTAGGGCTGTGTCTGCCTGTTTAGGGAGTTTCATCCCATCTTAACGACACATTCGTTCATAAGATCTGGAAAACTAATACCCTTCGGCAGATTAGAATCCTTAGGAGTTAGGGCCGTGTCCGCCCGTTCGGGAAGTTTCATCCCAACTTAACGACACATTCGTTCAGAACATCTAGACGATTGAGGCCCTTTGGTAGATTAGAATCCTTAGGAGTTATGGTTGTGTCCACCCCTTCGGGGAGTTTCATCCCAACTTAACGACACATTCGTTCGGAAGGTTCTGGGCGACTGAGACCCGACAGCCAATTAAAGGCTTTAAAAGTTAGGGTCATGTCCGCCTATTCGGTAAGTTTTCATCCCAACTTAACGACATATTCGTTTGGAAGGGTCTGGGCGACTGAAACCCGACGGCCGATTAAAGGCTTTAGAAGTTAGAGCCGTGTCCATCTGTCCGGGGAGTTTCATCCCAATTTAACAATGTGTTCATTCGGAAGGGTCTGGGCAACTGAGTCCCGACGGCCAATTAAAGACTTTAGAAGTTAGGTCATGTCCGTCTGTTCGAGGAGTTTTATCCCAACTTAATGACATATTCGTTTGGAAAATCTGCGCGACTGAGACCCTTCGGCAGATTAGAATATTTAAAAGTTAGAGCCGTATTTGCCCGTTCAGGAAGTTTCATCCCAACTTTAACGACATATTCGTTCGGAAGAGTTTGGACGACTGAGACCCGATGGTAGATTAGGAGGGGTGCTCTTCTCCATGAATCATTAATAATCCCATGCCACGTGTTATCAATGAATAATAAGAGAAAGAATCGAAACCCTTATTAAAGAAAAAATGCGAGAAAATCCATGTTGTAGGCCGGACATATGCAAGTGGGCACATTAGGCTCATGCCAACTGTCTTCATCATGGATTTGGAGGATCGTCCTTCCTGGTTCATTGTGCAGGGGCCTAGGATCTGGCCCATTGGGCAGTTCATTCAATCGTGGTGCATTGTGTCTGTCGGGAGAAGGCAGGTTCCTTCCCTCTGCATTGATGAACTTCTGTAGTTTACCACTACGAACCAAGAATTCCAACTCATCCTTAAGCCTTTTGCACTCATTGATTGTGTGGCCGTAGTCCTAATGGAAATGATAGTACTTGGACTTGTCTTTCTTGGGATCTTCCTCCATGGGACGAGGGGGCCACCTGACGTATGACTTGTTTTTTATATGATATAAACTTGGGGTATCGTTCAGTGGAGTGTAGGTGCTGAACCTTTGTGGGGGCAAAACTCCTGGTTTGTTTCTCTTCGGAGAGGGCTGACGAGGTGATCGGCTACGTTCCTTTCTACTAGGTCAGTTCTCTCGTCGGTCAAACGCCTCTACTTCTTCTGCCGCGTGATATTTCTCCGCTCAGGAGTAGAATTCTTGAATGGTCGCTGGGGGCTTTTTTGTGATAGACTTTCATATCGAAAGAGCGTAAGCCCATTAGGAGGGCAGCTAATGCGATGTTATGATCTAAAGCAGGGACTTTCAGCATTTCCGTCTTAAATCTTTCCATGAAATCCCTCAGAGACTCTTCCTTCCATTGTCGCAACGATAGCAGAGAAGTGGACTTTCGGTTAGCCCCCCGGCTGATTATGAAATGAGTTTCGAACTGCTATTGGAGTTAGATGAAACTCTTAATACTGAACAGTGGAAGAGAATTAAACCATGTCAGGGCATTTCCTTTTAGAGTGGTGAGGAAGTGCTTACACATTGTTGCGTCCGATAAATCTCGGGAGATCATAATTGTTATGAAGTGGGCAGCATGGTAACGGGGATCGGTTGTTCCATCAATCGCCCTATGGGAGGTAATAGGACATCTCTCGGCATCAGTTTTGAGGATATCTTAGAATCAAAGGGTGATTTGCCTGAAGGACGTAGGGGGTCTCCCCCGTCCCTAACACCCTTCTTCTTCAGTTCGGCAGTCACGAGTTGATCGACTTGCCTTTTCAAGTCTTCAGAATCATGCTGAGCAGTTGCTGATAGCTCGAGATTAGCAGGAAGTTCTCGTCTCAGTGGTCGCTTGTATCTGGACTTGGCGGCGGATGATTGGCCATCCGGCTAGAAGTCTCGACTGAGCTCCTCTAATTGTTTACTTATTCTTTGGAGTTTTGACTCCAGTCTTTTCACTGGGGGTTGATTAACTTGCTCGGGCCCTAAGGCCATGGCTGGTTGCTCTGGCACTACAGGTTGCAGAATCAACTCCGGACGGGACAGTCGGGGAGAAAACATATGATCATGGTTCTAATGGTGGGATGCCGGACGAGCTATAGGTGTGGTGGGTATGGGGGCATACCCCTCCGCAAAAGGGGTAGCCTTTGAGGATGCTTTAGTTCTGGGACGCAAGGTTGTTCGAATGACAAAAGTTGCTCTAATCTGTTTCCCACAGACGATGCCAATCTGTTGGAGGTGGGATATAGCTCCACAAATATCGACTCCTTATGGGCTTGATCGGTCTCCATCAATAGAGAGGAAAACACCTGCAAAATCCACCGGAGGGTGCTCCGACGGGGAGACTCCGACGTTCAAGTCGGTAAAGAGCGATTTTCGAATGAAAGAACAGACTGAGACTTTGAGATGATGATTCCATGTGATTGGTGTGCCCAATATGTTTGGCTTCGAGAGTGTACCTGGCTTAGAGGGTTTTAAGAGATCTTATACCTTTCAGAGTCGTGCGCTGCTTGAAAGCTTCAACCCTACCTTCCTTAGTCTGTTGGAGGTGGGTTATAGCTCCACAGATATCAGCTCCTTGTAGACTTAAACGGTCTCCGTCAGTAGAGAGGAAAACACCTACAAAAATTGTCAGAGGGTGCTCCAGCGGGGAGACTCCGACGCTCGTGTCAATAAAGAGCGGTTTTCAAATGAAAGAACAGACTGAGACTTTGAGGGAGTGATTCCCTGTGATTGGTGTGCCTAATATGTTTGGCCTCGAGAGCGTACTTGACTTAGTGGGTTTTGAGAGATCTTATACCTTTTAGAATCGTGCGCCGCTTGGGGGCTTTAACCCTACCTTTCTTATCGGGCTGATCTGAAAATTTAAAAAACTCAATATTCTGCGTTAGTTACGATTTTCATCCTTTGGAAAATTTTCGTATTCAAGAGGGATACTTTCCTTGGTTGAAAGATCTAAGGAATACCGCTCTGAAATAGGAAACTAGTGTTATTAAGATGTTCTTACCTTTTCTTAGAATCGTTAGAGATGTTAGCTATCGATCTGTCGCTCGACCGTTGAGAAGTCTTTAGGACTTGTAGGATTGACGCTTGATTGCCCGATCGGGGTTATCACCCTTTGCTTGGTATACTACGTCCGGTTGGCGGGGCGACTGAGGTCCTGTCGTTCGGAAGATTTGGGCTGCTAAAACCCTTCGATAGGTTATCGTGGCAGTCTTGAATCGTTGGACACCGGTCGGTAGACGCTCTTTATGGGCTTTTCAAAGATTGACCCTTCCAATTGGGTCTTAAGCCATGTCCCATCAAAACCCATGTTCTCTCTCTCTCTCTCTCTCTATTATATGGAACCCATATCCCCTACATGTAACACCGAAAATACAGTATTAAAAATTTTGTTAAATATCTTTATAATATAAAGAAAAATTTTAAATTTTATTGACTTTCGATTTTGGAGTGTTAAATTGAAATTTTTCGTATATATAAAATGTCGTGTCCGCAATGCGTAGTGAATCTCATTTTTATAAAATTTAAAATTTTTTGAAAAGTGGGTATAAATATATATAAAAAAAAAATGAGAGGTGACAGTCTTTTGCCCAAAACACTACGTTCCTCCCCCTATTTCGATTAGGGCTAAAAGCCCTAATCTCTTCCTCCTGTCTCTTTCTCTCTCTCGATCGACTCCCTCTCTCTTTCTCTCTTGAATCTCCGCCTCTCTTTGTCTCTCCTGATTCTCCCTCTCTTCTGCGACTCTCTCCCTCTTTCTTATCGGCGAACTTTGCTGACCACCGGCCATCATTGCACGTTGCATTTCTCTCTCTCTTCTTCTTTCTCTCTTTCCCTTTCTCTCTCTCTCTCACGCGCGGCAGAGCTCTCTCACTCTCTCCCTCGCTCGCGCGGTGCTCTCTGTGAGCACTTCCTTTTTGCAACCCATCCTAAACTGATGCTCATTGGACCTTCGAAAACCCTAGGCCGCCTAAACTCCATTCCCTATGCAGGTAAGGGTGAATTCCTGACTAATAGTTTTAGGGTTTTGATTTTTCATAGTGATTGAGCCTAATTACTAAACTTTGCTTCGGTCTAGAAGCACTGCTAGTCCCGGACTGAGTTGTAGACACGGACAATAGAGCTGCGAGCTGTAAAAGCCCTAGGTAAGGGAATTTTCTAATCCCTTCGATAACTGAATGAATTTAGGCTAAGAAGTCTTGTATATGTCCTGAAAGTAAGTTGAATTTGAATAAGATGCATTTATGAAACTCTACATGTGATTTTTAGAGTTAAGTCTGAAATCCTATAGAAATTTAGGTTGTATAGTATGAGAAGACATGTTAGAGGATAATAGAACTTTGCTGGGTTGATTAAAATAGCTTTCCTTAGAGTTTGATTTAAAATGTGCATGAAAAATATTAGGATTATGTAAATTCAGAAGAAAATTGGGCAAATTAAGGAATATTAGGAATTAAAGTTCATTGGAGAGGCAAATAATCCTAGATTGATGAAATGAGAATCTAGAATTGCGGTTTTGTAAATTAAGGTTATATTAAATTAGGAAAAAATTTAAAACCCTTTAATGAGATTTTATTTGATGATAAATTGTGATGATTGGTCTAGGTTAACCTTTTGGAGAATTGAAAGGAGTCATTTTGGATTAGATTGATGAATTGAGAGTGAATACCCTCTCTAGAGGTGAGTGGACGATTCATTGTGTTCTTAAATAAGTAACTTGTTTTAAAAATTATTTTATAAATGATTTTGAAAGATTTTTACGTGTTTTATATAAATTGTTTTGTGATTGTGGAATGTCTGAACCGTAATGTGAAGTATGAATGCATCCACTGTGTTTATAAATGCATGTGTGCCATATGTTATTTGATATTGCTTTATAAATTGTTATGGCATGAAATTGATGATTATTGCTGAAAATTATGGCACATGATTTGAGAAATAACATATTTGAGAAATGAATTGTGCTGGTAGTTAATGGTTATAGTTATTTCCACCACGGAGCGACCCGACAGGGTGGCGTGGTTGGGGTTGGATGTGCGGGGGAGATAGATGTACCTCCATTTGTCGAAGTCGTACTATATCTGGTTTGCACCCCGATGAGGTACTAGCCAACGCCAAGGAAGGATGTATGTTTTGAAACATTGGATTGAAAAACCCTTTGTGAGCTTTCATCTTGGTTCAGCCAAACCTAGGATGGAAGTGTTTTTGATGGGACCCCATGATTTTTTGAAAGAATGATTGATGTGGATGCATATTTTGCGAATTGTTAGATTTATTGAAAATGCTTTTATATATATAAAGTGTTGTTTTTGATATATACTTTGACTGCCCCACATTTACCCCTCATTTATGGATACAATCACACAATTGCACTCCACTCATTGAGTATTCCCAATACTCACCACTCTTTCTACATTTTTCAGAGGATACTTAGCTGCGAGACTGGACGTTGGACCTTGTGAAGGATCATTTTGCTGGTTTGCGTAGGTATTTAGAAATGTAGGGTTTATGGGAATGGTAGATTGTAGGACCATGGAAAGGAAGTTCTGTACATCTCATACCGTGTGGATTTTACTGATACTGGTTGAATTTTAAAACAAATATTGATAAAATCCAAACGATTATGATTTGGGACTTCATTCTTTTGAATGAATTATTTTTGAAAAATGTTTTATCTTGTACTGAGATATTTGGATTGTAATGTTGAACTTCGGTACTTACTTTCGGTATTATGAAGTTCTATACATCTCATACCATTTGGATTTTATTGATACTGGCTTGTTTTCCTCAGATAAGTATTAGTAAAATCCCTTCAACTATGATTTGGGATTTCATTCATTTTGATTTTGGAATATCTTGGAAAATGCTTTATTTGTACTGAGAAACTCTGGACTGGCTGGGATGGCCAGTTCTGCATGTATGCATGTACAGAGATGGACTGGATGGATTTTTTGCATGTGTGCTGTTTACATGTTTTCTTATTTTGGATGGATTTGTGTATTGGAAGAATTACGTTACTGTTAGATAGCCTTGCGGAATCCCGGTATATGAGGATGTTCTACCCGTGTACCGAGACAACGTGGCGGCTATTATATACTCGATCCGAGGATCGGGTTGTGACAATTCTATTGGTGTAAAGCCAGGCTCACAATTTTAAAAGTTTAATGGTTTTTGAAATATTTTCAAATGTTTCCAAATGTCCCAAAAGTTGTCTAAAGACTTTGAAATGTTTAGTTTTTGAAAAGGGTTTTGATCTTTTAAAGGTTTCCGGAGAATGTATAAAGCCTTCCATGGAATTCCTAAGGAATTATAAATATTCTTTTTTTTAGGGGGTTAAGTAATTAGTCTTCGCTTAATCCTTTGACTTAATTATAGCATTCTGTTTTGTTGATTACTATGCCTCCACGAAGGAGAATGAGGAATGTGAATGAGATTCCTTCCCCAGAGCACGAGGATGAGTCGTCCTCGCATGCTTTGCCTCCTTCTACGTATACACACCTAGCTCCTTCCACCAGGATTTCGGCTCCTCCTATTGCCGCTCTTCAGCAAATAATGGAGTGGTGGAGCACCTTCGGAGCGCAGTACCAAGCTCCACATCCGACTTCAGCCCCTCCACTAGCTCCTCCTTCAATGCCGACTGCTACACCTTGTGCCCCACTAGCACCTCCTCCTCCGGTTGTTGCACCACTCAGCCGTCCCACAGTTCAGTTGTCCAAGCTAATCAAAGAAGCAAGGCAACTTGGACGTGAGACCTTCTCGGGATCTGGTGATCCTGTGGAGGGCAAGAAATGGGTCAAGAGGGTTAGGAAAGCTGTAACGGATATGGGGATAGAGGATAATTTGAAGCTCATGGTGGCCGTGAGATTGTTGGATGATGACGCTAGCACATAATGGGATGGAGTAGAGGAAATGGCAACTGCACCTCTCACTTGGCATGATTTCCTTAGAGAATTCGACGAGAGGTTCTATACCCGATTTGATTGAGACTTGAAGAGAAGAGAATTCCTTCGACTTTGCCAAGGAAATATGTCCGTGGCAGAATATGAGGCGAAATTTAAAAGCCTATCCTCAATTGTACCAGATCTAATAACCTTCAAAGAGTACAAGCGCTTCAAGTTTGAGGATGGCTTGAATTTGAATATCCAAGAGAGGATGTCAGTCATGGATGAGCACACGTACCAGAATGTATTGCAATTGGCCTTAAGGGCCGAACAAATGATACTCGAAAGAGGAAATGTTAGGGACCACCGTGGGAATAAGAGGTTCGGTGGATTCATATTGGGCCAAAGCTCTAAGAAGAATACAACTACAGGCTTTCAAAGCAGTGGACCTACTTTGGGATCAGTTGGATTTCCTCAAAGCCAACCAATTCGTAAATCGAGTGCTTCTAGTGGGAATGTTGGATCGGGAGCTAAACCAAGAGGAAGTGGAATGGAAACTTGCCCTGATTGTAAAGGGTATCACATGAGTCTGTGCAGAGGAGTTAAGAGATGTTATCATTGTGGAAAGGAGGGACACCTCCGTTATTCTTGCCCTGACTTGAAGGAAGAATGACAAAGGAGTCGTCAAGACAGGGGTCCCTCTAGTGGCTCTAAAACTGGCCCAATTAGTTCGACGATGCCTTCCACCAGTATTACCTCTAGGATGGGTACGGGAAGTAATGCCGTAGCTGCCTCCACTCAGCGACCCCAGCCCAGGTCTCAAGCTAGAGTCTATGCTATGACTAATGAAGAGGTCCAAGTCAATCCCAACGTAGTCACAGGTAATTTTTATTTAATTTTAAGTTCAAAATTCGAAAATGTGATATATATGGTTTATAATTATGATTTGATGACTTGTTTGATCAACTCCAAGGGGTCAGTGTATTCTCCAAGATAGATTTGAGATCCGACTATCACCAATTACGGATAAAAGAAGATGATGTTTCCAAGACTACATTTAAGACGCGGTATGGACACTATAAATTCTTGGTGATGCCTTTCGGTTTGACAAATGTTCCGACAGCCTTTATGGACCTTATGAATCAAGTTTTTCATTCCTATCTCGATAAGTTCGTCATTGTTTTCATTGACGATATCCTTGTGTATTCCAAAAACGATGAACACTCAGAACATCATCGGGTTGTGCTACAAACCCGCTGAGAGAAACAACTGTATGTTAAGTTCTCAAAATATGAATTTTGGTTAAAGGAAATTGACTTCTTGGGACACATAGTATCGGGGGAAGGGATATTTGTGGATCCGAAGAAAATTGAGGCAATTCTGAAATGGGAACAACCCAAGAACGTCACCAAGGTGAGAAGCTTTCTTGGATTGGCAGGTTACTACTGAAAATTCGTAGAGGGTTTTTCCAAGATTGCAGCTCTGTTGTCTGGCTTGATGCGGAAGGGAATTAAGTTTGAATGGATAGATAAATGTGAGTAGAGCTTTCAAGAACTCAAAAGGAGACTCACGTCGACTCCCATACTTGCTCTACCCACTGCTGGTGGTGATTATATTGTCTATAGCGATGCTAGTAAATAAGGGTTAGGATGCGTCTTGATGTAGGACGACAGAGTTATCGCCTACGCTTCTCGACAGTTAAAGAAGCATGAACTGAATTATCCTACCCATGATCTAGAACTAGCTAAATCGTATTTGTCTTAAAGATTTGGTGACATTACTTATATGAAGTCACGTGCAGAATCTTCACCAATCACAAGAGCCTCAAGTAACTGCTCACCCAGAAGGAACTCAATCTGAGGTAGAGGAGATGGTTAGAGCTGATTAAAGACTATAATCCGGTGATTGATTATCATCCGGGTAAGGCAAACGTAGTTGCGGATGCTCTAAGCCACAAGTCCTCATCTTCTTCTCCGACTTAGGGAAATTCTTACCTTTCATGTCTAATGGGACTTCGTGCTCTTGGAGCCAAATTTTCTTGTGATGACAATGGTGTATTATTGGCGAAGTTTGAAGTTCGACCAACCCTGGTAGACTGTATTAAAGAGCTCCAGGAAACTGACGAAGAGCTAAAGGATATAGTGGAAATGGTTTGCAAGGGTGAAACTGGTGATTTCTATGTTTGGGAGGATGACACAATAATGTATGGGAAACAGATTTGTGTTCCCAAAAATGATGAGTTTCGAAAGGCCATTCTTAAAGAAGCACACTCTTCGACTTACACTATGCATCCCGGAAGCACTAAAATGTATCGAGCCATCAAAGAAACCTATTGGTGGTCAGGATTGAAGCTGGAAATAGCTGAATTTGTAGCAAGATGTCTAGTGTGTCAACAAATCAAGGCCGAACATCAAAAACCGGCCGGAACGCTTCAACCATTGCCTATACCTGAATAGAAATGGGAGCATATTACTATAGACTTCGTGGTAGGATTGTCACGTACTTCGAGCCGTCATGATGTCATTTGGGTGATAGTGGATAGACTCACAAAATAAGCACATTTTCTCCTGATTTAGAATACTTATTCTTTGGTGAGGTTAGCAAAGTTGTATCTTGATGAGATTGTCCGACTCCACGGGGTTCCAGTATCAATTATATCATATCGTGATCTTCAATTCACATCCAAATTTTGGTCTAAGTTACAACAGGCATTGGGTACTAAGTTAAAATTCAACACTGCATTTCATCCACAGACGGATGGGCAATCTGAACATACAATCCAGATGTTGGAAGACATGTTAAGAGCGTGCATTATGGATTTTCAAGGGAGTTGGGATATGCATCTCTCGCTAATCGAATTTGTATCCAACAATAGCTACCGAGCTAGTATTGGAATGCCTCCCTATAAATCTCTCTACAGAAGGAAATGTCAAACTCCGCTTTGCTGGGATGAAGTTGGAGAATGAAAGATTGAAAGTATGGAACTAATTGAAACCACAATAGAAAAAGTGAAGGTGATTTGGGCGAGAATGAAGGCAGCTCAAGATAGACAAAAGAGTTATTCTGACAAAAGGAGAAGACTTTTGGAATTCTAGATCGGAGATATGGTTTTCTTGAAGGTTTCACCTTGGAAGGGTGTGATTCGATTCCAAAAACGAGGCAAATTGAATCCTCGTTATATTGGGCCATTCAAGATTATTGAGAGAATAGGAGAAGTAGCCTATCAGCTGGAATTATCTCTGGATTTGGAGAAGATTCATGATGTGTTTCATGTGTCAATGCTAAAGAAATATTTGTCAGATCCCTCCCATGTGATCGAAACCCCTTCGTTAGAACTGAATCCAGATTTGAGTTTCAAAGTGCAACCTGTACAGATATTAGATAGACAGCTCAAACAGTTGAGAAATAAGTAGATTCCTATGGTTAAAGTGCTGTGGAGAAACAATCAAGTGGAAGAACAAACTTGGGAAACCGAAGAATTAATGCGGAAGCAACATTCGCAGCTCTTTGATGTATAAGTTGTGTTTTGGAATTTCGAGGACGAAATTTGTTTTAGGGGCTTAAGTGTTGTAACACCGAAATCCGATATTAAAAATTTTGTTAAATATCTTTATAATATAAAGAAAAATTTTAAATTTTATTGATTTTTGATTTTGGAGTATTAAATTAGAATTTTGGGTATATATAAAATGTCGTGTCCCCAATTCGTAGTGAATTTCATTTTTATGAAATTTAAAATTTTTTGAAAAGTGGGTATAATTATATATAAATATATAAATTTATTTATAGATATTTAAAAAAAAAAAAAGAAAAGAGGAGAGGAGACAGTATTTTGCCCAAAACGCTGAGTTTCTCCCCCCATTTCGATTAGGGCTAAAAGCCCTAATCTCCCTCTCGATCAACTCCCTCTCTCTTTCTCTCTCGAATCTCCGCCTCTCTCTATATCTCCCGATTCTCCCTCTCTTCCGCGACTCTCTCCTTCTCTCTCACGGCAAACTTTGTCAACCACTGGCCATCATCGCATGGTGCATTTCTCTCTCTCTCTTCTTCTCTCTCTCTTTCCCTTTCTCTCTCTCTCTCGCGCGCAATAGAGCTCTCTCACTCTCTCCCTTGCTCGCGCGGTGCTCTCTGCGAGCACTTCCTTTCTGCAACCCATCCTGAACCGACACTTATTGGACCTTCGAAAACCCTAGGCCGCCTGCACTCCATCCCCTACGCAGGTAAGGGTGAATTCCTTACTAATAGTTTTAGGGTTTCGATTTTTCATAGTGATTGAGCCTAATTACTAAACTTTGCTTCGGTTTAGAAATACTGTAGGCCTCGGACTGAGTTGTAAACGCACGGACAATAGAGCTGCGAGCTGCAAAAACCCTAGGTGATGGAATTTTCTAATCCCTTCGATGACTGAATGAATTTAGGGTGAATTTAGAGTAAGAAATCTTATATATGTCCTGAAAGTAAGTTAAATTTGAATAAGATACATTTCTGAAATTCTACATGTGATTTTAGAGTTAAGTCTGAAATCCTATAGGAATTTAGGTTGTCTAGTATGAGAAGACATATTAGAGGATAATAGAATCTTGTTGGGTTGATTAGAATAACTTTTCTTAGACTTTGATTTAAAATGTGCATGAACAATATTAGGATTATGTAAATTCAGAAGAAAATTGGGCAAATTAAGGAATATTGGGAATTAAAGTTCATTGGAAAAGCAAATAATCCTAGATTAATGAAATGAGAATCTAGAATTGTGATTTTGTAAATTAAGGTTATATTAAATTAGGAAAAATTTTAAAACCCTTTAATGAGACTTTATTTGATGATAAATTATGATGATTGGTCTAGGTTAACCTTTTAGAGAATTGAAAGGAGTCATTTTGGATTAGATTGATGAATTGAGAGTGAATACCCTCTCTAGTATTTTTTTTTTATTTTTTTTTAATTTTTTTTATTTTTTTATTTTTTACCTATTTTATATAAATTGTTTTGTGATTGTGGGATGTCTGAACTGTAATGTAAAGTATGAATGCATCCACTGTGTTTATAAATGCATGTGTGCCATATGTTATTTGATATCGTTTTATAAATTGTTATGGCATAAAATTGATGATTATTGCTGGAAATTATGGCACATGATTTAAGAAACAATATATTTGAGAAACGAATGTTGCTGGTAGTTAATGGCTATAGTCATTCCCACCACGGAGTGACCCGATGGGGTGGCGTGGTTGGGGTTGGATGTGCAGGGGAGTTAGACGCACCTCCCTCTGTCGAAGTCGTACTATATCTGGTTTGCATCCCGGTGAGTACGAGCCAACGCCAAGGAAGGGGGTATGTTTTGAAACATTGGATTGAAAAACTCTTGCTGGGCTTTCGTCTGGGTTTGGCCAAACCTAGGACGGATATGTTTTCGATGGGACCCTATGATTTTCTAAAAGAATGATTGATGTGGATGCATGTTTTACGAATTGTTTGATTTATTGAAAATGCCTTTACATATATAAATTGTTGTCTATGATATATACTTTGAGTGCCCCACATTCACCAATTATTTATGGACACAATCACACCATTGCACTCCACTCGCTAAGTATTCTCAATACTCACCCCCCCTTTCCATATTTTTCAGAGGATACTTAGCTGCGAGACTGGACGTTGGAGCTTGTGAAGGATCATTTTGTTGGTTTGCATATGTATTTAGAAATGTAGGGTTTATGGGAATGGTAGATTGTAGGACCATGGAAAGGAAGTTCTGTACATTTCATACCGTGCGGATTTTACTGATATTGGTTGAATTTTTTGAACAAGTATTGGTAAAATCTAAACAATTATGATTTGAAATTTCATTCTTTTGAATGAATTATTTTTGGAAAATATTTTATCTTGTACTTGGACATTTGGATTGTAATGTTGAACTTTGGTACTTACTTTTGGTGTTATGAAGTTCTGTACATCTCATACCGTTTGAATTCTATTGATACTGACTTGTTTTCTTCAGGCAAGTATTAGGAAAATCACTACGACTAGGATTTGGGATTTCATTCATTTGATTTTGGAATATCTTGAAAAATACTTTATTTGTATTGAGAAATTCTGGAATGACTGAGATGGCCAATTTTGCATGTGTGCATGTACAAGGATGGATCGGATGGGTTATTTACATGTGTCACTACAAAAAAACAAGAGTTTAGCGACGGAAATTTTAGAAAAATTTATCGTTAAAACTTTTAGCGACGGAAAAATTTTCGTTGCTAATAATGCTTCACAAAAATTTAGTGATGGATTTGGGTTTCTGTTGTTAAATTTCACATTTAATTTTTTTATTTGTAGAACCCGTTCGCGCACCCACTAGCAACAAGCCACCACCGCCCCCGCCCCTTACTGCTTGCCCGCCCATACCCACACCCCGCCAGCACTTGCCCGTCTGCATATGCCCACCTTTTGCTGCTTTATTTTTTTTTTTTTTACAGAAAATGTACTTTTACCCAGATTCGAACCTAGATTTAAAGAGTTGTCTGAAACGCTCTTAACCATTATGTCACATTAACTTATCTGATATACTTTTTTTTTTACTTCTGTATTTTGTTTCTAATTCTCACCATTAAAAATATAATTCCCTAATCTAACAAAAATACAAAATACAAAATTATATTTAATAAAAATACAAAATTATATTTAATATAATTACAAAATTATCTTTAAAAAATCATAAAATTATATTTAAAAAATATAAAATTATATTTAATAAAAATCAATACCCTAATTTAATAAAAATATAAATTACAAATATATATTTAATAAAAATATGAAATTATATTTAATAAAAATAGAAAATTATATTTAGCGACGGATTATGTTTTCATCGCTAAATTTAACGACGGATTTTGTTTTCTGTCACTAAATATAGTAACGAATTTTTTTTCGTCGCTAAATTTAACTACGGATTATACTTTCGTCGCTGATTAGCAACGAATTTTGTTTTCCGTCGCTGAATTTAGTAACGATTTTTTTTTTCGTCGCTAAATTTTGCGACATATTATTTTTTCATCGCTAATTAGTGACGGATTTCATTTTTTATCATTAATTAGTGACAGATTTTTTTTCATCGCTAAATTTAACAACGAAATTTTTTTCATCGCTAAATTTAGCGATGAATTATATTTTCATCGTTAATTAGCGACGGATTTTATTTTCAGTCGCTAAATTTGATGACAAATTTTTTTTTTGTCGCTAAATTTAGCGACGAGAAAGAAAATCCGTCGCTAAATTTAGTGACGGATTTTAAATCCGTGGCTAAATTTATGACGGATATGAATCCGTCGTTAATTTTAGCGACGAAAAATAATACGTCACTAATTAAAGACGGATTTTGATTTTTGTTGCTAAATTCGTTACTAAATAGCGATAAATTTTTTCCGTCGCTAAATTCTGTCGCTAAAATCGTGTTCTTTTGTAATGTGTGCTGTTTACATTTTTTCTTATTTTGGATGAATTTGTGTATTGGAGGAATTATGTTACTATCAGATAGTTTTATGGAGTCTCGGTATATGGGGAAGTTCTGTCCGTATATCGAGACAACGTGACGGTTGTTGCATGCTCGATCCGAGGATCGGGGCGTGACACCACGTGTGGGTCATCTATTGTGTGGTGAAACCGCCATTTTGTAATTTATTCATCACATTCTTCTCTTTTTTTTTTCATTTATTTATTTAATTTTACTTTGATTAAAAGATAATGGACGATGTCTCAAGATGATAGTTTAGTTTTCATAATTTTTCTTCCCTAGTTTAGTGATTCTAGATTTAAATCTAAAAAGAAAAAAAGATAATGGTCGATTATTTGTATAATCACCGATCAGTTTTCACTCTTTCTACGGTCACGATATGAGGGAGTTAAATGGGTTTAAAACCTTCTTCTTTTCATTTTTCATTATTTTCAAAATTTTCTTTTCACCTTTTATTTATATTTTTTTTCAAAATTTTCACCACATTGGTTAAATTTTGATCATCTGATATAATCATGGCATTGTCATAAAATTTTAAAATGATTTATGCGAAAATATAATGACTTTCTTATGGGTAAGGATGGTTCATTAGAATTCCTTAAAACTTTTGTACCTTTTTATGTAATGATTTAATTAACTTAAATAAATAATTTCAAGTTCTAATAGAATTAGTGTTAATTTTATTCACTAATGATAAAATACATGTTTATTCCCTTTCACTGATTTCACTACAAAGAAAAAAGATGGACCAATTCAAACTCTACTTCCCCATGACTTCACAATGGCATTAAATTGCACAAAATTTTCCAAGAAAATCTGCATGGTTAGTAGCTGTGGATCCACCAGCATCAATAGCTGTCCGACATGCTTCTTGGAGCTCTTTAGCTCTTGTCCTTAACCCTTTGCCTTCCTCTCCATTCAAGTCCATAATCCGTTTAATGGCACGTGCAATTTCGTCTCTCCCAACTGTGTTTTGAGTTCCCACATTCCTCTTCAGGTTCAATCCATTTTTCCAGACTTCTGCAATCAACTTACTATTATAAGGTTGCTCTGCGAATTGAGGATAAGCGAGCATTGGCACTCCAGCATAAATGCCTTCCAGCGTTGAGTTCCACCCACAATTTGACAAATAAGCCCCAACGGAGGAATGGCACAAGATTCTCAACTGGTCACACCATGGCACGATTAGACCCTTTTCATTAGCATTCTGTTGGAGGTTCAATGCCTCACTTCTTGCCGCCCAAAAGTATCTGTGACCACTTTCATTCAAGCCCATTAGGAGTTCATGCACTTGTTCCTTGGATTTAGACCCAAAACTACCCAGTGATATGTACAATACTGAGGCCTCGGGTTGCTTATCTAGCCAATCCTGATACGCCCCGTGACTAGTCTCAAGGGTTTTGTTTCTCAGTGACAAGTATGGGATTGAAGGGCCAAGGGCGTAGATGGGGATTGGAAGAGTATCTCGTAGGGCATTCAGGACATTGGCTTCGAGGTCGTAAAAGCAGGAAAAGAGAAGAGCTTGTGCATCTTTGACAAATGGGAAGGCTTCAAGGAGGAGTTTGTTAATGATTATGTCCCTCTCAGTCAGGTTAAAGAATGGCGAGTTAGCGAGGCGCATAGAGATCCCTGGAATGTAATCAATCACCTCCTCTCCTCTTTCTGCCAAAAGAAAACAATCATAGCAAGACAACAAAGACACAAGAATGTTAATATGAGACCCCAGCTTGAAACATTTATGCACTTATACAATTAATTGTAACTCACAATATCTCGTGTTATATGAAAAATTAAAGTTACTTGAATCACCTGAAAGGTCATCTAGGAATGAATGTCGATGTGCAGCTAGAAGGTCAAAATGGTAATAACAGGAAAACAAGGAGGGCGCCATGGTAAAAAGAAGTGCCACCGGAATATTCCTTCTTTTCCCAACAGCAGGCATCCAAGGCAAAAACAAGTCTGCTATTATGCAAGTGACAGGCGGCTCAAGCTGGTCAAGGAGCCGATCAAATGGATCCTCCATTTTGGTGTAGATGGCGCGGATGAACCCGCTGTAGTCATCGGCTCGTTTCAGCTCGGACGGTACAACATTAGGTATTGAGCGGAACCTTATGTTGGGACTTGGAACTGCAAGGCTGTCCGGCTCCTGCTTGGAGCCGATTAAGCCGAGCCATTCTTCCGTTAGTACCAAAGTGATGAGAAGTTCTCCCGAGGAGGCTGCAACCAGGTGTGTGCAGAGGTCCACCATGGGATTGATGTGGCCTCGGCCGGGATATGTCATTGCGACCACGTGGCATGTTGGAATTGCCTTAACTTCGGAAGACATTGCCGACCTTGAGTTGAGGCTAACGTTGAGTTGAAAGGAAGACTATGGCCTTTGCTTTTTTGCCTTTGGTGTTTTCGTTTTATGGAGGAAGGACGTTACCAATTTATTCAAGGACATGTTGCCTGTAGTGGTAGTTATCACCTACTTTTCCATTCTCGACTACCATTAGATGCACAAAGAGATAAATAGAAATCAAAACCGAAATTAAAACCGTTAATATCAAAGTTTTATTGCTGTAACGATCGAACGTTAAATTCTCTTAATTATGATTTTAATTTTGAATATTAAAAATAAAAAAATAGATATTGAGAGATCCAATTCTATAATTCATCTCATAATGCTTGGTCTTATTAGTTGGGTTAAATTTGGATACCAATTGGAGACAAATATACACTTATACAGAATAAATAAATAAATAAAACCTTAAAGAATCATAGAGTAGATTTTGTTTAAAATTCATAAAAAATTTAAAAATTATGAAAAATTATTAGAAAATATGAATTCAAGAATCATTTTTTTTAAGTTTTAGAATTTAAATCAAACTAAATTTGTTTGGCTTTTAAACTGAAATTGGGAACGCCATCTTGATGTTCTTACCCATTAAATTGAAACAGTTCTGTTTCAAATTTTAATAATATATATGATTCGTTTAATAGTGGTATAAAAAAAAGTTACTTATTAAGTAGATATAGTAATTTATAATTTGTATATATTCTGATTAAAAATATTATTTAATATCTATTATTATTGAGTTGAGCATATAACTTTAAATAGAAATAAATAATATAGAAGATTTCAAATTAATTGAGTTATTATTATTATTATTATTATTGCTATTATTGTTTCATCCGTATTGATTTGAAACGATCGATTCTGATGGGACATGACCCCAAAAGCTCAAACCAAGAGAGTTAACTCCTTAAAGGCCCACTAAAGGGGTCTGCCGATCAGTATCTAATGTTCACGACAACAATCAACAGAGGGGACATAGCCACCCCAATCGATCTACCGAAAGGTCTTAGTCGTCCAGATTTACCGAACGAGAGGGCCTCAGCCGCCCCGATAACCGATCGTGACTCATCAAGCGGAGACAGTTATCTCGATCAATTAAACAAATGCTAGTTTTCCAACAGGATAAGTTTCGAAAATCCCTTATCTGTCAAGCAACCGATTAGTACGCGGTACTTCAAGCGATTCTAAAGGAATGTCAGAATTTCCTCAACTTCAGTCTTCTATTTCATAACGGCAAATCTTGGATCTTCTAGATAAGGAAGACATCCCTCCCGAAGATGGAAGTTTTCCCGATAAATGAGGATCATGATCAATTTGGAATATTGATCCCCGAAATTCTCGGATCAGCTCTATAAGGAGGGTAGGGTAGAAGTCTCTCAGCGACGCATGACTCTCACAAGTATAAAAGATCTCAAAACTCTCAACATCAGGTACTCACTCTAAGCCTAACACAAGGGGCACACAGAACATAAGGAACGACATTCCCTCAACTCTTAGTCTATTTTTTTTTCAAACGAAAATCGCTCTTTACTGACTTGAGCGTCAGAGTCTCTCCGTCGGAACACCCTCTGACAGTTTTTATAGGTGTATCCACATTCGACGACTACTGTTCGAGTCAAAAAGGAAACGATATCCGAGAATCTATTAGATTCTAAAATTTAATATTAAATCTTAATTATCATTGTAATTAGTTTTTAATAATAAAACTTTGTCCTTTATCTTTTAAAAAAAGAAATACGTGTCCGTCCTTTCCTCCAACTTCAGCTCAATTTTTTTTTTTTTTTTTTTTTAATTTTTGAGAATCATAACTTGTATTTCAACACACATTGAAAGTCCAACGGTCTTCACCAAAAAAAAGAAAGTCCAACGGTCAAACCAAAAAAAGGAAAGTCCAAAGGTGTGCGCGGGCCAGAAGATACGGGGATTCACGGAGACGGACAGTTACTTGTCATGGTAGCTCAAGAATATCTCAGCTCCGATCAATGTTGCTCATGGCACGTGCGCAATATATATATATATATATATATATATATATATATATATATTTGAGAATTCTTAAAATGGATAATATTTAATTTATAATTAAATTTGTTTTATTTTATGTTCTTTTATAGTACAATTTCACGACTTATTGAAAAATTTTACATTTTTCATATAAAAAATTTTGTTATACCAGAAATTGATATAAAAGAGAATAAGACAAAATCTTATACCTGTGTTTGAAAGAAAATAAAAAACGGGTGAAATTAAAAGTTTATATTCGGATGAGAAATATAATATGCAAGAGATGAGAAATTGTTATAATTTTAAAAAATAAAAAATTTTAAAAATTTTAAATTGTACCAATATTTATTAAAAATACCGCTAAAATTATATATATATATATCACATATTTATTAAGCATGAAAAGCAATAAAAATATAAAATTTTAAAAATCCATTACTTTAGCTGATCTATAACGATAGATTGTATATAGAATACCTATTATTACAGATATCAAAACATAAAATTAAAAAAATTAAATTAAATTACTAATTTATTCTGATATATAATATTTTCTAACATATTTTTTTAAATTCATTATGATGTAATAAAAATTATTTAGAATTAAAACTAGTTATTCTCCTTGTAGACCTACAAAAAAATGTAAAATAAGTCCCAAACATATGACAATAAAAAAGTCGATATAAGAAAATGAGGAGGGGCAGGAGGCTTGTTTTGACATAAATTAAAACCTTCGACGCTAAATTAACACTATCTAGTGATATTGATTTTTTTTTTTTTTTATTAAGCTTGATAAAGAAAACGAATGCTCGAAGCGTATGTTAATATGAAAACAAAACAAAAATTATATATAGTTTTTTTTTTCTAAACAAGTAAATGTTGGAAATATTAAAATCTCTCGATGGCAGATTTTTGGCATACAACAAGTATGAAATATCATAATAGAAAAACTACAAAAAATTGGTGTCTGTGAAACCAAGTTATATATATATATACATATATATATATATATATATGTATATTAAGCATGGAAAGCATAAAAATATAAAACCATCACAATTCAAAAAATATAAAAATAAACAAATTAAATATTTTTAAAATCAAATCAATTAATAATTGATTTTGATACTGATGAGACATAACCCAAATACTTAACAAGGTCGCACTCGAAGGCCCGAAAACTCATAGCCAAATTGACACTCTGGTCACGGCAAGGGATTTATCTCCTCGAATAGTAGTACAGATTGACCCTTTGGTTAACTTCTAATGATGATAACTAAACCGATTTGAGCCATTCAGCAAAATTCAAGCCGATACCTCTCTAATCTCGACCGATGACTGATAATCTATCAAAGAACTGATCGAGTGACATTTGACTAATCTTGTATCAGTTTTTGTTTTCTATCCAGTCACGAGCACATATTCTAGATAAAGAGGAATCTAATCGATAAAAAAAAAATTCTTCCCGTATCATTAGGTTTTCTAAGTGCTGAAAATCACAAATCTTTAGAAAATATTTGACTATGAAATTTTGAGATTTTCGAACCTCTTTATAAGGAAATTAGGGTTGTAATGTCCTGTAAATACATGACTCCTAAGGCAACCACATATATAAGCCTTTGGTACATCGAAATCTAAATATGCTTTCTCAGACCAAACACTAGACATATAAGCTATAGGGCAATTTGCTCTCTCTCTCTCTCTAGTGCTCAGTCTGTTTCATTCTTATTGAAAACTCATCTTTCTGACTTGAGTATCGGAGCCTCCTCCACTGGAGTACCCTCCAACGGTCTTTTGTAGATTTTAAATCATCTCCCGGAGTAACCATTCAAGTCAAAGGAGTTGGAATTTATAGAGTCAAAACTCATTTCCAATAGATTGGTGTCGTCTGTGGAAAAAATAGATTGATTCCCCAAACAAACGTATCATTCACCTTAGTTTTCTATTCTGAACATGGTGGCCATCAAGAGGAAGAGACCAATTATTGGTTTTGATAACGACGATCTAGTCGAAGTCAATCCCAATCGCAACGACCCTTTGGTCATCACCATTAAAGTGGAATCTTATACTGTCAAGAGAGTTTTCATTGATCCTCACTTGGGATGCCTTCCAGCGAATGAGTTTTAACTCATCCCATTTTCAACCTCTTACTAGATTCCTCAAAGGTCTTTCTGATGAATGCATCTATCCAAAGTGTCATTCCCTTTATTGTAACTTTGGGAACTCCTCCCAATCACGTGGTTGCTAAAGTCTTCTTTCATATGGTGAAACTATTCTCGCCTTACAGTATCATTCTCGATCGTGCTAGTCTAGACGAACTGGAGGCACTACCCAGTATGAGACACATGAAAATCATGTTTAGAATGCTAGAGGGAATCGTTATCCTTCGTAGCGACCCTAATCCCTATGCCCTTCTCGTAGCTGAAGGTGGACAAGAGAACTTTCTTATCGTCACTCTAGAGTTTAGAGATGATGTTGAGCCAAGACTAACCCTAAACTTGTGAAAGAAGTGATTGAGATTCCTCTAACAGATAACTCTAACCAGACCATTCAAGTTGGGGCTAATTTGCCAACACCTCTATGAGAAGCCATTATTGATTGTCAACGCCGACATTCGAAAGGTCTCCCGAAGACATGCTAGGTATTCACCATTCGATTATTGTCTACAAGCTGATCGTTAACGCTGGTTATAAATCAGTCAAATAAAAGAAAATGGTGTTTGTCCTAAAATATCAACGTGCCATCCAAGAAGAAGTCCAGAAACTGTTAACTGTCAGATTAATTCACGAAGTCAAATACCCCAAATGGCTAGCCAATATGGTCCTGATAAAAAAAGCCAATGGTAAATGGAGAATGTGTGTAGACTTCACCGATCTCAACAAAAACATTTCCAAAAGATAGCTATCCGCTTCCAAATATCGATAAGTTAGTAGACAACTTTTTAGGCCACTAACTCCAAAGCTTCATGGATGCTTATTCTAGTTATATTCAAATACCCATGGCACTGGAAGACGAAGAAAATACGAACTTCATTATAGAATTCGGCACATACTGCTATCAAGTCATGCCTTTCGACCTAAAAAATGCTTGAGTGACCTTCCAACGTCTGGTTAATAAAGTTTTCAAGGACCAACTCGGCAGGAATGTGGAAGCATACGTTGATGACATGCTCGTCAAGAGCATCAGTAGAGAAGCCCATGTCACCAATCTTGAAGAAACTTTTCAAAAGCTAAAACGTCACAATATGCAGCTAAACCTAGCAAAGTATACTTTTGGGATGGCATCCGGCAAATTCTTGGGTTTCATGATCACCAACTAGGGAATATAGGCAAATCCCAAAAAGATACAAGCTATACTAGACATGTCACCGCCCCAAATGTTGAATGAGGTATAATGCCTCACTAATAGAATATTAGTTCTAAGCCGATTCATTTCGAAAGTTAGGGAGAAATAAAAAACCCATTTTTAGTGCTTTGAAGAGGTCCCAGAAGTCTGCATGGACGCCTGAGTGCCAGATAGCCTTCGAACAACTTAAACAATACCTCATGTTGGCCTCGCTACTCTCTCGTCCTATTCCTGGTAAGAAACTATACATATGCTTCTCTATCTCTAATCAGACGTTTTGCTTTGTCCTTGTGAGAAAGGAGTCAACCTAATAAAAGCCAGTCTACTATATCAGTCGAATACTCAAAGAGTTCGAGGTTAACTATCGACCGATCGAGAAGGTAGCCTATGCTTTTGTCATCTCGGCCAGGCGTCTCCGACCATATTTTCAGGGTCATACTATCATAGTGCGTACGAACAACCGTTAAAACAGATTCTTCAGAAAAAAGACACTTCTAGCCACCTGATGAAAGTGAAAAGTTGGTCGAGTTTGACATTCAATACCAGTCGAGGTCTACGATCAAAGGCCAAGCCCTAGTAGACTTCATTCTCAAATGCACCCTCCTAGTTCTGGCCAAATATGAATCTATCGATAGCCATAATGAATGGTCACTATCCGACTGGACGTTATATATTAACGGGTCATCAAACTCCTCATGAAGTGGTGCTGGACTCATGCTGATAGGCCCGAACAATTTCAAGGTGGAGTATGCTTCTTATTTCAACTTCAAAACCATAAACAATCAAGTAGAGCACGAACTTTGTTGATGGGACTCCCAATAGCGATAAACATGGGGGGCCCAAAGTGTTTGAGTGTTTACCGACAACCAACTGGTCGTCAAATAGATCAAAAGGTTTTACAAGACTAAAGACCTGACCATGGCAAAGTACTTGAGTAGACTGCATGAGATGATGAGTAAGTTAGACAATATGACATCTAGAAAATTTCTCGATCAGAAGACGCGTGGGTTGACAGACACTCTAAGTCAGCCAGTTTGGATTCGGTCTCCCCTAGCCGAACGGTCTATATTGAGAGCCTACCGTACCCCAGCATTGATAAGTTGGAAAGGGTCTTTGCAGCGGACCAATCCCCCAATTGGAAAGATCCCATTGAAGCATATCTAAAGCATGACTGTCTGCTAGATTCGTTGTTGGAAGCAACAAAACTGAAACGGAAGGCTGCTCACTATGTATTCATCGATGGGAATCTATATCGAAAATCTTTCACTCACCCTTACCTGAGGTGCCGAACCCCTAAAGAAGGAGACTATGCCCTCCGAGAGGTCTACGAAGGGATATATGGCAACCATTTAAGAGCCCGGAATATGGTTCACAAAGCTTTACGCCATAGATACTATTGATCGACCATGAAAACCAACTCCGACAATTACATCAAGGGATGTGATAAGTGCCAACGTTTCTTTTTAATGTCACGACTAGCCTCCACCGAGCTCAAACCCATAACAAGCCCCTAGCTATTTGCCCAATGGGGAATAGATATCCTCAAACAATTTCCACCATCTACCAGACAACGAAATTCCTTTTAGTAGCCATCGACTACTTCACCAAATGGATAGAGGTTAAACCTCAAGCCCAGATAATAGTAGCCAAAACTCAATCGTTCATATGGACTCGCATTATTACCAGATTCGGTATATCTTGAGTCCTCATCACCGACAATGGGAAACAGTTTGAGAACCATAGCTTCCAAGAGTTTTGTAGCAAACTAGAAATCCATCATCAATTCTCGTCGGTCACTCATCCACAGACCAACGGGCTTGCTGAGATAACTAACAAAAAATCCTACAGGGGCTAAAATAATGTTAGATGATGCCAAGGGATGATGGGCAGATGAGCTTTATAGTATCATTTGGTCGTATCATATTATACCTCGAAAGGCAACTGGTGAACAACATTTAGCTTGACATACGGTAGTGAAGCCGTCAAACCAGTGGAGATAGGAATTTATTTGCTCTGAGTAGTCCAATTCGACACAGCACAAAATGAGCCTGGTTTATGGGAATGATTGGACTTGCTTCCTGATCTGTGGGAATTTGCATAAACCCGAATAGCCTCATAGCAACAATAGATGACGCAATATTATAATTAAAGAGTTAGAAATAGAACGTTCAAACACAGTGAACTGGTCCTAAAGAAGGTAGAAGCAATCGGCGAACCTCTACCCGGGGGCAAGCTAGCACCCAAATGGGAAGGTCCCTATCAGATACACTTTGTAGTTTGCCCAGAGACTTATCATCTCAACAACTTTGATAGATCTGCTGTGCTCAGAACTTGGAACTTAGAAAACCTATGCATCTACTACTAGTGAATCTTATCGTCTCTTGTTGTCGAAAGAGTCTCCCAATTAAGTAAGGTTCCTCTGCTTCTCCTTTCTGATTATCGTATCGAATATTTCCTACCATTTCATTTCTATCAATTGTTTTCTATTGAATGTAACGTACCATCAATAAGGGACTTTACTCCCAGATGGGTAGGCATGGCATATTCCTATCAGTTGTTTCTTATCAAACATAGCATACTGTCAATAAGGGACCTGACTCCCAGATGGGTAAGCACGGTCCATTTCTATTGGTTGTTTCTTATCGAACATAGCATGCCATCAATAAAAGACCTGACTCCTAGATGGGAAAGTACAGCTTATTTCTATTAGTTGTTTCCTATCGAACATAACATACTGTCAACAAAGAACCTGACTCACAGACAGGTAGGGACAACCCATTCCTATCAGTTGTTTCCCATCAAACATAGCATGCCATCAATAAGGGACCTGACTTCCAAACGGGTAGGCATGGCCCATTCCTATTACTTGTTTCCTATCAAACACAATGAGTCATCAATATAGGATACAACTTCAAGTTGGATAGGTATCACCTATCCTATCGATTAGTTCCTAGCGAATGTAATAGGTCATCACAAGGAAGGTGATCTTTGGATAGCTGAAATTCCTATTAGGCCCCTATCGGTCAAAGTACATTAGTAATAAGGGGATATATCTCTCGGTTAAGTATACTCCATCTCGCTGGTCAGAAAAATATGACTAACACTTACCAAGGTTTGCATGCTCGAGGTTAACTCTTACACTGTTCTACAAGTCTATCATGTGATTATTCTGACGATTGCTTTACTAAGCCTTACATATAAGTGCTATCAGTGGAAACTCACATAAAGATAGAAACTAATGAGTAAGTAAAATGAAATTCTTCTTTTATTTCTATATAACAAATGCATATCAGATTACATGAATAGACGTAGTTTATAAGTTCCCAAGTCGGGCTGATTATATCAAGAAATATTCATGAGAAAATTACAAAGAGAAGAATAGTTGGGACCATTCGGCAACACTGGAGAGTATAAAAGCAATACAAAGAGAAGATAGAATAAAGAATTTCAAAATTTTCTATAGCCTAGTTCAGACAAGAAAACTGCAAAAAAATGGGTAGAGGAGGGTATGAAACGGCCATGAAAAAACTGCGAGAAGGCATCAGTATTCAAACTTTCTATCATCCACAGCTCCTTACACTCAACCAACTCCCCTATTAACCCGACCAAAAAAAAAGAGCCAAACAACGAACTTAACACAGAGTAGGAGTGTATCTAAAACTCTCTTCTAAAGTTAAGAACCCCGATGGAAACCTTGACAGAGCCTATCTTGGCATCCGAACATCGAACGACATGACGAGATCTCGCATCAGCAGTTCCATTCTTGATGAGACCTTGCATTGGCAAAAATAGTCTATACCATTAAGCCTTGTAACCTAAGGCACACCATTGAAAGAGCTTACACAGAAGCTAACTCTCAGTAAAAAGATCTTGCAGATGTGAAAACTCACAAGTTTTATTCAAGGTAGCATAGGGTCACACGACCACTATTTATAGCCATAGGAAAAAGATCTTCACAAATCCTGAACAGACGAAATGGCTCGATGAGAATTGTGTGCCATAAATGAGGGTTTTAAATCTCTCCAACTTCCTGAAAAACATTTTTTTTCAGGAGAGTTGTTTAAAGATCATGAATGTCGATGCTCTTGGAAAGGTGAAATAGCAGAGAAAGAAAGGTACTCATTTATGACTTATTTCAAGCTCGTGCCTTAAAGAGTGCATTGAAGATGATTCGTATGGCATGAAGCAGAGCATATAGAATTAAAGGCTTTTGCACCTTCCAACTTCTAGTGAAAAGACTTTATTCATGGTATCTTTATCACAAAATGATACCATAAGTCGGGGACAAATGATGGGACATGACCCAAACACGTAACAGGGTAACACCCAAAAGCCCGAAAACCTATAACCAAATTGACACTCTAGTCATGACAATGGATTTATCTCCTCGAATAGTAGCACGGATTGACCCTTTGGTTAACTTCTAAGGATGATAACCTAACCGATTTGAGCCATTCGGCAAAATTCAAGCTGATACCCCTCTAACCTCGACTGATGACTGATAGACTATCAGAGAACCGATCAGGTGACATTTGACTAATCTTGTATTAGTTTTTGTTTTCTATCCAGTCACAAAACACATCTCTTAGATAAAGATAGAAACTTTTGAAATCTAATCGATAAAAGAAGAAATCTTCCGATATCCTTAAACTTCCTAAGTAATGAAGATCACAAATCTCTTAAGAATATTTGATTATAAAATTTTGAGACTTTTGAACCTCTTCACAAGGAAATTAGGATTGTAATACCCTGAAAACACATGACTTCTAAGGTAACCACGTATATAAGCCTTCAATATACCGAAACTCATGTATGCTCTCTAAAACCAAACACTAAACAAACAAGTCACGAGGCGATTAGTTCTCTCTCTCTCTTTCTCTCTAGTGCTCAGTCTATTTAATTTTTATCAAAAACTGCTCTTTCTGACTTGACGTTAAGGCCTTCCTCGTCGGAATACCCTCTGATGGTATTTTGTAGGTTTTAAATCATATCCTGGAGCAACCGTTCGAGTCGAAGGAGCTAAAATCTGTGGAGCCGCAACCTACCTGTAATAAATACAAATTTGAATATTAAATTATTATGCAAAAAGTTGTCGAACATTCCATTTGACACTTGAACCTTAGAAAAACAACAAATAATATTTCTAGCTAGTTGCCTAATCTTACTGACTTACCTATTGAGGGATCCATGTGAGGTGTCAAACAAATGAAAGTCCTCGCCATGTATGGGCTAGCTTGTCAATATGGCACCTTTCTCTAGTAGTCGTAACAATGGTAGTCGAGCACAACTAAACAAAACAAATTTGGCCCTTATAATACTTGCAGTATTTTGTACTCTTTGCAATCAAGGTGCACCTCCAACACTAACTAGTTGATCATCATTTCACAATGGCTTTCACTTGTACATATTATTTTAAGAAGGCTTCATTACTAGCTTGCGATGATCTACCCATTTTAATAGGTGCAACAATGTAGTTTTATTGGTTTATAAGTGTCGATAAACAAACCCAACATACTCATTTTTCTCTTGTATAGAATTCCAGAATCTTAAATGGGTTAGAATCACTTGTTTTCATTAGATTACTTTTTTTGTTCACAATCCAAATGCTCTTGTGGAGAATAATAAACCCTTCTTCAAGAGCTATCTCTATTCTTTCAAATGTAAGAATATGCCCTCTCCTTTTTCTTTTTACTCTCCAAAAACACAAGATGGCTTTCTTCCCTTTTCTTATTCACGTCACATTCAAACTGGGAAGTTGGTTAAGTTTAAAAGGAGAGGGTGTTAGACAGATGTAAGGAAGGTTGAGGGTGGTTTCCCAAAAACCACTCTCTCCACATTTCTATCCCTATTCAAAAGTAAAATAAATGGGTTTGGGTCTTGGGTTGGGACTACCCTTATGGTGGAACCACTCCCATTTTTCAACAATAAGTTTTACTAATTTTATTGGTTTCATTTCCATCATTGCTTTATATACAACAATGTTTAATACATATTTTGAATTAGCTTACATGTTTTCAATACATGCATTTTGCTTTGGTTTTTTGACATAGTTTCATTTCCAACACTTAACTATTGAGTCAACTTCTCTAGATATATTTTTGTTATGCCAGACTAAAGAAGACAACAAGTAAATAATCAATCTACATTCTACTTCTGTAATGTAAGTGTTCAAACATATTCAATATATGTTTTGAATTAGTTTGCATTTTACTTCTATATTAAACATTTTCAAACATGTTCAATATATGTTTTGAATAGGCCAACATTCAGAATGTAGTTCAAATATTCAAAAACCAGTCTATAATAGTCATTCTAAAACTAGTCTTAATAAATCAACCGGTATACAATAAACATCTACAAAAGTCTGAGGTCTATCTTGCAGGTTTATCTATTACAACATAAAAATCAAGTCTATCTTGCATGTCTTCTTGTTTAAATGATAAGGGTAGACCTATTTATTCAACATAAAAATCAATCTATTTTGCCGGTCTAATGATCTCTTTTTTCTTTGTTTTGGAGCTATTGTTGACTGAATTTGAGGAGGGGTTGGATAAACCATAGAGAACTAGCGTTGGAAATCTTGAGATGAATTGCTTTGTTGCGCTTGAGATAAACCATTTGAACTAGTACAGGCTTGGTTCTTTGATTGTCTTTGGCATAACAATTAATCATTGGATTAGTGATTCATTTAAGTACAATTACAACCATACTAAGGATAGTAAAAACTTAACATTATTAGGATTAGAGCTGCATAACCTCTTATCATGTTTGACTTGTTTGTAAATAGTGCACCTGATAATGGTATCAACTCTAAAAAATCTATGAGGATATTTTGGTGAAACTTAAGTGCCCTCTTTTCTGTTATTCTTGATGGATGTCTTGCTTTCCTTTTACAGTTAGGAGGCAAGAAAGTTGGAAGATTATTTTTGTCTCATATATTTGGACCATTACAAGGATACACAATGGGTGCATAGTTTTCGACATAGGCTACTACACTATAGCAACTAAAGACGTTTTTTCTAATTTATCTTTCATTGTTAATATGCAGTTAATTGTATGAGAACAAAGAAAGCCACCTAGTTCCCATTTCTTACAACAATATGTCCTATTGTCTAGATCTACAATGAAATTACAATAGCCAGATAATAGTTTATATATTCAACTATCAGCTAAGAGTGGATGCTGATGTCTTCTTTGCATCTTTAATTGCTTAAACTTGCAATGAATGACAAGACAAATATCACCTTTAAAAGATGATATTTGAGTCCTATTTTTAGTAAATTTAGCCATCAATCTAGTTTTGATCCGTTCAAACATACTTATAACTGGCATGTCTCTTGCATTCAATAGTTTAGCATTAAAAGACTTATAAAAGTTGTTAAAGAGCATGTCACACTTGCTATATACGGTATATGTAAATCATGTCCATTTTTTTTTTAATCTTTCTCTATCAACCAAGCATAGGCATGTGACTCTCATTTCTCAATCTCTCCCATAACTCTTAGAAAATCAGCCTCATATGTAGCTTTTACAACAGCATAAAACATAGTCTTCAAGTCTAATTCTTGGAACCTCTTGTGTAGGCTATTGTATAGCTATCTGAGACATAACCTATGCTCAGAATTTGAGGACAAGGCTGGGATTGCATTGATCAATCCTTGTAGACATAAAACAACATGTTGAATCAAAAGCATATATCTTATATATAATGCCTGCAATATTACATATCAAATAGAAAAGCCTACAATATTACATACCTTATACTCATTTGATATAAAAGTCCACTTTATGTCATCTCCAATGTCTCTTAGAAGATGGTCCATAAACCACTTCTAAGAATCATGTTTCTTCTAGCACTACAAGAACAAAATCAAGTGGAAAAATTTTGTCATTAGGGTCTTTACCAACAGCCAGTAGCAATTGGCTTCCATAGGTTGATTTTAAGAAATAGACATCTAATCCAATGAAAGGCCTACATGTGGCCAAGAACCCCCTCTCACATGCCTCAAGACAACTATATAATCTTTTTAAGGTTGGATTTAGTTGATTTTGGGTGCATAAGGGGTTCACATCACCTTGAGCCATGAAACTATCTTGCAAGAGTTTCCCTATTGGTTCTCAAAATCTCTTCAAAAAATAGCCATAGCTAGAGAACTGCTCCTTGTTATGCCCTTATGCAATTTCTTTAGCCTTACTTCTTGTCTTCAAGGCATTCATTCTTTTGTAACTTAACATGAATTTCTATCTAGCCTTCCTTTAAAGAACATGTAGTTATATGTTAAGATCATGCTTCAGACTCTTCAGTTACTTGTTTGCTATTGCATGTTTATTTTCCAGCTCCTTACATAAGAATGGTTAGACTTATAAGTGACCAAGAGGGTTGTCTTTTCATTTCCAAGTAACTTCATGGCATATACTAACCAACTAGACCCCTCAAGGCATCTCATCTTAACCCTATCCTTGTCATTCTTTAGAAATTTGAGGTTTTTTCCATCATAGATAGTATAATCCCTTAACACTTCTTTAAAGAAATTCAAACTCTCAAAAAGCTGCCTGCCTGAATTCAATAAACTTAGGGTTGTAGTCATTTTTGAACTTCTCATACTTAAATTTTGTTTTTGTTTCTTTTTTGTTTTTTTAATCGAGTGTTTTCATCATCACTCTCACCTTCATACATGTTGTATTGTAAGTCATCTTAATCATCTATAGTACACTGCTTCCGGTCTCTAAATTCTACATTTCTATTCTTATTATCAGAATGCCCTTTGCATGAGTTGAATTGGGCACTTCACACTCTATATAGGGGTCCGTGGGCATAGAGTTCTTCCCATCGTGCCTAGTTAACTTCAACTTCAAACAGGTTTGAACCTTTGTCTTTAGAATCATTCTCTTCAGACCTAATGTTTAAGGTACTAATTTTAGAATCAATCTTTTTAAAATCATTCTCCAAACCCTCACTATGACAACCCTCATGTTCCCCATTCTCCTTATTCTAACCCTCATCTTTATGACAACTATCATGCATAATGACATCCTCATTATAAAGAAGGAATTCTAGCTTCTCCACTACACTAACCTCATCTACACTATATTCTATATAACATTTACACTATGTTCTGTATAAAAATTAACATTCTTCTATCTCTTTCTATCCAAATAATATAACAATGCACTATCAATTAAAATTGGACACATACCATCTCCATGTAAATATACCCATGACTGTATATAGTTTTTATAACATAACTTTGCTACCATGTGTTCTAATTCAAATAAGAACATTTTATCCCTAGCAAAACACCAAAATGAGTCAATTCGAATTTTTTGGGTCGCTTGTTAATGTGGAGAACAGAATCAAGAATTCTCTTTCTTCATCATCAATCGAATCACTGTTCGCAACCTAGGATTTTATTTTATCATCAATCTAATCACCGTTCATGTTTTTTTTTTCTTATTAATAAATAGATCTTTTTACTTATATGACTTATATGTCTCGTATTTTTTAAAAAAAGTGATTTGATTGCATCCAGATTTTTAATCTCTATCTTGATTTTCATTAGATTTCTTATATTTAAGATCTCACTCCTCCTAATAGTTTGTCTTTAGGTTTTAATTGTATATGTTCAAATCATCTTAGATAATATTCTCTCATTTCATCAATAGTTATACTTACTCCCAATTTAGTACATATTTTTTCATTTCTAATTTTATCTTTTCTAGTTTTACCATATATCTATCTAAATATTTTTATTTTAGTTATAGTTATTTTATATTCTTGTTGTTGTTTAATGGTTTAACACTCAGTATCATATAATAATTTAGGTCTTAGGTCTTAGCTCTTACTATCATTTTATAAAACTTCTCCTACAACTATAATAGTATTGTGCGATCACAAAAAATTTTAAATACACTTCTCTAGTTCATCCAACCCATTTGAATTATATGATTTATATCTCCATCCATATTACAATCTTTATAAACGATGAACCCAAAATATTTAAAATATTTACTCATTGGTGCATTCTATCCCTTTCATTTAAACATTTTTCATCATTCTAACAATTATCATCAAATGTACATCTCATGTACTCTATTTTTGACCGACTTAATCTAAATTTTCTAGATTTTAGTTTGTTCCCTCATAACTCTAATTTAACATTAATATCCTTCCTAATTCATCGATCAGTACTATATAATTTATAAAAGAAAACTTACACTATGGTACTTTATTTTGACTGCTCTTCATTATTTTGCCTAACACTTGCAAAAAGGAGAGAACTTAATGTCAAATTTTAGTGAAACTTATATTAATTGAGAAGCTATCACTTAACCTCCACGTATGTTTATATTGGTAATAACTTCCTCATATATATTTTTTATGAGACCCATATATTTTAAACAGATCACCTTCTTCATCAACATCTAGTATGACTCTGGAACTCTATCATATATTTTTTCTAACTTAATGAATACCATATATAAGTCTCTCTTTTGTGTTCTAAATGTCTCCATCAAATATCAGAGCAAGTGAATGGTTTCGATAATGAATCATTTTGCTACGAATATAACTGATTCTGAAACACACTTCCTTTCAATCTTAATCTATGTTCTATCACTCTCTCCCACAAACTTCATAGTATGACTAATAAATTTAATTTTCATATAATTGAAATAATCTTATATGTCATCTTTATTCTTATATAGTAGTACAACTGTACTCTCTCTCCATACTTGGGATAATTTTTTTTTGTTTGATAAATTTTGTTAAAAAGATACATCAACATTTTTATCCTTATTTCATCCAAACACTTTCACACCTCAATTACAATGCCGTTGGGCTTAAAGCTTATTATTCTTCCTTTTCTATAAGGACTCCCTTATTTTATAAGAATGAATCTTGCATTTAAGATCCTTATCGACCTCCTTTATAGATATCGCGATATCACCAAATCACTTATGCTTTCAACATACAAAGATATTATTGGTTTCACTTTTAATACACTTAAGACCATTTAGATTATTTCTCTTCCTATCCCTTAGTTTGGCAATTTTGTAGACCTTTTATTTTTCTTTATCATGAGTTTTAGTTTTTTTTTTTTTATAATTTGTTATATATCTTGTTTTTTGATTCGCGAATAACCTTATCCACCTCTTTTTTTGTATTCTTATATTGCTCAAACGCATCACTATCTCTCTTACTTTTAAGATTCATATAACACTTATATAATAATTTGGATTTCCTTATTTTACCATTGTAACTCCTTCCTATTGGTAACCAAGCTCAAGAAATGCCAAAAACCTTCTTACCTAAGTTCTTATATTATTTGATATTTTGTATCCACATGGTTTTTTAATCATCATTAGCAGACCAATTAATTACTTGAACTAACTTGTCTCTAAAGGTTTTTACCATTTTTTCTTTCAACTTCCACCACTTAATTTTTTGCTCCATGAATCGTCAATCTTTCTTTCGCTTTCTAGGCACAAGCACATCTAAACTAAAAACCTATATTGAGTTATTATACTCTCTCGTGATATAATTTTATAATCCTTATAGGTCATTTTATTCTCTCTTCTAGTGAGAAAAAAATCTATTTGGTTAATATTCGACTCACTTTTGTATGTAACTATATACGACTCTTTTTTCTTGAATAAAATGTTTACGAGTATCAAATCAAATGTGATGACAAATTTTAAAATTGTACCTCCATCTTATTCTAATTACAAAAGTCAAAGTTTCCATGTACAGTTTCAAATTTCTCATTATTCTTACTTGTATGCCCATTTAGAACTTCAATAAATAACTTCTTCCACACTAGATATGACTTGTATAAATTTATCTAGATCTTCCAAGAACTGTTGTTTACTAGTTTCATCTGCACTTATTTGAAGTGCATAAACAATAACTTTATTAATTACGTTTTCTCTATAATAAGCTTGACAAATAAAATTTTGTCTCTCTTCCTTCTGATCTCTGCTATATCCTCTAGTAAGTTATCTACCCACTTATTTTTTTGGAGACATATAATATTAATCCTCTATCTAGTCAGTGTTTTTTCTATTTCTCCTAACTTACTCTCCTAACTCACAAGTTAAGGATCCTATATTTTCGGTGGTTAGGCAAATCCTATCTTTGTGGACAACATTTTTAACCCGCATCTGTCCGCATAAACATGAGAACTTTCGCCTACTTTACCTAGGTGTAGGACGACAGTGTAAAAAAGAAAACATAGACAGAGTTTAAAGTTAAGACTCCTAGCGAGGATCAAACTCGTGACGTTTTGCTTTTGATAGGTGATGCACAACCACTATACTACATAAGGACATTTTATCCCATCGCAATTATCAAAATGTATCAATTCACTACCCTTGTATCTATCACATTCCACAAATTTACCCTATGATGAACTGCAAGATTAAATTTGGTATAATCCATATATGAATAGATAAAAATAAATGAAAATGCATAAATTATCATTAACTTCATATTAGCTCAAAATTACATTTATATTTAAAATACTTTAAAACCCTAATTTATTTGCTAATCAGTTTATAAATTCAAAAAAATAAAGGATAAATTATAGTTTTCCCCTGTGATTTGATCGAAAACTACAAACTACCCCTATAGTTCAAAAATATCCATTTATCCCCTTGTGATTTTGAAAAAAAAAAAAGGAGAGAGAAGAGAGAGAATGTGAGAAGATTGAGATAATTTTGGAAAACATTAATTTTGTACATTAACTTAGCATTTTCCACGCGTATTTCTCGATCCCCATGAACTTTGACCATTTTTGTCACTTTCTATTTTTCTAAAAACCACTGGGGATAAATAGATATTTTTAAACCATAGGAGTAGTATATAGTTTTCAATAAAATCACAAAAGAAAAAATGTAATTTACCCAAAAATAAAATAAATCACAACTCTTATCACATTTAAAGTTAAACTATTTAAACCCTAATTTATTTTGAAACCATAATTCAATTCACAACAAAAAGCACATGCAAATACATGCTCAAAAATAGGAAACAGAAATCAAAATCCACGAAAAACAAACACAAATCCAAGGATTAGATTTCATACTTTATAATACTTGTGCAACCCGACCGTCCGATCCATTGCAGCTGATGAAGATCCGCAACCCTAATTTTGGGACCACAAGCCACTTTGAGCAGACTATAGACAACCCCAGATATTCTCACTTTAGCATTATCATTCACCGGTGTCTCTCTCTCTCTCCCCCTCGAGCACAATAAGCGAATCACTTTCTCTTTCTTTTGAAAGACATAAAGTAAGGACTCTCTCTCTTTCTCTAACACTTTCTGAGCTACTTTGCATTTCTCTCTCCCCCTTGCTTTATTACTCACTTTCTCTAAATTAATTAAAGACGTTGAACTAACAATTTGACCAACTTTATAGACGTGGCTCAAAATTTAGTCACCAACTGGCGTGTCACTTGCCACATCAACGATTGGCTAACGTAGCATTTGTGAATGTCAAATTTGCTGACATGGTTCTTGTCACCCAGGCAACTTGGGCCAGGTGTGACGCCAAATCAAAAATTGTTATTCCACGTCTGACACCACATCAAAGCAGCTTAGATTTTAACAACTAATGTATCAACCTTACAAATGGAAGGATCAATTTCTTACACTTTGAGTACTCAATTGTTGCAATTTGAAATTTAGAGATCTAATTGTGAGCTAACCCCATAGTTCAAGGATTAGACAAATAATTTTCTCAACAAAAAGTAGCTATTATACAGTGGTTGTCTTGAAAAATAGGTAACAAAATTTTCATTCCCGAAGGCAACCACCAATTATGTATTACTACGGGGAGTTTCTAATATTTTAAAACAGTGTTTAGCTGATAGAACTCAGGCTAATAATTCAAAAGCCGTTAATAATCATAAGCTACCAAAAGTAACTTCGGACTTTTCAAAGATTACTTTTAGACATATATGTATATATATTTTTTATAATTTTACCTTTTTCGTATTAATGACAATGGACATATTTAAGCAGTTAGAAATTATTTTATTATTTTTACTTTTTTTTTAACTCTTTACTACTTTTACTCTTTGATTTTTATAACACAAGATTTATTTAAATTATTATTATGGTATGTATTTCGATTAATCGACCATTTTTTGCTAAGTATTTTAAAAAGTTGTCTTTTCTTATAAAGTCATAGATGTTTATATGACTTACATCAAATTTTTTATAATATGTATTTGAATTAATTACTTTTAAAAAATTATGAAGATTGTATTTATGAATTTTATAGTTCAGTACATAATAATATAAAAAAAAATATTTTAAAAAATACAACATATTTAACTAATATAAGTTTATTATTTTTGGTTATTTTATACGTGAGGAGCAATTGTTAAACAACTAAATATTAATATCAATTAATAGCTATCAATCAACAGTCATCAATTGTCGGACATCATTCCCAGTTATAGTGATCAACAATTAGTTATTAGAACCCAATACATGTTAGTCTAGTGGATAAATCATTAAATTCTATCCAAAAGGCTTTGATTTTGAGTCTCGGATGGAACAAATGTACTGGGGAGAGCACTACACCCCTCAAGAGACTTCAGCGGCTCGACCCAGATTAATCGAAGCGAAAATTCAAAAATCGGGTGGTGGATCAAATCTAGGGACCAAAAAAAAAATTAGTCATTAAATGCAAACTCAATTTTTAATCATATAAACCGAGCAACCATTTAGATACCTTTATTTATTCGGAGACATATCGACATCATAAATAAATGAAAAAGAAGAAAAAATAATCTTCAAGAATCACTAGATAATGTTGGTACGACTGAGGTAAGGAAAGGCCAGAGCTGATGGGAGATTTACCTGAAATGAGTGATGGTGAGTAACTAAAAGCACAAAATACTAATAAATGAAAACAATGAGGACGCCATCGTCCCAAAAGATGTGGCTGGAGCCTTGGGTTGCTGGGGATTTGCCTGCAGGGTTCGGTCACACGTCTTTATCTGACCCAATTACCCTTCTCCCTGGAGGTGGTTGGAAGCATTAAACCATAACCTTTGACCCTCAAACAATCCACCGTTCAAAGTCCTTAGACAATCCACCGATCAAAGTTGGAATTGGGGATGAGAGATAGGGTGTTATACTTTTTTTTTTTCTATCGGTATTCAGAATTATATTTTAATTAATTTGATTTGAATATCTGTGAGACCTTATTTAAGGGGACGGCCTTTCCAATATGATTTTTTTTTTATTCTCAAATTTCAAATATAAAAAACAGTTAAAGGATTTAACACTCTATTCTTTCCAATATGATTTTTTTTTTATTCTCAAATTTCAAATATAAAAAACAGTTAAATGATTTAACACTCTATCCTATTACGTCGACTATCTATTTCTGTATTACGCTATTCTATTAAACGTCTGGATCATTATATAATAGTTATTGATATTATTACTGTTCTGTTCTACTAGAAATAAATTTGCTAAATACCAATTTAATGAGATGAGTTAACTTGATCATTGAACATGCCAACCCCAGTTTTTGTTGATAGGTTATAGGAATTTTTATTTCAGAATTTTGTGGAGGAGACAGATATTTACTGGAAATTTTAGAACATAACCATCCTACGAGATGGGTTAGCTCGATAGAAGATACCTCCCGACTTCTGTGGATTGTCATATAATTTCTCTTTTGACAGAATTCGCTAGGAACTTTACCGAGGAGACCAAAAGTTGTTTATCAGAAATTTTGAACTCACGCACAAACCATGGAAAACGCAATTCTGGTGCTAAATGTTAATTCACTTTGTCGATAAGCATGTCGTTTATTCTCGACCACCTTGCCTAGAGCAGGTTCTGCAACCTGTACCTCAAGAATCTCTAGTCGTACCTCCTGCACCAATATCTCTTGAACGGGCCAATCGCCCCCAACTAGAAAGGTTAGTGTCTAGAATACAAAATATGAGCAAATAGTTAGAAGGATTCAGTTGTTCTATCATGCTAGAGGGACAATCCTCCTTGGGAGAATTTGAGCATGCACATCCTCGACGGCAAGTACCTCTATTGAATTATGAACCATTGGTTACTTCTTGTCACGATCTCGATGATCTGAGAAGACAAGCTGAACAACTTGTCGCTGATGAGCTTAAGCAAGCCAATACCAGAAGGAATGATGCTTCCCTTTACTCTTCTGGAATGTCGCCCTTTGACTCCAAAGTTTCTTCAGAACCGGTGCCTCATGACATACTCCTACCTCTCAGGGAACGGTAAGAGGGTACGATCTATTCTCATGACCATATGGCTCATTTCATAATGGTGATAATCTCAAGAGACATGACAAATATCGCCATGTGCAAATACTTTCCTACTACCCTCAAGGGTAATGCTCTGACATGGTTTAATTCGTTTCCATCACTTAATATCAAGAGTTTCGCCGAGCTTGGGTAGCAATTTGAGGCTCAGTTCGTGATCAACTAGAAAGCCAAAAGAAAGTCCACCTCTCTATTATTACTATAGCAAAGGGATAACGAATCCCTAAGAGACTTGTTAGATAGATTCAAGACCGAGAAGATGAAGGTCCTAACTTTGGACTATTCTATCGCCCTAACCGCATTGCTTGCTGGGATGCGCCCCTTGGTCATGAACTTTATCATTGAGAATCCCCTTTCTACCATCCAAGAGTTCTAAACTTGTGCTAAAAAGTACATTGCAGTAGAGGATGCTGAAACATTCGACCGATGGAGAAACCAATCATCTCGAAGAGAACGTAGTCAATCACCCTGACAGTCTTCTCTAAAGAAAAGCCAATAGGGGCTCCTGCCTCATAAAAGATTCCATACCAACACCCATTTGAATAAGACTCCTAGCTAGGTCCTACTCTAGATCAAGAGTAAACCATACATTTGGTGGCCCCCTCGCTTTACAAAAGAGACTCCAAAAAGTACAAGACTAAATACTGCCACTTCCATCGAGATTATGGCCACATGACGAATGAGTATAGAAAACTTAAAGATGAGTTTTATTGTCCTAACCTACTATTGGGATCTATCTCCCCGAACGTGCCTTAGATACCTTAATCTATCGATGGGATCTATCTCCACGAATAGATTTGTGTTACCTCGGTTTATCATCAGAGGGCATTCTCCTTAGTCGAAATATTACTACCGAGGCCCACAGAACATGCACCCCCTACGAGAACCAACATTCCACCTATCTCATGTATAGAAATCATCGAAAGGATCGATAGAATCTAGTCTCTAGAAGGACAAGTACATTTCAATTAACAGATTTCCTAACGAAGATGAAACACTCCTGGGTTTGCTAATGCCTCCCTTAGGCCGATCGATCTAGGAATTATCAAAGACAACAAGTCGTATTGAGAACAAGCAAATGAAACCTATTTCCATCTAATTGGTTAAAGAAACATCTTTCGCGAGATGTGCACATAATATAATTATACGAAAGGCTCTATAAAAGTTATACTGAGTTAGGAGGAATTGGGGGAAGTGCCAAAACCTCCTGAGTGGAGGACTCCACAGCCATTTTGAGTCTTGGCCAATCGAGTGTGATCATCAACCAGAGCTATAGGAACCAAACCTTGGTCCATCACCACTCGACCTGCTGTCTCTTTAAGAAATGGCAAAGCATCTTATTTCTGACTTGGCGAGCTATCACCTTAATACATTTCAACCTTTCAAGTAACCTATGTTGAGAATACCTAAGGGCCATTGCATCTGTAGTAATGGACCCCTCAAGATTGGATATCCTCTGTTTAACTGCCCAGAGAGACTCCTCCCATAATTGGACTAATGTTTTGGCAGTTATTAGACTTACCTCACAGTACTACGTCTCAGCCTCTAACTCCTCCTAACACTTCTGAGATATGGCCAAGTCCTCCTAAAGACGCTCAATCTGTTCATCTTTCTTAGTGAGCAAAGCACTTGAGGCTTTACTTGCCTTGGCGTCCTCCTCCTTCTGCTTGAGAGCATCTTACAGAGCTAAAACCTAGCCGCCCAATTGGTTAATATGCCTTTCCGACTGCTTTCTTTGCTGCCTCTGGAGTTTTATTAAAACTGCAGTTTGTGAAAGAGAAATTGAGTCAGTGAAGGCTAAATGAAAGCATAGCAAAACAAGTGCTGGTGAGAAACAATACCATCAGATTAAGAGATCAAAAGGATTTGTCGATCTGCTCCTGAGACATCTTGTTCAATTCTAGTTCAGAGTGATGAAAATCAAACCATTCGGCTAATTGAGACACCTCCACTGAGTCGATGCAGTTATACTGATAGCTCTCCATGCAGATGGCAACTGATCCCTCCTCTTATGAATCCTTTCGCTCATCAAATGACTCAACAAGAATAGGCAAAAGAATAGTAGCCTCATCCACTCCCCACCATGGAGAACATTGGGACCCCTCGAGTGACTGCCTAGACATCTTACCCACGGGGGCAATGGGAATATTTGACTCTCTCGGCGGCCTCTCTTACACCACTAAGGTAGAAGCATCTATCGATTCCCTTGTTTCAAGAGCTTCCTTTGTCAGGACATCATTGTCATTGTTCCATGTCAATGAAGATTCACTAAACGATGAGCTATTGGCCATCTCCGATCTCACTACTATCAGTTTAGAGTACCTCGATGCAATGAGAGACGTGCACTCTCCATCCTCCTCGGATCCCTCCACCTCCTCCTCCTCCCCCCACAAGTGACTCAGGCAATCAAATTTTTCTCTTCTTCAACGAAAGGGAAGAAACTTTCGATGATCGAGCCCCGAAAGGCTTATCGACTTTTGCTAATAGCCTTTTAGCATTTGACCTCACCTGCTTGTTAGACGAAACTTCTTCTAGAAGGGTGTCCTTAATAGAATTCAAAACATCAACTAGTTCTTTCTCTTTCTATCTCAACAGAATAGGCCTATCAATTTTCCTTTTTCCATTAATTAATAGACCGGCTAAAGATAGCATTTGGTCCTCCACAAGGGATTCCTCCCAGATGTTCTGTTGAGTGGACTCACAATAGTGGCTAATAGATCACTAAAAGCAGGAATGGTGAGTAGGAGTCGGAGGTCTTACCTTCAATTGGTGTGCCTGATCAGCATTCGGTAACACTGGCAAGAGACCCCTATTCAAAAACTTCACAAAGAAGAATTTGTGTATCTAATGTTTATCCTTCGACTAGCTATAATAAAACTTCTAGCAAGATTTCTGATTAGTCTGCAACTTGTACCAGCCCTAGATATAACCTTTACCTCCACACCTCGCCAGCGAAAATAGAACCACCAAAATCTCTACGTCAAAGCGAACGCGACAAAACCCTAACAAAAAAATCACCGTGATAGCCAAGTGCCAAGCACTAGGGATCAGTAGCATGGGGTAGACATTCCAATAGTGCATTACTTCTCCAACTAGGCTTGTATACAGAATTTTCAAGCCAAACTCCATAGATTGCCTATATATCGGGGCACAACCATCAAGTGCTCTATTCACGCTATCCCTATCAGTGGCTAACACCAATGTGTAATCACTCCCTAATTAAAAATATGCCTGAATTTCTTAAAGTTCCTCTCTAGTCATTGTGCTCTGAATATCATTAATACTCTGATGAGAAGAGGAACAGAAACCCTTTGGCATTTTTCTAGTAAAGGGGGGCATAGGAAAGGAGTAATCAGTGAAGGAAGAGGAAAATATGGAAGTATATGATACACCAAAATGCATGGCTTTATAAAGAGTACTAAAGATGATTCACAAGAATCGAAATGACATATGTTGCATTAAAAGTTTTACACCTTTTTCAATAGCCATCACTCATGGCATTTTTCTTACGAAACAATACCACAAGTTAGGGGCAAATGATAGGACCCACTTAGAATGTCCAATACAAAAAATGCTCAGTCCTACGAAGCCCATAACCCAAAGAGTCATGATACACCTAGACGTATGGACAAACCGGGATCAATCTCCTCGAAGGGTGGACACGGTCTGACATACCATGTGATTACTATTGATAGTGAGTTAACCGGCTGGTAACCTACAGAGGTCTCCTATATTCCAAAAGACAACATTATGCCTATCATGTCCGTAAGAGACCGAACGCAATTCTTATCGGTAATAAGCTTTGCATATACTTTCTAGATAAGAAAAGAAACTTTTGAAATCCAATTGATAGGGGAAGGAATCTCCCCGTGATGGCACTCTTCCTAAATGATAAAGATTATAAATCTCCCAAGAATATTTGACTATGGAACTCCAAAATCTTTGAATCTCATCATAAAGAAACTAAGGTTGTAACACCTTGTAAACTCTGATGGCACCCATGTATAAAGGTCTTTATATCACCGAAGCCTAGGTACGCTCTCTGAGACCCAACACTAGACACACAAGTGACGAGGAGATCTGCTTTCCCTCTCTTGCTCTAGACTATTTCATTCCTATCAAAAAATCACTCTTTCTGATTTGAGCGTCGGATCCTCCCTCACCGGAACACCCTCCAGTGGTCTTTTACAGGTTTTAAATTGTTCTCTTAAGCATCCGCTTGAGTCGAAACGAGTTAGAATCTGTGGAGTCAAAACTCATCTCTAACAACTTGCATTTTGGTAGGTTATTGCAGAACATTCAATCAATAAAGATTAGTAATGATTTAAATCAAAAATTTTTAAGCGAACCTAGTTATAGTGTCCTTTGCATAAAATAGAAATATATGATTTCAATTATTGAACTAACAAGTGCAAGGAAATACATTGAATGTGATAAACCAAGTTGGCTAATACCACAAAATGATACCTCAACAACTAGTGTTATGGTTCAAAGCAAATGACATAACTTAAAAAAAGGTTTATCCAATACATAAAATGCCCCCCAATTTGATATGGGAATATGGGGAGGTTGGATGTATATGTACGTAGCATTCCCCTTGCATTTTACAAAGAGGCCAACATAATATATGTTCAATTAATATGTATAAATAAATTGAAGAAGCTCTTGAAATATTTTCTAAAAAACCAATGTATCTTGTTCTTTGGAGTAACCCAAGCTTCAATTCCAAAAGGAATACTCTTGTTCTTACACGGCAGAGATTAGCAAAACTTACCCACAAAGTTTACCCCACCCAGAATCAGCTTCAAAAAATGGAAAATTCACCAAGCTTGGGAAATTATAAAACTCAAAATTCTGTACCAACTACATTGTCCTTCTAAATGTTTGAAGAATTCTTAGATAAAACACATCCTTACCTTGTATTTTCCTTGGCATTGGTCGAATTACCTAAAAATATATTAGAACAAGTTAGTGGGTGTAACACCGACACTGCGGTATCCGCACTATTGTACTCCTATTCATGAAATATATAAAATATTTCCTCAGTTTTTATATATATATAGAAAAAAAAAATTTAATTTTATTGATTTTTGATTTTTGGGTATCGAATTTGAATTTTTAGTATATTTTAAAATGTCATGTCCACGAATCTTAGTAAACCCATTTTTATGAAATTTAAAATTTAGTGAGATGTGGATATAATATATATATATTTATAAATGATTTAGTTATTTATTTATAAATTTATTTTATAAAAAAAAAAAGGGAAGGGGAAAGGAAGCGCAGCGTTTTGGACCAAAACGCCGCGCTTCCTTTCCCTTTCCCTTTTTTTTTTATAAAATAAATTTATAAAAAAAGCCCTAATCTTTCTCTCCCCAAATTCGATTAGGGCAAATAGCCCTAATCTCCCTCTCTTCGCCTCTCTCGCTCTCTCTTGAATTCTCTCATAGTCCCTCTCTCTCCGCCCTTCTCCACCGTTCATCGCCTTCCTTCACCACCCTCTCCGCCGCTCGCCGTCTCTCTCTCACTCTCTATTTCCGACCACCGCACACGGCCCCCCTCTCCATCGTCTCTTCCTTTCGCTCGCCGTTTCTCTCTGTTTCTCTCTGCTTTTTTCTCTCTCCCGCGCATGCGACGAAAGAGCTGTCGCTCTCTCTCTTGTTTGCTCGCTCACGTGTTGGTCACTGTGAGCACTTCTTCTCTGCAACTCTCTCTCAATCCCAAACTGGTACTTGATGGATCCTTTGGAAAAACCCTAGGTTGTGACTAAACCTCACCCTCTGCGTAGGTAACTAATTCCTAATCCTAGCTTAGGGTTTTGATTTTTCTAAGTAATTAGACCTAATTGATAAATCTTGTTTCGGTTTGGAAGCACTGCAGATTTTGGAGTGGATTAAGGAGACATTCGGACGAGGGCCGTGAACTGTGAAAACCCTAGGTGAGGGGATTTCTGATCTATTCGATAAATTGAATGAATTCAGGGTTGAATCTAGGGTGAAAAGTTCTATATAGAATACAATTTCTGAAATGTTTATATATGATTATTGGGGTTAAGTCTAGAATTTTACATGATTAGGTTGTCTGATATGAAAGAAGCATGTTAAAAGATAATAGAATCGAGTTGAATTGATTTGAATAGTTTCCCTTAGAGTTTAATTTAAAATATGCATGAAAGTATTTGGGTTTAGGGTTGGAATGAAATGTGCCATAAAATAAAGGATATTGTCGCATTTCATGGCTTTATTAGGTTGTTTTGAATTGTTAATTTGCATAATGGTATGTATATGAGGGATAGTTTAAAAGTTGTGGTTATAGTTTAAAGGACTGTTGTAATCTTTTAATTATAAGTTGTCCTGCTTATAGGCAATCTAAATACGATCTCTTATTATGAAACTAGACCTTAACACATCGAAAATGACATATGGTTTGAAACGTTTGGATGAGAATTGAAAAGTTTATGATTTTTCAAAGAATTTGTATCTTGTATGAAAACTAATTATTTCATACTTATTTCCGACTTTGAGAGGTTTTAGGGTTGAATTAGACTTGGTTTTGATCGTGTTATTTATTTATAAATGAAATGCAATTGATGACATTAGAGTGTATTCATGAATTGGAGAATTGAGATTTGTACAAAATTAGGGAAAATGGATAAACCCTAAAAATATTTAGAAATTGATGACAAGATTGTGATTGTATATTAGGAAAGATCAATTGAGGATTAGAGTAAGATTTCATTTGACTGAATTGTGAAAATAGGGAGTGAATACTCTCCCTATAGTGAGTGGGACTCTAATCTCATGCATGAAAAGTGAAACTTGATTTTTACAGTGTTTTCAACAAAACATGTTTTTTATATGCATTGACTCGACGTGTGACACTAAATTTCAAATTTATTTTGTGATTATTGGAGTGTTGTGAATTTACGTTTTCTATGAGTATGCATCCATGGTTTGAAATGAAATAATATTGTGTCATTACTTGAAAACTAGATATGGTTTCTATTCTACCGTTGCATTGGTATATTGATTTGAAATGATTTGATGAAATGTATTGGCACACGGATTTGAATTGTTTTGATGAACTGTGTGGGCTGGATGCCTACTTGTGATGAGATGATGTTTTTTTATGGATTCCGTAGCTACGAATGGCGTTTGTAGAGGCACCGGGTTGCCCAGATACACTTCTGTAGGAGGTATCCGCATATGTCATATGGCTATAGGCGCGGCCAGTTGAATTCACATATGGGGAGGACGTGTGTGACGCCACTGTCTAGCACCAGGCGGGGTCCTATACATGATTCCAATCAGTGTTTGAGCTAGCCCCAACAAGACTCATGGCCAATATCGGGGTAGAGAGCAACTTTTAAACATTTATGTATAATAAAACCCCCGATGCGCCTGTCCATGGTCATGGTCGACCTTTGCCAGGATCATTTTCGGCTGTTCTAAAAATATAATAATTGATTTTGAATAGATGGATAGATGTATGATATCGTGTGATTGACTAAATGATTTCAATTTACTGAACATACCATGTTTTACTGCAAAACGTGAATTATTGTTTACGAATAATCTTGATTGACACTTTAATGGTTCAACCACACTATTTATGCTTGATATTAATCCCCTCACTCACTGGGTATCTTTCTTGATACTCACCCCTCTCCTTTCCTTGCTCAAACAGGGTTATTATGATAGAGCGATGCATCAGGCTTTAGAGGTCTTTGGTAACGTATTGGTAGATTCAGGTATTTACGACAGTGAGATCTAAATTTAAATTGAAATATGATATCCGTACTTTCTATCGACCCTGCGAGATCTTGATATTGAGATCCGTAGTTGGCCATGTACATTTTATAGGATTACTGTATAAATTATAAACATTTATTTGTGAAACTCTCATATTGGCTCATTACACTTGCATTGAGTCACTTATAAACATTTAAAATTTTTAACTTGGGAATTTATTGTACACGTGTATAAAATTTAAGCCCGTCCAGTGTGGCGGCTGCTCATGCTTTAGTTGGGCATGATAGTAGAGGTCTGTGGCTCGGACTGCTAGTATTTAAGATAGCCTTGCGTTGTCCTGGTTGTCTACTGTGGTTTTGTTGATATTATTCGAATGTAGTTGATTGTCGTGAAGCCGGGATGACCCATTTATTTAGGTGGCAGGATGGTTGTTCAATATACAGGTTGATTTGTACATGAGAGACCTCCGAAATGTAGGAAGGTTCTGCCCGATTTTCTATAAAATGTAGCCGGTATCCAGGATAACGGGCGGCTGCTCACGACCTCGGTTTGAGGCGTGACAGTGGGTGTGATAATAGTGGTGAAAGTGAGAGGAAAATTAGGAAATTAGCCTAAATCCCAACCTAGGGTTCTTAGACTTCACCTAAGGGAATATTGCATCTCACAATTTGAAAGAATGTTTATTAACCAGAAAAATTTGCCTTTGAAAGGCTATGTAAGTGCCTATTTATAAAAAAATAAAGTTTAAGAAACCCTATTCAAATATAACTCTTTTTCTATGTTGAAACCAATTTATATAAAATAAGGAATGTATCTAAAGATAAGAGCCTAATCAAAATAAACAAGGACTCCATCTAAAGATAAGAATCTAATTAAAACAAATCCATATAGAACAAGAACTCCATTTAAAGATTAAAACCTAATCAAGATAAATCTTATCTACAATAAAAAATAAAATCTAAAATATTTAAAATAAATCTCAATTAAACCCTTCATTATCAGTCATATCCCAAATCAAAACTTGTGTTTTTGATCTTGCACGTCTCTTGAAAATCTTAAGAGGTTGTTGTCAACATGTTATATCATTGCTCTATGGCTTGAAAGAACTCACATGTGGTGAGTTAAAAGCATGAAAACTATCATAAAGAGCCAGATTAAGTTGCTCAACTCCTCTTATATAACCCAAGTGCAAACTGAAAGTGGACGTCCATTCTACCTAGTATGAAACTTCTGGTGAACACCATATGTATTGTGTTCATCTTGGAAGTCTATAATTTCTTTAACTTCTTCCTTCAATTGTGGCCCAAATGGATGCTTAGAAATAACAGTGTCATTTGTAAGTGTATCATTAGCATGGTATAAGAACAAATCTTCAATATTGAAAACAATGCTTATGCCATATCATCTGGCAAGTAAAGGACACAAGCATTTGAACTTATCCTCTTAAGGACTTTATAAGGACCAACACTCCTTGAGTAAACCTTCTTATATTGCTCCTTAGGAAACCTCTCAGGTCTTAGTTGAATCATGACCATGTCTCCTTCCTTGAACTCAACAAACTTCCTCTTCAAATAAGCATGTGACTTGTAGCTTTCATTGCTTGTAGCAATTTTCCTTCTAACTTCATCATGTAACTCTCGTATATGTTTGGCAAAGGCTTCAGCTTCTACACTAGGATGGGCTTTAATTGGTAAAGGAACCAAATCAATTGGCTTCTTAGGTGTCATTCCTATAACCACCTTAAAAGGACTACGACCTGTACTCATATTAACTGAGCTGTTATAGGCAAACTCAACCATAAGAAATGTCAAATCCCAACTAGAAGTATGGTCTTGCACATAGCAACGCAGAAGATCTCCCAAGCTCCTATTAATAGCTTTAGTTTGCTCATCTATTTGTGGATGAAATGCTAATGAAAACATCAGTTTGGTGCCTAGCAATTTCCACAAAGATCGCCACAAATAGCTTATAAACTTCACATCACAATCAGAAACAATTGTAAATGGTATCCTATGAAGCTTTAAAACTTTTCTAAAGAAAAGTTTTGTTATATGAAGGGCATCCAAAGTCTTCGAACATGGAATAAAGTGAGCCATCTTAGAATAGTGGTCAACTACCACCAAGATAGAATCAAAACCCCTTATAGTTTTAGGTAATCTAAATTCAAAATCCATGCTTAAGTCTTGCCATGGTTCATGTGGAATAGGCAAAGGGGTATAAAGAACTGTATTCTTCCTCCTTCCCTTTGAAATTTGGCATACCCGATATCTAGCCACAATTCTAGCAACATCTCACTTCAAACTTGGTCAAAAGAATCGATCTTCTACAAGAGCCATAGTTTTATCTCGTCCAATGTGCCCGCTACTCCTCCTGAATGAAGTTCTCAAATAACTTCTTCTCGCAAAGATGTATTAGGTAGACACAATCTTGTTCCTTTGAACAAATATCCATCAGATACAGAAAAGTTAGGATAATTCACTTGCTGTCCAACAAGTAGCTTAGCATATATGATGCTAAAATCCCTACAAGATGAATAATCTCTCTTAAGTGATTCAAAACCAATCACTTGAATAGCCATGGAAGTAAGGATTTGTTGTTTTCTACTAGGTGCATTTGTTGCATTATTCTCCACTCTAGCCTTATGCTTAACGACAAAAGTATATTCTTACAGAAAAGCAACCCATTTGATATGATGATGGTTTAGCTTCTTTTAAAAGTTTATGTACTTGAGGGCTTCATGATCAGAGTATAATACAAACTCTTTTGGAAACAAATAATAGTGCCAATGTCATAGGACTTAGACTACTGCATAGAACTCCCGACCATAATTAGAATACCTTTGTTTTGCTTAATTTAGTTTCTCACTAAAATAGGTAATTGGATGTCCCTCTTGACTTAACACTCCTCTAATACCAACATGTGATGCATCGCAAGCAACTTCAAACACCTTGTCAAAATCTGGCAATATCAAGACAGATACTTCAATTATCTTTTTCTTGACTTCTTCAAAGGCCTTGGATGTAGCTTTGGTCCATGAAAACCCTCCTTTCTCTATTCAATCTGTGATAAGAGCCATAATAGTGCTGAAATTTTGAATAAAATACTTGTAGAATGTAGCCAAACCATGAAAGCTCCTAAGTTTATGCAGGGTTGTAGGGGTTGACCATGTTTTAAATACCTTAATTTTGCTAGGATCCACCTCAACTCTATTAGAGGAAATAATGTAACCCCAGAACACCATGCTAGTCTTCAAAAATGAGCACCTTTTTAAATTAATAAGAACTTCTCTTGGCGGAGAATTCTAAATATCTACTACAAGTGAAAATATGCTACTCTTTGTCTTTGCTGTATATTAGAATGTTATCAATATAGACAACAAGGAATCGTTTAATGAACGGTTGAAATATTTGGGTCATGAACCTCATGAATATGCTGAGAGCATTAGAAAATCTAAAAGGCATGACTGGCCACTCATAAAGACCATCCCTGATTTTAAAAGAAGTCTTCCTTCATATCCTGATTTGATTTTGATTTGGTGATATCCACTCTTAAAATCTAACTTTGAGAAAATAGTGAAATTACTCATCATATCCAGCATGTCATCCAATCTAGGTATAGAAAACCTATACTTGATGGTTATCTTGTTAACAGCTCGACTATCAACACACATATACCAGCTTCCATCTTTATTTGGTGTGAGCAATACTGGGACTACACATGAACTTAGGCTTTCTCAAATAAACCCCTTTGGTAGTAGCTCTTTAACTTGCCTCTTTATCTTTTAATGCTCACTTGGATTCATCCTGTAGGCTGGTAGATTTGGTAACTAGGCTCTAGGTATCAAATCAATAGCATGTCGGATGTTGTGCATAAGAAGAAGTTCCTTAGGCAATTCTTTAGGTGCAACTTCAGAAAATTTAGTCAGTAGTTTTGCTGCCTCTAGAGGAATGTTGTTGCTAAGAGAATCTTCTGAGTCTCTGACTTCTCTTGCGACAATAGCAAACACCACCTTTGATTCTTGGCTTTCCATATCAAATGCTTTCTATGTTTAGACATAAAGATGTAGGTGGTTTTTCCCCATATTGCTCTCAGATTTTGTAGGTGGTTTTTCCCCATATTTCTTTATCTTTAAAGTGCTCATAGGTTGTAGCACAATAAGCTTATTCTCATATGAGAACATGTAAGTATTCTCTCTACCATTATGATTGACATTTCGATCATAAAGCCATGAATGACCCAAAAGAATGTGTGTCACTTGCATAGGAATGGTATCGCATAGAATAAAATCACTATAAGCTCCACACTTGAAGGAGATAAGGCACTGTTTGGTTACTGGGATAGCTATGTTATCAATCCATGCAACTTTGTAATGCTAAGGATGTGGGTTGGTTGGTAACTTGAGGTGTTTGACAGTAGAACAAGACACCACATTCATGCGGGTACTTCCATCAATGATGAGCTTCTTAGCATGTTTCCCACAACGTACTAGTGTTTAGAAAATTGATGTACGCTTTTAGTCTTATTTCTCTGCCTTTGGAGCTACTAGGATTTGTCGTATAACTGTTATTAATGATGTGTCCACATCATCATCACCTAAATATCAACATCTGATATTCTCCATAATCAAAAGAGTCATCTGCTTCATCATCCTCAATTGCCTCTTTTGCTATTCCTTCTGCACTCATATGTAGATTATTCTTTTATGGGCATTGGAAACTCAGTGGCCTTGTTCTCCACACTTGAAGCAGGTAACACCCTTATTATTTTTTCCTCCTGATTTATTTATTTCGTTATTGAAATTGGCCCCATTAGGTCTTGCTATAACTTGTCAATTTTGTTGGAATTGTCTCTTTGCTCCAAATTCTCCACTTTGAACCTCAATTCTTTTAATACTTGGATGGTTCAAATATTCTTCCACATCAAGTGCAACTTGGAAGGCATGCTCTAGACCATAGATGGGTTGTTTAGCCAGTTCTTGCTTAATATCTACTTTTAATTCTGCTTTAAACTAAGTTATTGCTTGCTCTAAACGTTCTTCAATTTGATTGCACATCTTAAGTTCCTAAAATTACTGCATATATTTAGTCACACTCATGTTTCCTTGCTTTAATACAAAAATCTTTTCACGCATCAATCAAAATAGTTATAAGGTAGATATATTCCTTGTAGCTTAGCTTTTATCTCTTGCCAAGTTTTAATAGGTTGTTGGCTTGGTTATTGTAGATTGCTCTCCACTACACTCCACAATAACTTTGCCAAACCAACCATTTTCATCTTAGCCAATTGAATTCATCGAGAATCCTCCATATCATACCAGTTAAAAAATTCTTCAAAAGAATTAAGCCAATCACAAAATATGATAGCATTAATTTTACATTCGAATTTTGAGACTTCAATCTTGATTTTCTTGGTGATGTCTCTAGCTGTGTCACATCTAGCTCTTCCTTAGAGATGTGGCTGTATTACTTGAAGGTTTTGTGTCACCATAATTAGAGTTTTAGATGTTCTTTCATCAGTAGATTGTGCTAGCCCCTTCAACAGCGTTTCAATTGTTGTAGATAAATTCTTTAACTGCTCCCTCACTTCTTGCATATTGCTTTCTAGGCGTTCAACTCTTGAACTCAACTCAGTATTAGTCACCATAGTTGTGCTTTAATACCAACTGACAAAGGACAAGGTAGTGGGCATGGTAATAATGGTGAATGTGAGAGGAAAATTAGGAAAATTAGCCTATATTGCAACCTAAGGTTCTTAGACTTTACACCTAAGGGAACATTGCATCTCATAATCTAAAAGAATGTTTATTAACTAGAAAAATCTACCTTTGAAAGGCTACACAAGTGCCTATTTTTAGAAAAATAAAGTTTAAGAAACTCTACTCAAATATAACTCTTCTTCTATGTGAAAACTAATTTATATAAAATAAGGACTCTATCTAAAGATAAAAATCTAATCAAAACCAATCCATATAGAACAAGAACTCCATCTAAAGATAAAAATCTAATCAAAATAAATCTTATCTACCTTAAAAGATAAAATCTAAAATATTTAAAATAAATTCTAATTAAACCATTCATTATCAGTCATATCCCAAATCAAAGTTTGTGTTTTTGAATCTACACATCTCTTGTAAATCTTAAGAGGTTGTTGCCAACGTGTTGTATCAAAAGCATTTTTGATCATACCCACTAAGTCATTCAGATCGATCTCATCATCTATCTCCTCTGGTGGCAATGTTGCTAATGTCATCCATATAATGTTTCCAAATGAATCATCAGGCGACCTAGGAATGCCTTTCCATGCCATATTCACTATGTGTCTTATTGCAGAGGGGCGTGTATATCCCAAGTTAACCTTTGACATATTGATAGCGCATTTCCATATCAATGCAAAATCTAGTACAGTCCCCGGATCATGTTGATCCAAAATGTCTTTAGTACATTTTAGATACCAAAATGTCAAGAAAGATCATTGGCATGCAACAATGAATGGTGGCAAGATTTTTTGCAATGTTTAGCACCAAAAAACGCAGAAAAATGGTGTAGATCAAGGCGAATGGCGAATTGGATGGCAAAGTCAAAGAGGTAAAATAGTGAACAAATAGATAATGGAATTCAAAGGCGACTAAAATCTAAAGACGAATAAGATGATGATGACAATCATAACTATGGAGAAATCAAATGGTGGATGGTTATGGTCTATAATAAGATGAAGACAATAGTAGAATTGAAGACTAAAAGTGGCTCTATTGATCAAAAACTGGAAGCTATTGGCAAAGGCAATTCTATAGTCAATAATAATTAAAGATGATTGAATACAATTGGCGACGAACAGGCACTACAAATGGTGGTGAAATTGATCACCGGAGAGTGAACTTCAATGACAATAGCCATGATTATAGGATCCAATAAAAACTTGGTGACTGCAACTAAGGTGGCAGTGATGGTGATTGAAAAGCAGAGAACTGAAAGATGATTAAAGACACTTCTACAGGTGGTAGTGAAGCAATTGGCAAAGGCGTTTTTATGGTTGATGATGATTAAGGATGATTGAAGACGTGGGGATGAACAGACACCACATATGTTGGTGAGATTGATGACCAAAGAGGGAACTTTAATGACGATAGCAACGATAGTAGGATGCAATGAAATCTTGGTGATTGCAACTATGGTAGCAATGATTGCTATTGAAAAGAAAAGAATTAAAATAAAATTAAAGAGCAGTCGAGAAATAAGAGTGAATATAATAGGGAAGAAAAATATTTAATGGTGTCCCGAGCGTAATCACCTCGAAGGGCTTGCTCTTCTCATACTCTGTTCTTCTTATGGGATTGTTTAGTCCTAGATTGTGAGAGCTTCCCTTCTTTAACAATTCAATTCAAATTCTAACTCTTGCTTCTTTGTGTTCTTCTCAAATTCTCTAAACCTCTAGTCTTTGATTGAATGTAGAACTCTTCCTTCAATTATCATATCCTTAATATTTTCTACTCAACTTGTAATCTTTTAGGGGATGTTTGGTTAAAAGGTATGAATTTCAAGAATCAAAATAAAATTGTTTGAATTAATGGAATGAGAATGAAGATATGAGAATAAAACCCTTAAGGTATGACTTTTATGAAATCCAACTAAATTGGTGGATTTCAAGTGAAACCTATGGACGAAATCTAAGGAAAAAAAATGAATATTTTTATTTTTCTTTATAAAAGGTGATTTAAAATAAAAAATAATTTAAAAATATTATAAATTAAATTATTTTTTCAAAAACAATTTTTTGATTAAAATATTTTTAAAATTAAAAAATATTATTTTTTATCAAAAATTTTAATTAAAATAATTTTAAAATATTATAAATTAAATTTTTTAATCAAAAACAATTTTTTTAATAAAATAATTTGTTTAATAAAAAACAATTTAAAAAAATGTAATTTAATAATTTAAAAAATTTTTAATAAATTAAATATTGTAAATTATATTTTTTGATAAATTAAAAAAATAATTTAAAAATATTATAAATTAAATTATTTAAAAATAATATAAATTAAAAAAATTAAAAGTAATCTAAAAAATTAACAATTATATTTCTAAAACTTATGATAAAATTTCTTTTTTATTGTTTTCTCTAGGAAAAAAAGATTTAAAATTAAAAATGGTCTAAAAAATTGTAAATAAAATTTTTTCTCGTTAAAAATTTTACAATTTTTATTTTTTAAAAATTTTATTAAAACTATAATTTTAATTTTAATTTTAGAAATTAAAGAAAAATTTTAAAACTGTTAATTTTAAAATACTTTTTATTAAGAACAAAATTGACAATCAAATGATTTTCATTCCGAAAAATATACAAACCAAATATCAACAATGATAATCAAATCTATTCCAGAATATGAACTAAACAATTAATATCGGAATTCGATTCCAATTTCGATTCCTGTAGTTTTTGATTTCGATTCTGATTTTAATTTCGATTACTGAATACGAACCAAATGCCACCTTAGATTGTATTGACATTCATAATAACGAACATAATGAATTATTATGAAAAGATTTAGGAATAATTAATATATGTTAAATGCATAAAACAGATTTCGTGCATCACATGTATAATCGATTAAGAAACTTGTTTTTCATATATTGTTTATAATTAAATCCTTAGCAGAGATAAGGGGATTATTTTATAACAATAAACTTAGTATGACTTGAGAGACCAACTAAGCTAATTTCTGATTTGATTGTAAATTCAGAAAAGAATAAATCAACACTAAATTTTTAGAAAATAAAACAAATAAAGAAAACAATTGGATGTCCCTGTGATATTTATCCCTGTAGAATTTATTTTTCTTTATTTGTACGTCAATCTAAGGTTAGTAGATTTTAAAGATATTTCTCATTTATTTTATTTTCTAAATATTATGAATAGTTGGTTAGGTTAATAATTAGACAATAAATCTCATGAGAATGATATCCTATTAATTACTTTATTATTTGAATGATTTGGGGTTGAGATTGGACTTGAATTTGAAAATGGATTTAAACTAATTGGGCTTGAATATTGGGCTCTGGACTCGGGTTGAAAAAGGATCTGAGTGTAAACGTCGACCAATTTGATTTGAACCTATATTTTGGTTATTATCATTTTTTTTTATAAGGAGACGCAATTCAATAGGATCAAATTGGAGAAGGGACGATGAAAGTGAAGAAATCCTACTGCTGACATTATTATCATTTCACAAATGTTAATCAGTTGAACCAGATACCTTATGTTTAGAGCTAATTTTAACAAAGAGTTTCGCCATCTTTAAATCACAAAAGTGGTAGCCCTTGATGTTATCTTTTTAACACCATCTGAATTAGGTCAATCGAAATTCTCTAATTCAAGATATGAATTTTTTTTTCAAGACAACTCTAGTTGTATTTTCTTACTTGACACCTAATTTCGGCTACATTTTTCTCCAATTTGCATGCTAAATCTAATCAAGTGCTAAATTAGAGATTTGAAATCTATCTTCAAGCTTTCTAACGCATCTTAAATTGTTTTAATTTGATAATTGTTGCGCAAGTTATGTTTTTTTTTTTTTGAAATATACTCTTGGCCACAATGATATTCAAAATGTTCAAATTTTCATTCTTTTATGCTCGTTTTCCACACAAGTTAGCGGACCTATTCTTAGAAATTTTGAGCAAGAAGAATTTGACAAAATTTTTAAAAAATTTCTCACTTTGCTAAAATCTGTAGGTTAACATTCCATTGTGTGAGACATTTTTACAGATGCATAATTATGCCGAATTTATGAAGAAGATGTATCCTAATAAGAGAAAGCTAGAGGCAATTGACATAGTGGTGCATCTTATGAATGTAGCAAAATCCTGTAAGAACGAATCCCACCAAAATTCAAAGATCCAGGATGGAGTTTCTTAGTCCTTTGTACTATATAATACTCTTCATTTGATAATTCTTTATGTAACGTTGTGCAAGCATGAATGTGATGCCCCTCTCGTTATTATTTTTTTTTTTCTCTCTAATTTAATGAGACGATGGATATTCAATTAAATAAAATATTAAAATATTCTAATGGTCCTTCATTTCTGGATTCGTCGTTAAGGATTCTAACGATGAAATTGAAACTTTGTTGGACTAGAAGATTTTGACTGAGAATCGATGGGTGAAGTTGCCATTGGAAGAGAATTTTGAGAACGGCATGATTCATTTTTAGACCTTTTACAGGTCAAAATTGGACAAGGAGACATTAGGTAACATTGACTTTTCATTCATTATGATTGCCGATATCTCATGGACCGTGATTGAGTCTTCTACGTGAAGTTGTACCCCTCGGTTTCACATACAATCATTTGTCCTTGCCTCTCAAGCCCAAATCTCAAACTTTTTTCTCGCTCTCAATCTCTCTCACTCTCTCTGCCTTTGATTACCTAGAGACCACGATAATCGTAAAATTATACGTATTCATGAAGGCTCAAACATAAAATTTCAAAAAAAAGTTATAGTAAGAACTCTAAACCATTAAACTGTTCCCTTAGATACCTCTCAATCTCTATTTTAATTGTGAAGAGACATGATTCAAACATAGTTAGTACAATATCTGGATGCCCAAAAGCCCGGCGTGACATCCATAGTTATAAGGGGCTCAACTATTGAGCTAAACCACAAGCTAACTGATTAGGATGGCACTACCGATTCACAAACGTATTTGGTAAGAACTAATGGTTATCCTCTTTATTTGACCGATATTTTAAATGATAATGATTTCAAATCTCTGATATTTGAAATCTGAAATTTTTGGATCTCTTCGTAAGAAAACTAGGATTATGATGCCCCGAATGTTCCACGGTACTCCATATAAAATCTTTCGATACGTCGCAATTAGATAAGTTCCCTTGACTTGACACTCAACACAAATCACAAGGAGATCTGTCCTCCTTTCCTCTCTGAGTCGGTTTCCATTCTTTTTCAAAAACTGCTCTTTTTGACTTGAGTGTTGGAGGTTTCTCCGCTAGAAAATCCTCCGACTGTCTTTTACAGGTCTCAAGCCTCTTCACCAAGCATCCGATCGAGTCACAAGGAGCCGAATCTGTGAAACCAAAACCCACCTCCAACGAATTAGCATCGTCCGTGGGAAATAGACTAATCCCCAGTCTTTCTCACCAACCTTTGTCACCAAGTGAAACATGTCTACAGTCAAGAGAAAAATGCCAATTATCGGATTCGATGATAATGATCTGATCGGAGTTGACCATAGTTGCAATGATCCTCTAGTCATTACCATTAGAATAAGATCTCATACAATCAAAAGGGTCCTCATCGATTAGGCCGCGGACTGCGACATCCTTACTTGGGATGCTTTTTAATGAATGGAACTTAATGCTTCACATTTTCAGCTCCCAACTAGATCCCTCAAGGATTATCCAACAAACACATTTATCCAGAGGGAATCATTCCCCTCATTGTGACTTTGGGGACTCCTCCTAACTATGCAACTATCAAAGCCGTCTTCTATGTGGTGAAACTATTCTCACTGTACAACGCCATCTTTAGCCGACTGAGTCTAGATGAGCTAGAAGCACTACCCAACACTAGACACATAAAGATGAAGTTTAGGATATTAGAAGGGGTTGTTACTATCTGTAGTGATCTTGACCCTTACGGCTTCTTTGCAAATGGAGACAGACAGGAGAATTTTTCAATTGGCATCCTAAAACTCAAAGGCAATATCGAACCAATGAACAAACTAGAGTTGGGAGAAGAAGTAATTGAAATCCCTCTAGCCGATGACCCTACTCGAACTATTCGAATCGGAGCTGGCTTGTTTACATCCTTACGAGAGGCAATTGTTAGTTGTTTTCAATGGTACTCCTGAGTCTTCGGTTGGTCCCGTGAGGACATGCCCCACATCAATCCTTCTGTTATTTCTCACAAGTTAATCGTAAATTCTGGCTACAAGCCAATCAAGCAGAAAAAGAGGGTGTTCGCCCTCAAACGTCAACAAGCCATCAAAGAAGAGGTCCAAAAATTATTGACAACTGGGTTTATCCGCAAAGTCAAGTATCTCAAATGGCTAGCCAATGTTGTCCTAGTGAAAAAAGCCAATGGTAAATGGAGAATGTGCGTAGACTTCACAAATCTCAACAAAGTATGTTTAAAAGATAATTATCCTCTCTCAAACATCGACAAATTGGTGGATAATTCTTCAAGCCACCAATTCTTAAGTTTCACAGATATCCACTCGGGGTATATTCAAATATGAATGGCACCTGAAGACGAAGAGAAAATAAGTTTCATCACTGAGTTTGGTACGTACTGTTACTGAGTCATGCCTTTCGATCTAAAGAATGCGGGAGCAACCTTCCAACAGTTGATCAATGAAGTCTTTAAAAGTCAACTCGACCAAAACATAGAAGCGTACGTAGATAACATGCTTGTCAAAAGTATCAATGCTAAGACTCATGTTGTTAACCTTGAGGAAACCTTTCAGACGCTCGAATGCTACAACATGTGATTGAACCCTGCCAAATATACCTTCGGTATCGCGTCGGGCAAGTTCCTGGGCTTTATGATCACCAATCGCAAGATCAAGGCAAATCCTGAGAAGATACAAACCATTCTGGATATATTGTTGCCTCAAACTTTGAAGGAGGTGTAGCACCTTACCGGTTGAATAGCGACTTTAAGTCGATTCATGTCGAGATTCAGAAAAAAGTACAAACCTATTTTTGATGCTCTGAAAAGATCTCAACGGTTCGCATGGACATCTGAATGCCAAACGACCTTCGAACGACTCAAATAGTACCTCATAACCCCTCCACTGATCTTCCATCTGATTCCTGATGAGAAAGTCTACATCTACCTTTCTATTTCTAATCGGGTGCTTTGCTCTGTCCATGAAAGACATGACTCAACTATTCAGAAGCCGATTTAGTACATTGGTCAGATACTCAAGGAAGCTAAAGTCAATTATCGACCGATCGAGAAGATAGCATATGCTTTGGTTATTTTGGCTTGGCACCTTCAGCCATACTTTCAGTCTCATACCATCGTGGTGTTTAACGATTAGCTGTTAAAACAAATCCTCTAAAAGAGAGACATTTATGGTTGTTTAATCAAGTGGAGTGTCGAATTGGATGAATTTGACATCCAACATCAACCTCACCCCGTAATCAAAGGCCAAGACTTGTCCGACTTCATTCTCGATTGCACCCTCCCGATGGCAATCGAACCTGAGTTCACTGAGAGCCCTAACAAATGGTAATTGCCAGACCGGACCATACATGTCGACGGATCCTCAAACTCTTTGGGTAGTGACGTCGTGTTTATTCTAATGGGTCTAGACAATTTCAAAGCAGAATATGTCATCCGTTTTGACTTTAGAGCCACCAACAACTAAGCGGAGTATGAAGCCTTGCTCACAGGACTCCAAATTATAGTTAACATGGGAGCCCAAAGTGTTTGGGTATTCACCGATAGTCAACGGGTTGTCGAACAGATCAAAGAGGCTTACGAGATTAAAGATCCAACCATGACCAAATATCTAAGCTAGTTACATGAGACAATGGCCAAACTAAACAGAGTCAATATTCAGCAAATCCCCCACTCAGAAAATGCACGAGTCGATACGCTCTCCAAATTAGCCAGCTTAGATTCAGTTACTTTTAGCCGAATGGTTTATATCGAAAGCTTACCATATCCCAGTATAGATAAGCCTAAAGGGGTTCTAGTGATGGATCAACCTCATAGTTGGAAAAATCCAATCGAAACATATCTGAAAGACAATTGATTGCCTGACTCATGACTAGAGATAACAAACTAAAGTGAAAGCCACCCATTATGCAATCATCGACCAGAAACTATACCAAAAGTCCTTCACTCATTCGTACTTGGGATGTTTGACCTCGGAAGAGGGAGACTATGTCCTTTGGAAAATCTATAAAGGGATATGTGGTAGTCACCTAGGGCCTTGAAATTTAGTCCACGAAGTCCTACGACAGGGGTACTACTAGCTGACCATGAAGATCGATTTGAATAACTATGTTAAGAAGTTCAACAAGTGCCAACGATTCTCTTCAGTTCCATGACTGTATTCCATTGAGCTGAGCCCAATAGCGGGCCTATGGTCATTCACCCAATGGGGGATAGACATCCTTAGACCATTCCCACTAGCTACTGAACAGTAGAAATTTCTTATAGTGGTTATCGATTATTTCACTAAATGGGTAGAGACCAAACCTCTAGCCCAGATAGTAGCAGTCAAGGTTCAGTTGTTCGTGTGAACTCATATAATCACTTGGTTCGACATATCGTGTGTTCTTATCACGAATGATGAAAAACAGTTTGACAATGCTTACTTTTGGGAGTTTTACGGAAAACTTGAGATCAACCATTGATTCTCATCGGTCTCTCATCTATAGACTAACGGATTTGTAGAGATAACCAATAGAACGATCCTTCAAGGGCTAAAGACTATGGTAGATGATGCTAAAGGATGATGGATAGATTAGCTATATAGCATCCTCTGGTTATATCGCACCACGCTCCGAAGGGCAAACAAAGAGACTCCATTTAGCCTAACATACGGAAGTTAGGCTGTTATACTGGTGGAGATCAGGATTCATTTACTCTGGGTAACCAAGTATGATCTCGAATAGAATGAATCTTCCTTGTGCGAATGCCTAGACCTACTCCTTAAGTTATAGGAATTCGCATTTGCTCGAATGGTTGCATATTAACAACAAATAACACAGTATTACAACCGGAAAGTCAGGAGTCAAATATTCAAACCAGGCGATCTGGTACTAAGGAAGGTAGAAACTACCGGTCAACTCTAATCTGGTGGCAAGCTAGCCCTTAATTGGGAAGACCCTTATCAGATACACTATATAGTTGCCTGGGGGCTTATCGTCTTAATAACCTAGACGGATTGGCTGTACCTAGGATCTGGAATGCAAAGAACCTACAAATCTATTATTAGCAAGTCATGTCATTCTCTATGAATAGAGGTATTTCTTATCGAGTAAGCTTATTACACTCTTCTTTACGATAGTTTCATCGGCTGATTGCTAACATTTTTACTCCTAATAGTCGTTATCTATCAAATGGATCTATCTTCCTGAATAGACCTCTGTTACTCTGTCCTATCGAAGGGATCTATCTCCTCAAATGGGCATCTATCGCCCTATTTTATCAAAGGGATCTATCTCTCCGAACGGGTTTTTGTCACTCTGTCCTATCGAACAGATCTATCTCTCTGAATGGGTCTTTGTCGCCCCTTCCTATCGAAGGGATCTATATCCCTGAACAGGTCTTGGTCACCTCGCCTTACCAAAGGAATTTCCACATCAAGGGACAGACTAAGCATATTTTCCCCTACAAATTAGACAAGCATAAGTACAACTCTCTGTGACATTTGCACAAACTGGCCGATCACATGAACAACTTGACAATGGTATCACATGGGAGGATATACGAAAGGAATTTCACCAGAAACAACAAGAAGACAAGTAAGTAAAGCAAACTTCTTTTATTCTCATATGACGAATATATGAGCAAGCATGTTTTACAAGTCCCTTAGTTGGATCGATTACATCGAAATAAATACATAAGGTGTCACGCCCCGAACCGGGATCGTGAACAGTCGCCCGTTGCCCTGAATGCCGACTGTATTTCTACAGAAAATCGGACAGAACCTCCCCATAAATCTGAGGTCTCCCATGTACAATTCAACCTGTTTAAACCTGTATAATTCAAAATTCATCCTAAAAATAAAACAAGTGGCCATCCCGGCCTCTCAAAAATCCATCAACCATAGCAAACATCCAGAACAACGCCAGGCTAAGTAAATCACCAACAGTCCTAACCACAGACCTCTACTGTCATGCCCAACTACAGCATGAGCAGTCGCCACATCGAGCGGACCTAAATTTTATATAATATACAATAGTTTCCCAAGTAAAGAGTTTAAATGTTTACAAATGCATCAATGCAAGCATAATATGAGAGTTTCACAACAATGTCCATAAATATTACAGTCATCCCATAAAAATGTACACGGTCAACACGGACCTCAATATCCAGACCACGCAGGGTCGAAATAAAGTGCTAAATTCGTATTTTAAATTTAATTTAAACCTTACCGTCGAGAAGAACCAACCCGCCCAGGATGAACTGAAATCTCTAGACTCTGAAACGTCGCTCTAGCACAACGATCATGTCTGAGGGAGGAAAGAAGAGGGGTGAGTATCTATGGGATGATACTCAGCAAGTGAGGGGAAGGACATCATGCTATCAATATCAAGTGTGAACTTGGAGTGTCAAAGCATGTAATACAATATCGGGTATATGAAAACAGCGTGCAGTTTTAAACATATCTCAAGACACACATCAGAAAATAACATATGCATCCATCCAAGTATCAAATCACATGAGAAGAGTGGCCGAATAAACAACCCGGGCAATGGTCCACATCGACCAAGGACGGGCGCATTGGAGGTTTTCACAATGCAAATATCAAATAATGGCTCTCTACCCCAATGTTGGCCACAGACTACTCCAACTAGCCTGTAAATAATAATAATAATAATAATGATATACATATAAATAGTCAGCCGTGTATGATACCCCCGCCCAGTGCTAGACAGAGATACAACTCACGTACTCCCCCAATGAGGGTTCAACCTGGGACAACCATACACACGACAATCTGGCGGATAACTCCGGCCGAAGAGTATCCGGACACAAGGGGTGCCGCTACCAAACGTCCTTCGTAGCTACGGAACAATATCAAATCAGCCGGGCATGTGGCCCCATGCATCCCAACACCATATCAGCCGGGCATATAGCCCCATGCATCGTATCATAATATCAGCTGGGCATACAGCCCAAAAGGTACGTATAAATCCATTCAAATCATGTGCCAATATAAGTGGAAGCATTAAAACACGTCAATATATCAAAAAGGTGGCACAATATTCAGTTATCAAACTCATGGATGCATATCAATAAAATCAGTAATTGGGACACTCCAATGGTCACAAAAATATGTATATAAATACTTATCAAAATCCAAAAGTTCAATTTTCACACGTATAGAAAATCATGTCATTTGAAAATCGGTAAAATATGGTTTATCAATCAATAGTAGATGTCGTAGTCCCACTCACGGTATGGGAGAGGGTATTGCACTCCCCAATAATATCACGAATCGAACCAAACTCGACTCCTCGAGTCTCTAAGAAGTTAACCTAATCAAATAATCACGAATTTCATCAATTTTTCAACTATTTTCAGGATTTATCATTTTCCTTAAGTTCGTACAAACTCTAAATTCTTCAATTTATAAATGTACTCCAATGTAATCAATTTCATTCCATTTATAAATAAATAACGAAATCCAAACCAATCTAAATTCAAACCTAAAACCGTTCAAAATCGAAAACCAATCTAAAATAACTAAATTTCCTACAAGATGGAAAAATCTTTGAAAAATCATACAATTTTCATTTCTCATCCAATTTCTTCAAACCATATGTCATTTTAAAGGTATTGAAGCCTATTTTCATAATACGGAAATTGTATTTTGATTTCCTATATGCAGGGCAACTTAAAATGAAAAAGACTGCATATATCCTTAAACTAAATCTCAATTTTTGATTGTTTTCATGCATTCGTCAAATTAAACTCTAAGAGAAGTCATTCTAATCAAGTAGATATAATTCTATTATCCGGAACAACCCAATTTGTATAACATTCTATATTTAACCTTATTAATTACATATAAGATCAAACGCGCATTTCAACTCTCTTCTTACAATCATCCTAACATATACAATACACTCTTACTCTAATTTACCCTAAATTCGTCCAAATAAATCGAATAGGTTCGAAATCCCTCACCTAGGGTTTTCTCGAATCGCAGACCTAACTTCTGAATGCACTTCGATCAATCCAAGACCTGCAGTATTCCCAATTCAAAACGAATTCTAACAGTTAGACTAAACCACTTAATAGTATTAACTATAGAAATAAAAATCAGAAATCGGCCTTTACCTACGCAGTGAGAGGATCGCAGAAAACCGTCGCGGCCTAGGGTTTCTGAGGCTTCTTGTTGCTTGCAGTGGGCTCTTGAAGGAGAGTGCAGACTGCTCGAGCGAGCGGGCAAGGAAAGCAGCGTTGCAGCCGCGCGCGCGGGGGAGCCGTCGCGCGCTCCAGTCGAGCGTGCAGAGCTGTCGCGCGCGCAGGGGACAGTCTCACGGGGATCACGGGCGCGTAAAGGCTGTCTCACGCGAGCAGTCGCACACTGTTGCGCGAGTAGGGAGTGAGAGATAGGGAGAAACAGAGAGAGAGCCGAGGGTCTATCGTGCGTGGGGAAGGAGAGAGAGAGAAGGGAGACTGAGAGACAGAAAGGGACGTAGAGAGTGGAAGATGGGTGGTGGTGGTGGTGGTGGCTGTATGGCGGAGGAAGCGAAGAGAGAGATAGACTCGCGGGAGAGAGAGGGAGAGTACGACTGCGAGAAGAATAGAGAGAGAATCGAAGGGAAAGAGAGAGAATAGGGAGTGGAAGACGAACGGTGGCGGTGGCGGCCGCTCGCAGCGATGAGAGAGACGAGAGCGAGAACGACAGTGAGAGGTAGAGAGGGAGAGAGAGAGAACCGAGAGTGGGAAGGAGAGGGAGAGAGTTGATCGGTGGCTGGGTGGTGGTTGACGGCCGTCTACGGCGGAGGAGTGAGCGGTGCAGCGGCAGCGCGGTGCGGGAAGAGGAGAAGAAGAAGAGTCGTGTGGGAGAGAGAGAGAGTAGAGAGAGAGAAGGGAAAGAATTAGGGCCTTTAGCCCTAATTCGATGTTTGTTTTTTTTAAAATAAATTAATTAATACATAAACAAATATATATATACCCACTTTTCTCTAGAATATAAATTTTATAAAAATGAGATTTACTGCAATTACGAACACAATATTTTAAAATATACCAAAAGTTCGATTTAAAAACCCCAAAATCGAAAATCAATAAAAAATTAAATATTTTTCCATATATATAAAAATTGAGGATCATTTTATTAAATTCAAAAACGGAAATAATATACGAACACCATAGTGTCGGTGTTACATAAGGTGACCATGGTTTCGTTCCCAAACAAAAAGGTTGCAATGACCAAACTATAAATAACAATAGAGATTTTAGAAACAGTAAAACAAGGAACAACAAAAAACAATCTGTAGCCCAATTAGAGAAGAAGACTACAGAAAATAGGGCGAGGAGGATGTGTGATGGCCGAAAATAGACCAAGAGAGCACATCAGGATTCAAACCATCAGACATTCCAAAAGCAAAGAGAATATAAGTCAGATGATGGACTCAACTTGGAAGGAACTTTTTATCTTAATCCCCCCACTTGAATCAAGAACCCCGACAGGAATGTTGGTGGATCCCATCATGGCATTCAAACACCGAATGGCATGACGAGCCCTCATATCAATAGTCCCCGTTCTTGATGAAAATGCCTCTCTAAAAAGCATGCAAATTAAGTGGAAAGGTTTACACCACCTCGCCTTCCTACATTGCATTAGTTCCGAATTAAATCAAGTAGAAAGTTAGATGTGTTAAAACTAGTGGAAGCCGGAACGATTGAGGCAAAAGGGGGATTTACGTCCCATCCACTTTAATTTCATATCAGTTGTAGACAATTCGCATGATTTCAAAAGACATGTGTCGTAAACTTTTGTGCCCTTCCAACTTCTCGAGAAGCGAACTTCACTCATGGCGTCTCTCTTATAATTCGACATTATGAGTCAGGGGTAAATGATGAGATATGATTCAAACAACAGTCGGTACAATATCCGGGTGTTCGAAAGCCCAACATGACACCCATGGTCACTAGGGGCTTAGTTCTTGAGTTGAACAACAAGTTGACTGATCAGGATGGCACGACCGATCCACTAGCATATTTGGTAAGACTGAACGGTTATCCTCTTTGTTTGACCGATGACTACCGAACACCTAAGGAATCGGCCGCTTCGGCTCTTGAACGGTAATACTCAACCAAATCTCATCTTGATTAGATTTCTTATCTCAGTACAAAGCATATCTCGTGGATAAGGAAGAAAACTTTTAAAAATCTAATTGATAAAGGAAAGAATATCCACGTATGATCAAAATTCTTAAATGATAACGATTTCAAATCTCTGATATTTGAAATCTGAAATTTTCGGATCTTCTCGTAAGAGCTCTAAAGTTGTAACATCCCGAATGCACACGACTCTCATATCATCTAAAAGCTTTTGATACATCGTAGCCACGTAAGATTTTTTGACTTGACACTCGATACACAAATCATAGCAGATCTGTCCTCACTTACTCTTTGAGTTGTTTCGATTCTTTTTCGAAAACCGATCTTTTTAAATTGAGCATCAGAATCTCCCCCACCAGAATACCCTTTGACGGTTTTTTACAAGCCCCACCGAACATCTGATCAAGTTACAAGGAACCGGATCTATGGAGTCAAAACTCACTTCCAACAAATTGTTCTCTATTAGATTTAAAGTTTCAAGGTTTACTACTCTTGCTTACCTTTTTATTTGTGTCCAGCCAAAGAGGATCCGCATTTACTTTAGATTTGCATGGGTCACAATAGTTGGAGGGAACCACGGAAGAAGGAAAAGGAGAGCGCAGTATACTATTACGAGGACCGGAGTGTCGGCAAAAAAAATCCCAGGGTCGGCAGTGACTAAGTTTCTTCAAAGTAGATTCATTTGGTCCATACCACTCAAAGAAGTTATTCCTTCTCTTGGCACAAGATACCAGCAGAGCACTCCCATAGACTTCTCCGATGAGACGCATAGTATGGTTGGATATGACAAGTACAGTACTGAAACCAAGCCAAAGGTTAAGGTACATAGGCTGAAAATTAACAATAGACACTACAAAAAATCATACAGTTTCCGACGATTTTTTTGCTCATTCTCGAGGTTTTATAACTATCACTATTTTTTTTTTTTTTTGTTTACATTATAACTGCCACTATCATTCAACATTTTTAATCCTGTAATCTTTTTCCTTTAGGCCAAAACCATCACCCTTCACCCGATAACAACACAATGAACACCCATTGATCTAGGCTGTATGAATTCTATTAGTGGAGAGATGATCTGAAAAGTGGGCAATAAAAAAATGTTTACTTTTTGAAAACTTACCCTTTTGTTTAAAATATAATTTTTATTTTGTTTATTGGTGACAATTTTTCCTATCGGTTGTATACTTGTACACTATGAATTTTCAAAGTGTAGGATAATAGTATATGAGAGTCGGTTTTTGTTTTCTAAAAGTTTAATCTTGCGCTTTTGGTTTTGCTTTAGTGCTATCTCTGATTCGTCTTCGCTTTCTATTTGAGAACAAACAAATATCCTATAAGTCTTATATATTTAAAAATTTTTCATACATATTTTGGGTAAAATTGTAAGATTTCCTTGGTAAGGAAATAATATTTTGGAAAAATTTATTTATTGCTAGAATGTATTTATTATTTTGCTAGATCAACGTGTCGAACGCGACTCCTACATGACTGAGTGCGGCCCAACACTTGTCTTTAGTGAATCATGTTTAGAGTCCTAATGACTACGGTTTTACTTTATAATTGCATGACATAAGAATTACCCCCTTCATGCGGCATTAAACCGTAAACCTCCTATTTTGTCTGCGTTGGTAATATTTTTCATTCAAAATAAATAATATTTTATAAGAAATGACACAAAATGTAGATGAATACTTTTTTTTTTGTATTTTTCATTAATTGCATAAAATTATACATTATAATATATAATATATAGACCATTCTAGATTATAAGAATTAGGAAACTATCTAAACAAATCACAAAAATAATAGTAAAGCATTCTAGTTTACAAAAAATAGGAAACAATTTAATTCAATTATACAGGAAACTACCAAAAACTGTTAATCCCATAATTTAAGGATAATAAATTTTTTTAAGTAAACTCTACATTCGAACATACAAGATTTTCCATGTAAAAGTCAATTTCTCTCCTAAAATTTTTTTAATTAAATATGCATTGGGTAACTCTATAAATTGTAATAATAGGTAACTCTATAAATTATAGTAATAGTCTTTTAGAAGAATGCATAATTTAGTACTACTTGCCCCTTATAAGGCAAGTAAAGATCATAACCTTATATTCAATTACATTGTGTGCATTGTCAGAACCTACAAATAATCAACATGCCGAGAAAGTTTGTGTACAGAAAAGTTAAAACTTAGGCAATGGCATCAGTCAAGCTTCAACTAGTTTCTCTCCTCTTTCTTGCTCTCGTCTTTGCCCATTCATATGGTATATCCCCCTCTCTCTCTTTTTTCCTTTTTTTTTTTTTGAGTTTACATGAGATTTAAATCCCGAATAACTTGATGAGGAGGGTTGTGACCACTACGCTGTCACAGGATATACCTCTCTCTTATCCTATCCCCCACGAAATTCTGCTAAGAATCCTTAATGAAGAGCATGTTTTTTCTTTCCTAATTATAAATATTTGATTTCCCATGACTTAACTTTCTTTTTGTTTATATAAAATGTAAATTTAAATTAATTTCTTCAAGTTCTAGCACTAATTCTTATTCTTATTATTTTTTTAATTTTTATTATGGTTATAGAAATCAATGAGACGGGCGGTTGCCGCAACATTGGACCGTGCACAACAAGAGAGGCTTGTGGTCAACAATGTGCCGCCATGGGTGAAGATGGGGATTGTGTTCCTGATCCCTCTCTTCCTGGATCTCACTGCTGCTGCATAAACAAGACTAAGAACTAGATCACTAGTAGTTCATTGTGCTTATTTATAATCCAATACATGTTTCACTTCTATGCATTCGTTATTTTAATAAATAAAGTTAGTTTATGAGTGGGAAAGAAAGAGAAAAAAGAAATCGTGCTTTCTTGTGTACCTTTTAAATATGTTTTCTTTAGCTTCGAAATATCATCAATGTCTTACCATGGTAGAATCTTGCCTTTTGATTTGCAAAAGAAAAAAAAAAAGAAGGAATTTATTGTTATCAAAGTCGATGAATCTCGAAATGCAGATTTTGAATGGACTTGCATGTGAACTGATCACTGTCCATAAGAAAATTATACTCATACTATATTTTTTACTAAATTAATAGCAAATTCTTTCATGTTATGCAAATTAAAATATAAATTTGAGAAAACAAAATCTCAAAATTCTCTTAAGAACGAAATAGAAACTACAAAAAAATAAGACTTTAGTGACAATCAAAAGTTGTCACTAAAATACTAAAAGTTGTCACTAAAAGTTTTTAGTGATGACTTTTCACTTGTCACTATCTCATCATTAAATCATTGTTATAAAAAGATCCAATAATAACGAATTTTAAGTTGTCACTGAAGATATAATATAGTGACGAAAATTATCTATTATCACTAAAATAGTGACAACATAATATTGTCACTAATTGTAACCCAAAGTTGTTATAATACTGGTCTATGTTGTCACAAAACATGACAAATCACATAACATTTGTGATAACATCTTCTTGTGACCATAATGACAACTTTCTAGTCATCATTAAAGGAACTATATATTAACAATATTTTGTTGTCACTGATATAGTAACGATATGATGTTATCACTAAACATGATAAACAAAGAAGCATTTGTGACGACTTCTTACTATGAATACAGTGACAACATTTATAGTCATCATTAAATATAAAATATGGTGACAACTTGTTTGTCGTCATTGAGATAGTGATGATAAGATGTTGTCACTAAACATGATAAATTATGAACCATTTGTGATAACTTTTTTGTTATAACAATAGTGACAACTTTTAAAGTCATCATTAAAAATATCATATAGTAATGACTTTTTTGTTGTCACTGATTAAGTTATAATATTTTATATAATATCATAGAGCTGTATTTGTATGTCCATATGAAGTCTAGTAATTAAAAATTAAAAGGAATCCAAGCACTTGGTTTTTCTCATCCCAGAGAAGGGGGAGAGAGAGAGAGAGAGAGAGAGGGAGAATTGCTTTAAAAATCAAACTGAACAAAAAACTAAGCCATTGTTTTTGTTTGTTTCTTTTATGAATTGATTTTTCGTTGCTGGGACAAAAACAAATGTTGCAGAAGTCCATCAGTGTAAATTCCAATGAAGAAAACAAATATTTTTTCATCAGTAAAACTGTGGAACATGAAACTATCAAAGATTCTAATAGGATCGAGGAAGAGTAACAACCCAGACTCTAATAACCCCATCAGTGTAGCCACAAAATAAGGTGCTTCCATCTGCGTTCCAGTTCAAACTCGTGCAGTAAACAACCTACAAGAAAACAAATATTTGAGTTTCAGGATAAATGAAAAGAAAAATGAAAGGAAAATAAATGATTCGAACTCTATTAATTAGCATAAATGAAAACAAACATGCAAATCTACTTATTTCAAACTCTATTAATTGGCATAAATAATCTGACCTCGACTATGCAGTACATAGCATATGAGGAAGTCATTACACGTACAATATCAAACATGTGCAATGGCGGGAATTGATGAATTCATATATGAATTTTGGCTGAAATTATGCGATCCCAGGGTAATGTTTAACAGATACAAAAGCAAACATCAATTTTGGGTTAATTTCCTCTCTTCACAGTGCTCTAATTATTGACTTTTATACTAAGATTTCTATTTTTTCATCTTGGGACACATTTTTGACTACTTCATTGCAAGGTGCTCATCCCATTCTTCTAATTCTTCATTTAGATCTCTTTTTATTATATTATTTAGTTTCCAAATGCTCATACTTCCACCTGCTGGCTAATTCATTTTGAGAACTAAGGTTCCTTCTGCAATAAGGGCTTGCTTATGGTCATTAATACTTAATTAAAGAACTTATCATAGTCATATTGAGGACAACATAAAAATTTTCTCAAAATGTAAAAATCCATACCACGTGATATCACAATCAGAGTAGAGTTTTCTTTTCTTTTCTTTTCTTTTTTCTTTTTTCTTTTTTCCTTTTTTTTCCAAAGCATAATGCATTTAATGCACCAAAGTATTAGGCATTCCTGTCGGAACCCAAGTAACTATGCATGGCTATAATACAAAAAAGGATCATAAAAAGTACCTTGATACATCCCCTATCACATGAAGCAATAGTTGACCATCTAAAGTTAACCAACCGAGCAACATCATCCCTAATCAAAAAACAACGAACACATCAAACTTCAGCTGTTCAATCATCGAACAAAATAAATAATATGGCTGCTAAAATAAAAACTGATTCATGAGAATTCTCAACACAAGCAATTGGTACATATTTCAGAATCAGAATCAAAATAAATAATATTGCTGCACGAAATCCTCTCATTGTAGCTTGACTATCCACATTTCAAAATCAGAATCTAGCCTACAAGAAAGCACAAGACAATAATGGAAAAACCATATTCAGGACATGGTACACAACATGGTGCATATACATAAGAAATACAAGATTACAGCACAAACATTAACAGCAAGCACATCAATAAATACAGATGTTAGAAAACATAATATCATTTCCAATTAACACATTACATACACCATCTAACAAATGTAAAACTCAAAGCCCAACAACCAGAAATCAATTCATAAAAGGAACAAACAAAAATTTTTAAGACTTCTATGCTTATCACATATTTATCAGTTGTATTTTGCCATTGTTCCTACACTACCAATTGCCAAAATGTTCCTGCCACATACTAAACAGGCTCATGGATCCAACAAACTGTGATATTGTATGTGTATGATGTTGTCTATGTATACAATCTGTCCCTATGTAAGAAATACAAAGGGTTAACTAAATGGTGTATAGGAAAAAAAGCCCTCAAAAGGTGTTATTTGATTATTTTGTATAATCAAGATAGAAATGTTAAAAACTGAAATGAATCCAAACTCACATTTTTAAACACCACGTTCAGCCACTAATTGTGTGAACATATTCATCATGGATTCAAGACGGTGTTCAAGCAATGCTTGTTTTTCTCTTAACATAATAATCTCATCATTCATTTGAGAAGATCTATTTTCAGCTTCATCAGCTTTCTTTGCCAATTCATCAGCTTTCTTTTCAGCGTCACAGGCTTTCTTCTCAGCTTCATCAGCTTTCTTCTCAGCTTCACAAGCTTTCTTCTCAGCTTCATCTGCTCTTTGCTTGTTCCGTTGAACATCATATTCAATTTGTTTGCTTGTTGATACATGCCCTCTATAACCTGGTAAGTTCCCAACTTTCATAATGCAAATTTCTCTGGGAGTCATTGATGTAGTTTCTTCCATTTCCTGCATCGCTTCCTGAAATAAAAAATTATATTGTTAAGAACCTAAAATGAGAAAAAAAAATTATAAAGTTATGCCATTAGATACTTGTGTATGACTTACCAAAGTGTCTTTTGCCTTTTCACTTCCCCAAGTACCTATCTTCCTTCAAAAGTGGCCATATTGATACAAGTCGATAAGAGAAACTTCAATTCCTTCAATTCTTCGCTATTGCAATCATAAATAACATCAAGATATTACTTTTCTATATAAATTGATGAAGGAAAAACATAAAATGAGAGGCTTGTACCTTCTCCTTAGCAATCCTCGCGAGAGATTTAGTGTCACAAAATGTTTTGTTGTCATTATGAGCTCGATTTTTCTTTTTACGCTCACTCATTTTCTAAAATCACTCATTAGAATACTACGGTAGTAACATTTGCAAGGTACTAATACACAAAATAAACATTTAGCAAAATATCCTACCTTACAAGAATAACAAAGTCACGTCTCCAACAACATCTGTAAAAATACTACATAATAAATTATGTCAAGATGGAAATCCATAAATTTTCTAAATTCACAGCAATAGGAAAAAGAATCAGTAAATAAATCAGTTTTGTTTATACAAGATTGTTTCATATCTAGTTATGTATTGACAACTAGGTTAAAAAGAAATTGATCAAATTTCAACGCAACATAAGATGTAATAATAATGTATATATTAAACTTCAAGAAGATGGAAGCTCCTTCATGACTGAAAAATGGAGAGATATAGTGCATGTGTATGTATACGTATACAAAGCATAAGAGAGATACTAGAATGGACTAGCAAGTAAAAAACAAATAGAATAAATTAAAAAAAAAAATGCAACAATAGGTTAAACATGCAGTAAAAGATCCCCCAAATAAAATTTACTTACCAAAAAATAAAATAGAAAAAAAATGAGGGTAGAGGATAGATGGATTCTTAATGTCATGCGATAATGGGGCATATTGAAATAATTTGTAGTCTCATTAAAGCCCTCTGGACACAGCTTTAACAACATATATACACAACTTTAACACTTTTAGTCTCATTAAAGCCCTCTGGACTCACATCATCAAAGGCCCTAGATGCTGAAGCATAAAAACAGTTCTATCCCATAATATTTAAGGAATCCCCGTAAAAACAGTTCTATCCCATAATGCAACTGCATAATCTTCATTTGTGGGTGATCAAGTGTTAAAAAATAAAAATAAAATGTAGAACTTGCAAGAAAGGCATGGAACCAAACAAAAAAACAATTATACCTGCACCTTTCCATCTCAAGTATTATACTTATCAGGAACCAGTTTATGTAGAGTAGCAAATTGCAGCAACTAAAGACATTACTAACCTATAGTCAGCACATAATATATAATACTCAATTCGAAGGAAGGATGCATGAATAAAGCTTCAGCTAATTTATTATATAATAAAAGATCACATCAAGTCTAAAAAAGTGTACAAATTTTATTTTCTTCTCATCCTTCTTGTACCTTCACGATGGCTCACACTTGATTTCACTATTTCCATAGAAAGAAAAATAATATAACTTAAAAATGGAATAATGGTGTGTTCCCAACCTACTATGGCCGCACATCAAGCATGAATAACTTGATTTCACTATATTTGATCACTTCCGTTTTCACTATATTTGATTACTTCCGTTCTCTCAAACAATCTGATGTTGATGCCTAATTGATTAGCCCTGATCACGCAAATACAAGAAGCATATTGATCAAATTCTATCAAAAATTCACACGAATCAGCATTCAGTGAACTCAATCGAGCAATCACGTATCAATAAAACCAAAAATTATTATCAAACACATAGCAGATAGTTTTCCAAAACCCTAGACTAGGAGCTTTCTCCTACAAAATTTTGCCAATCGCAATCAATATTTACAGACTATCAAAATAACAATTTCCAAATATTCGGTAATCTATTTGCACACAAATGATCATTCAAACAAAATTTCGAAACCAAACGCGGAGACCTACGAGTTATTCACAAAGTATAGAGAGAGAGAGAGAGAGAGGAACCTGTGTGAAGTCGATCCTTTGGTAACTCCAGTGAGTTGCGAGTTTAGATCTGGAGAAACAATCAAGTGCTTCAAAGTTCAAACCCTAACCAGATGAGGGATGAGAAACAATCAACCGGAGAAACGATGGAGTGACGGGTTCTGCTCTACTCTAAAGCTTTTGTGATTATAATAATAATATAATAATAATACCCAAGGATTCTACCCCTTTAAAATATAATAATAATAATTTTCAATAAAATAATAACAAGTAATAATAATAACAAAGTCTCTTTAAAAAGTAAAAATTAATAATAACAAGTAATAATAAATTGATTGCGATAATACATTGCCACAGTAATTAACCACAAAATTAATTATTAAAAATGTAAAGAGATACACCACTACTTCATTTTTCTTTCACTTTTATACTTCTCTCTCTCTCCACTAATTTTTATAGAGTGAATCCCTAATTCTATTTATTATCATACTTTAATTATATCACTAAGAATTTTTTTTTTATTTTAATTCTATTTATAATATTTTATAATTAAATTATAAATTTTCTAATAAAAAACTTAAATTTGTGTAAGTAAATATTAAACCTTGTCATAAAGAATTATTATTATATTAAAAATTTTACATTTTAAGGGTGTCTTAAATGCTGGGCTTGGCGTGGGAAATGCAAGAGCCCACTGGTTCCATCATGAGTTCCACGTGTCTTTGTTATTGTAGGGTCGATGGTTAGTAATTACTTTTAATAAAAATTTTAAATTTTAAATTATATAATATTATAAATTATTAAATAAATTAGAGTTATTATTAGTAATTACTTTCCTTTCCAATTATTTCACTGTCTCTCGTTTCTTTTTGCCCCTGCATGGATTGACTGACTACATCGAATTTATATTCGATGAACTCGGGCCCACCTCTTGCCTCTTGTGAGAATGAAATTTTGGTCTCCCCACATCAAACCCCACAAAAAAAAATCACTTTGATAAACTTTGTTTGATTTCCGACCCAAAAAAAAAAATCACAACGAGGACAATCGTAAAAAGGGTTAATAATGACGATACTACATATCGTTATTAAAAATAGATCAATAATGATGAAATAATTTTATCTCGAAGTGATCAAGAGTGATAATATAGTATTTCATCGTTAAAGGAGTCAATAGTAACAAGAAGATATTATCACTAAAAAAGTTAACAATGACAACAATCGTTTTCATCACTAAAAATGATTAATAGTGATGACATTACATGTCATCAATAATAAGGGATCGATAGTGACGAAACAATCTTATCGCAGAATGGTCAATAGTGGTGACATAATATGTTATTAAAAGAGTCAATAGTGACAAGAAAATGTTATCACTAAAAGGCATTAACAGTGATAATACCTATTTTTGTCACTAAAAGGGGTTAATAATGACGACACTACATGTCGTTATTAAAATGAGGTCGATAGTATGAAACAATTTTGTCACAAAGTGATCAACATTGATCGACAAAGTATATCGTCGCTAAAGAGGTCAATAGTGACAAGAAGATATTGTTATTATATATAGTGACGAGTTATTGTCGTCATTGTACTCAATCAATAGTGACGAAATGATGTTGTCACTATTTTTCGTTACTAACTCTGTGATGATATATGTTGTTGTTATTAATTTATATTTTACTGATAATTTAGTAACAACTTTTAAATCTTGTCATTAAAATGATTCATGTTACAATTCAATAGCAATAGTGATAACTTAAAATATTGTCACTAAAACATATATTTAGTGATATTATTGTAGTGACGAGTTTTTAATCTCATTAGTAAAACTTTATTTTTTGTAGTGAGAGATTTTTTAGAAAACGAAAGGGTTACTGTATTGTCAATGATCAATGATGGAGAGCAAAAGTGATGACTTATTTATGCAAAATAAGAAACTAATCGAAACTATCACCCAAAGTTGTTAATCCCATAATAGAAGAAGTCCAAAAGTAAAACTTTCCTAACTAATCCTATAGAGGCTATATAGCTGGTATGTAATAAGTTTCCTATAATAACTTGAGATTCAAGTATAACTCTTAAAATGAGTTTGTGTTGGCAAAATATGTTTTAATGATGAGTAAAACTTAGTAAACCAAAGTTAGATGATGAGCAAAATATGTTAGATTAATGAAAGATTAAGTTGGAAGAAATTAGAACATATTTGAGAATGTTTAAAAATAAATAACTTAATTATAGATCTGAATAAGTCGACTCATCAATGAATAAGTCAACTTGTTAGCATAAATCATCCTTCACCAAAATGATTGCAAAACAAACCTCAATAGCTTGTTGGCCCTAGACTATCAGAGGAGATTCCATCCATATTTAGTTTAACTATACCCACTTCAAAGATAACCAGTTGCCCAAATAAGGTATCGAGGTCCACCACTAGAAAGTGTAGTAAATCTCCCAAATTCAAATCTCCAATGTGCCTCAAAATAATCTATTTGGTATGAACTATTGGTTCAGTCAAGCTCTTGAATGCCATATCATTTCTATCACTCCGTAAAACCCAACAAGTAATAAGGAGTAAGGAATGGGGATTATTCAAACAATCCCTTGCAAACCAATCTTATAAGGAAATATGTAAAAATTTGGAGGAATCAAATTCTAGAATATTGTTTCCCATCACCACCGCATGATAATCATGTAATGGATGTAAAGATGTTTTTGTCTTTTCACCACACTAAATGAACAAATCATTATCAGATAGTTATTACCCTTATCAGTGAGTGCATAACATAGTATAATAATAAATAAGTGGTGATTGTGGATATGTCAAATGTTTTCCTCAAAATCATACGACCGCATTAATAATTCTCAATATAAATAAGATCTCAACAAATCATGGTATAATTCATATGCATCTAGTCATCATAATTTATTTTTCAAAAATCACGAGGTTGCCAAAATCTTTCCACCAAAGGTTTGACCCTAACCAATGGTGGAACCGCCAAGGGATTCTCATTAATATCAATCAATCTTACATAATACCATACCCTCTTCCTTGGCTTTGGCTCGGGTCTCCCCTGGGTTGCAACCAGGCTAGTCCGAAGGGAGGGATTCAAAGGTACCACTCGAGTGCAACTACCTCTTGATCCAAATAACTGCCCAACCACGTCGCCCCGTCAGGCTCCACACCATGGAGGGAATGACTATAGCCATTAACCATGCACACAATACCATTTCACAATCATCAAATCATATAACAAAATGTGCAAGCAGTTATTCAAACAAATTCCCAGTGCATGAGTTCGATCAGTCGTATTCAACACAAGTCAGTAATCATGGCACATTATTTTTAAATAACACATGGATGCATTCGGTAATTCAAATCCTCTTTCAAGATATTTCACAATCATAAAACAATTTTAAAACAATTTTAGAAATGTTTATAAAATCATTAGAAAACATTTATAAAATCAGTATAAAACATTTTCTCTCTTAAAACCATAAACATGTATCCACTCACAGTATAAGAGAAGGTAATCACTCCCGGTTTGTCCCATAGCAAGAGTCTGGCTTTGATCGGTTTGTCCAGCTCCTACAAAATATCATCATATACCCAAACCATTAATATTTATTATTTGATAACAACTCATAAGTCTAACATTCAAACCCTAACTTTTCTCTCACTCTCGGTGACATAGACTTTCCTCCAATCTAATTTCTTTAATTTCAGCATGTACTTTAAAATCATGGTAATTTAAAGTAAATCCAAGTTAGAAAATGAAGATTACCTAATTTCTTGTCGCCATCTTTGCTTCAAACCGAACCACTATCAAACTCTAGGTTTTCTCTCACTAGAATATTTCGAATCTCCCACTAGAGTAAACCTTCTAGAGTTTTGGTTATGAGTTTTGGAACCTGTAGAGTGTGGACTCTAGTGGTATTTTGATTGATCTTTGGAAGAAACAAGAAGAGAGAGAGAGAATGTGTGAATCGAGAGAGAAAAGGAAGAAGGAAAAAAATAGAGTTTGACCTTCGTGGCTTCTAATGCCTCACCACTGCTCTTCATTTATAACCCATTTTCCTGAATTTACTTAATTATCCTCCCTCACTTCTAATATACACAAGTGACCAATATGCCCTTGTTGGTAATTTGGAGACTTTCTCAATGGGTTCAAATACTTAAGATTTTATTTGTAGAGAGAGAAGTGATCGGTAATGTGCAAGAAAACTATTAATGGGAAGTGTCAACTTATAGAAAATAAATTAGAAATAATGATTAAAAAAAAGTCTCTTTGAAAAACCCAATGGTCTTGGGTTCAACTCCATCGGTTACCGAACAGAGGACAAGCAATTGTTCCAACACAATATGAAGGAAAGTGCTCTCCACCGAAGGGTCACAACCTCACATGGAGATACATTTGTGGAAATAGCAAAAATAGGGGATATATTAAATATTGTGTATGTTATGGCTGAAGTGTTTGGATGACTTGGTGGATAAATTCTTTTTGGATGTGACAAGGGTTGGAGGTACAATTCCAAGGGATGGCATGCACGTAGGAAGGTTGGATAATTTGAAATGGATTCCATCTCTTTCTCGGTGCATGGTGGAGAAGGAATATTACATGTGAATTTTCAAGACTCGTTCGGTGCATGCATGTGCTGGAGAGAAATCATGCAAATTGGAATATACATTGAGCCGACCACAAATGAATTAGGGTGGTGCTGTTCGGTCTAGTGTCATGCAGTGTAAACAATGAATGTCGTTCAGTGAAATGGAAGGTGACCGAAGGAATAAGGGGACAATGTGCTGTTCGGTAAATGAAGAAAATTAGGTGTTCGGTAAATGTGTTCGGTCAACATGAAATGCAAGATGGTGTTCGGTCAATACATGGAGTGCAAAATTTCAGGTTGAATTAACAAATACCGAAGGGAAGTACCGAATGGATTTACAAATACTCGGAGGGAAATACCGGAAACCGATAGAAATATTGAAAAATCAATGGAGATATAAAATAATAGAAGTAGTTCTACACTTGTACCAAAAGTTAGATTAAGGAGTACAAATGTATCGATGAGACAAATATTTTGGAGATTGCATTGACCAATGGGCTCTCAACAAATGAGTGATGGCAAATGGGAAACCAACAATGATTCCTATTCTTTCTTAATCCACACTCTCTCTACTACAGTTATTAAATTTGGATCGACTCGTCAATCAAACTGGATCAACACACGATCCATACACTATACGGATTAGTTTGCTAGAGAGATTGTATCTACAACTAACCCGAGTAAACCCGCTGGTCTATATGGGTAACCCACAACCCGTGTGACTCGTGGGTTTGTAAGGTTTTGTTTGTCTCAACCTTGTAACAATGTGAAGCACAATGTCCCTCATGGATAGCTTAAACTGTAGAATCTCTCCATTTTCATCATCTTTTCTTCAGTTCGATTCTATTTGATTGTGATTTCTTATACAACAAAACAATACTAGGCTACTAGGCTACATTGGTTCCAGAGTCTCTACCCCTACACATTTTCTATCTCTCTCTCCCCCTCCCCCTCTCCCTCCTTGGTAAACAAGCTCTGTCTTTTCTCTCTCTTCCTAGGGTGAACTCTCTCTCTCTCCCTCTCTCTCCCCCTTCTTGGTAAATGCCCTCTCTCTTTTCTCTCTTCCTAGGGTGAGAGAGAGAGAGGATCAGTGATCTAAGAGTTCAACGGGTTGAATCATAAATTTTAAGATGCACGGATCAATGCATGAGTCGAGTTTAATAACTATGCTCTCTATTAATCATTTCCTCCTGTAGATTTGATTTTGATACATTTCTCTGTGTATTAATTATTCCTTTCTTTTGATCGGTCGCAAAACCATTGTATTAATTTAGATACCATTTTTTTTCTTTCTCTTTATAATATTTGTTAAAATTTTTATTAATTTGAAATAATTTTTAATATAATTTTTTTTTGGCTTGTACAATTTTTTATGTACTTGCATATAAATATTTATTTTTAATAAAAATATCTATAACACAAAATTGAGAGCACTAGATTTGAGTATTACTGTATAAACAAATTAATTGTTTCGAATAAATTAATTCTATATTGTATTTATTATTTTGTATTTTTTAGTAGAATAAAATCGCTATAATTATGTAAATGTAGATGTTAAGAAATCAAAAATATTTCTCTTTCCTTTTATAATTTATTTACAAATAGTATGAGATGTTCCACGGGGACCTGGAGTTGTAGCAGCAGGCGGGGAGCAGTGGACGCGGGCATCGACAAGTATTTTATATACGATATGGAGATAGATATTCTCATCATTTGTTTCTGTAATTATGTTTTGCAGTTTGTTATATAGATTCTTTTTTTATTTTTTCACTCATATATATATATTTTTAATATTTGCTTTAATAATTCTAGCTATGTTATTAAGAGGTAAAATAAAATAGTTGAAGCTATAGCTTTGTTATAGTACAATATGGAGATAGCTATTTTGTTTCCATTTTGATTAAATTACAAAGGGATGTGGTTTTATGAATTTGAAAAAATTCTACCCCTCCAACTTTCCTAAAACTCTCTCTCTCTCTCTGTGTATAGGCAAGAACAGCCAAACCCAACATTACGTCCTCCCGATTCCCATTTGGGAAAAAAAAATATTTCATTTGTAACCCACATGCCTTTTTCAGCTTAAATTTCTGTCTGTAAATAAAAGGAAAGCAAATCACTCCTCTTTACAGAATTTCATTTTGGTAACAGTCCCATTTTGGTCTAACTGTTGATCGTATATCCACATTGATTGCAACATCTTCAAATTTCTAAATTTATATAAACTCTCCTTAACTGGTGCTTTATTATCTGTGTATATAAGAAAGCGAATAGGGGAAATTTATGTGAATCTGTAACTCATTATTTCCTTCCTAATTTATCAAATTTTAATTTCAAGCTTCTTACTCCAACCACCCCCGCTACTAATTACTCCCAAACACTTACACCCCTATAAAAACACCTCATTTCTCCAAAGATCACATTCATTGTGAGTGTTACTCTCTCTCCCTCTCTCTCTCTCACCCCCATTTGCTGTGTTATGTAATGGGTGTTTTGGGTGCCGTTGCAATATTGGCGGTGTGTTTGAGTTTGAGTTGGGCAATTCAAATAAATGGGAAACTTGCCAAAGGGAAGAGGGATTGTGATTTTTACCACGGAGAATGGAGATATGACGAATCGTATCCTCTTTATGATTCAGCAAAGTGTAATTTCATAGAGAATCAATTCAACTGCCTCAAAAACGATAGGCCTGACAGATCCTATCTCAAGTACATGTGGCAACCTTCTTTCTGTAATTTACCAAGGTATGTTTTTGTCCTCTCTCACTCTCTCTATATTATGTTTTTCTAATCTTACGTTCACATGCTGAATTCAGATTGGTCTGATGTGTGCACGAATGTCATGGCTGTTTCCCTTGTCTTCTGCGATGGGAGTATATGTTTGTTTTGTGCTTTAAAAAGTGCACCCTATGTACTTTTAATCTAATCAATTACATTTTTTTAATCCCAAAAGGACATTAACAAAAAATGTGATTCTCAATGATATAATGATGCAAATATTTCTCAAGTTTTATGTTGTATACGTGTGTGTTACTGTATGTCATCAAAATTGATCTCCCCACCCCCTGCTCTTTTCCTCCGGACAGGAACTATAATTTAGTATCTAACAATGGCAAAAAATGATGCATTTTTTTTCTTGTTTCTTTTCTTTTTTTGGTGACTTAAACCTCCTGCAGTTGTATACCCCATGTAATTCTAATATTTCAGTCTTGATTGATTCTAAGTTCATGTCGCAAGACTCGAGCGATATAGTAACTTTTTTTTGTTTAATTGCATTATAATAGATTATAAAATATATTATATAGTGTGAAAGAATCATATCTGATATAAACATGATACGAATACAATTACATTAAAAGGGTCGGTATAATACAATTACTTAAATGATAAAAACCCCAAAATAAATGGTAGTCACAGAATTTGGAATTTGGTGCACAGTGTTATCACATATGCTCTACGCGCCACTAAAAGCACATAAAAGACCTCTCTTGGAAGATTGTCTTAGGAATCAGGATACCTAATTCACTCATTTGGCTCTCCTCTCCTCACCCTAGAAAAATGTTGTTTCTCTTTTCTTTCAAGTCTTCAACAATTTTGGCCCAAACTATAAGTAAAGCCAAAAATCTCCAGCTATTATCTTATTATTCTCTCTATTTATTAAGAATGATGATGGAGACTTTCGGGCCACCATGAGAGAACTGTTGGGAAGGGCACTTGTCCCCATCAAAGATCTGGACCTTTACCTAAATGGCCTGAAATATAGGCCAAAGCCTACTTTTCATGTGCACAAACATGCATGATAATCTACACTTTCAAATTAGAAATTTAATATGAATGGAAGATTTTATCAAATAAGTAATTTCTTTTTCCTTATATTGTTTCCCTGTGTAGTGGTTGGTCCATAAATTTCTCAAACCACAAGCTTTTGTTAAATGCCAAATTAATTTCTAGTTGTGCATTTAAGCAACATAAAAACAAGTGTTTTCACATCCGGATCGGACTGGCTGGTCCAACAAGTCTTACTAGGAATCGGACCAGCGGCCTGTCCGGATTCCATAGCAAAACTGGATTTTAATAAAACTGGTCAAATTCGGTCAAACCCAGGTTGGACTGGCGGTCGGACCGGGAACCGACTTGGTCCAATTCGGGTTTTTTTATTGGTGCAAAAAAAATACTGCTATGCTTATTCGAACCTAAGAACCACGTGTGCACTGAATATTTTTTGAGTTGTGAAAGCCACCGGACAACAATGTTATGAAATGAACTTTTTTCTTTTTTTTCTTGTTTTCTCCTTTTCTTTCTCTCTCACTCTCACCTTTTAATTTTCTTTTTTTTTAATTGTTTTTCACAGTTATTCTTTTTCTTTTTCTCTCCACATAGGTTTTTTCTTATTGTTTAAATTAGATTTTGACATATTCAAACTATTAATTGAATTAAATTTTAATATATTTGAATAATATTTCGTATTAAATTATATAACATATTTAGATAAATAAATTATTTTATTAATATTATATATTTTGAATATAATTTGATAATATTTTATAATTAGATATATAAATTTTTTGAATTATTAATATATTATAATTTAAATTTTTTTATGACATCATTATGACATCGTCCAGGTTTTTCGTCTGGTCTGATCGGTTTGACTCAGTGACCCATTGACCCCTTGATGTGACCGGTTTGTATTCTAATCTGGTTTTCAAAACACTAATAAAAACATCAATTAATATGTTTAGTTAAGATTCTTAGAATCATTAATTATACTTTTAAGTAGTCATGTAAGTAAAAATAAATTCAAATTTAATCTTAACATTTTTTAATAGACCCTTATTATATCAGCCAAATACAATGTTCACATAGAATAAGATTTTTTATGTCAACAAGGCAAGCAGTACGAGTTTTATTTTAGTATTGAATTATATCTCAACTGGTATTATCCCTATAGTTTTATAATCTTATTAAATTTCTATTAAATAGTTTAAGTGTAAAAATTTGTATTGAAATTGTATGCAACAACGACAAAATCATATCCCTCTTTATTCATGCTTGCAAGTTGTTCTCCTTTCTTCTTGTAGACAAAATGTCCATGCACCATACGCAATTTGCAATATTAAAGATACATGACTGATGGAAGAACTGGTGAGGCCAACAAGGGTCATTGTTCCCATTGTGGGCTTGTGGACCCCATTACAGTTGGCTCATCACATTCAACCAATCATCCCCAAATTATTATTCTTCTATATATCTTATTATCATTTTTATTTTGAATGAGATTTACAGTCATGGTTCTATCGTCATGCTAAGGTAATGGATGACACCAAGACTTGATGGGTTGAATGTTACTATCATTTTCGGTTTTCCTTTTTCTTTTTTAACTAATCAGAACTACTAATGCTTTTTATCTTTTTTAATTTAAAAAAAAAAACTATATAACTGGTTTGATATACTTGATACAGATTCAATGGTCAAAATTTCTTGCGTCGATATAGTGGGAAGAGTTTAATGTTTGTAGGGGATTCACTGAGCTTGAACCAATGGCAGTCCCTCACATGCATGCTTCATACAGCTGATCCACATGCTACATTCACCCAAAACAGAAATGAGGGCCTCTCTATTTTCAAATTCCCGGTTAGTTTCATTTTACCATTACTTCACTACATGTATAACCCCTTTACGTGCTGTGAAAAACAAATGAGTTTGGTATTTCTTTCTCATTCTCCAAAATCCGATTCTCAATTTCATAAAAAAATGTTACCATATGAAGAAGAGTTGAAAACCCTAAGACTTATTATGTTGAGTGGGAAGACTTTGGTTTTTCTCGTTTATTCTTTTAGATAATAATAGAGATATGAAATAATACAAATTCTACCGTTTGCACTCTTTGAAGGAGTGATCGTTGTGATCTAACTTTGAATTGTGATGAACAAATTTCAGAGCTACAATGCAACGTTCATGTTGTACCGCAGTGGATTCCTTGTGGACATTAAAGACACAAAACTTGGGCGGGTTCTAGATCTAGGCTCAATTGAGGGTGGAAAATCCTGGAGAAACGTTGACACTTTGATCTTTAATACATGGCATTGGTGGCTTCACACCGGACGCAAACAAAGGTAAGTTTTTATTTTTATTTTTTTTTTTACCAATTGTCCTTTTATTTACTTTTTTTTTTAATTGTGGTTGAATCAATTTGGAAATCTGCAGATGGGATTTCATTCAACATGGGAGTAAAATGTACAAAGACATGGATCGTTTAGTAGCATTTGAGAAGGCTTTGACTACTTGGGCAAAATGGGTGGACTCAAATGTGGACACTACCAAAACCAAGGTCGTCTTTCAGGGCATTTCACCAGATCACAGCAAGTAAGTCACCATGAAGTTTCAATATGATCCATTTAGGCTCTACAACCGTGGTTATTGAACCGGTCTGGTCACGAACTTGACCATGGTTTGACAGAAGGAAAATCGGTCCAACAAGGCCAAACCTAAAATATTAAATATTTTTTAAAAAGTAAAATAACTTAAAGAAAACTAGTATAGCACTTAAATGGAAATATATAAATGATTATACATGACACAAAAAAATGAGTCAAGATTGACTCCTTTTTGTGATTGAAATGATTAAAATTTAAACAAAATAAAAGGAAAAAGCATAAGAATAAAAAGTCATTTACTTACCATAATAAAAGAAAACCCAAAACCAGTTAAGTCAAAATATGAAAGAAGAAATGAAATTTGGACTTACTTAATACATATATTTACAAATAAAAATGTAAATGAAAATCAAAAGAGTCAAAAATAGAATATAAAGTAAACAAAAAATTTTATAATTTAAAAAAATCATCTAAAAATAAATCAATTTAAAAGAGAATGACGTAACTACCCAAAATAATTATTTTGTTTTTATTTACCTAATCTTGAGTCAAAAACCAACTCTCAACAGAACCCTAATAAAGCCTCCATAAACTATCAGTTTCGATCAAAACTCGACCGGCTCTTTCTACTCCAACAAAATAGTAGCCGTTATCAGTAGATTTTGAGTGAGTGTAGTTTGGTTTTAATAACTACTTATACAACACAATAAGAGTAGCTCAAATTTAGGTTTAGTTCAACTTGAATGAGCCAAATTTTACTTGATTTTGTCAAATGAGCCGAATTTAAACATCAAATCATTCGATTCATACTTGATTTCTATCTTATTGAACACAGCTCATAACATGAATCAAGGCTAAACACATTTTGAATTTGTTTTACTAATTGAGCTAATGTTGAGCCTAAGCTCATTTTTTCACAACTAATGCAATTCAACAAAGAACATCTATCATATATTAGATTAATTTATAAATTTGGATTTTTTTTAATATTAGACGGGAAACAATCTTGAAATGTTATTAAAAGGAAAACACTATCTTTTGGGAATGGGTTTTATTATTATTATTATTTTTTTTTCAATTCTGAAGTGTAACTGATTGTAGCATTTTGGTATCGTAATTTGATGTATGGTGCCAATTGAAATGAAACAGTGCAAGTGATTGGGGAAAACCGAATGAGAAGGGATGCGTAAACCAAAACCAACCATTCGTTGGTCACGATTACCCAGCAGGCCAACATCCAGCAGAAGTTGTTCTGGAAAGAGTACTTGAACAGATGAAAACGCCCGTGTATTTGCTCAACGTGACCAGATTGTCTCAGCTTAGAATAGATGGTCACCCTTCCTACTACGGCGGCTACCACAGAATCGCCGACTGCAGCCACTGGTGTCTTGCCGGAGTCCCCGATACATGGAACCAGCTCCTATACGCAACTCTCTTCCAAAGTTAATTTTTTATTGCAATTTTCCTTTTTCTTTGCTGTTATTATTATTATTATTATTAAATTACATGGGTTTTGATTTCATTGATACATGATTGATGTTAGACTGCAGCTGGTCACAGACGTCATAATTGAAACCATATTTTGTCGCTTTGCAATTGAGCAATTCACTTGCAAGCAATAATACAAGGTGATTTTGTTTGGCGAGAATTCAGTTTTGTTGGTTGTGACACATTGATATCGTGGAAAATCAAATGTTTCGTGCAAATTGACATGCTGAGGAAGTCTTATCACATAACCAGGCAAATGGTCCTTTTTTTTTTTAATTTTTTTTTTCGTTTCGTGCTGAAAGACCAAAAGCAAAAGACAACAGTATTGAGACACTAACACCATAATGACACAAAATATAGGTGAATTTCTTATACAAAATTGGGATGAATGTTTCTGTGTTCCTTATTGATCGAATAAAATTATATATGATAATATATAAACTATTCTAAACTACAAAAATAGGAAACTATCTAATCAAATCATGTAAAACCGAAAACTATCCAGAACTGTCACTAAAATATGTCAATCTTATAATAAAAGGAGCCCAAAAATAAAAATTTCCTGACTAATTCTATATAGGCTGTATAGCTAGTAAATAATAAGCTTCCTATGATAACTTTACATTTGAGCACTTCCCCTCAAGTTGGAGAATAGATGTCTTTGATTCTCAATTTGGAATTTTTCTCATGAAAGGTCGTATTGTTTAATCCCTTTGTTAAAACATGTTCCAACTAGGTTTATGAAGGAACACAATGCATATAGACTATCCATCTTCTAGTTTTTCCTTGATGAAGTGTCTGTCGATCTCTATATGCTTTGTCCTGTCATGTTGTGCGAGGTTATAAGTAATGTTAATTGCTGATTTGCTGTCATAGTATAGCTTCATAGATCATTTCCACTTGATTCTTAAATCATCTAGAATAATCTTGAACAACAACTCATACAATCCTTGAACCAATACCTTGAACTTTGATTTTACACTAAACCTTGCCACCACATTCTATTTTTTTACTTCTCCAAGCTACCAAGTTGCTACCAAAAAACATGCAATAGCTAGATATTGATCTTCTATCCACTATAGATCCTGCGTTGTCCACATCTGTATAGGCTTCCTATTGATATCAGAGCCCAGGTTCATGATTTTTAAGTGCTTAAAGGTTTAAGATATCACCAAATGTCCCCAAAAGTTTTCCAAAGACTTTGAAATGCTTTCCTTTTGAAACTCCAGATTTTTAAAGATTTTTCAAAGGATGTATAAAAAAAAAAAAAACCACTTTCCATGGATTTTAAGGACTAGGACTCATTTTATGTTTAGTGGGTTAAATACCTAGTCCAATGCATAATTTAGTAATCTAAGGATAGTGTCTCTTCTTATAGGAATCATACCACCTAGATAAAGGATGAGGAACGTAAGTGAAATTTCTCCTTCTGATCTGAGCATGAGGTTGAATCATCCTCATATGCTCCAACTTCTCCTCAGCTGCATTTAGTACTCACCTAGCACCTTCAACCGAGATTCCTCCATTGTTACTCGATGCACTTTGGCAACGGACAGAGTGATGGAATACCTATGGCGCTCATCTTCAAGTTCCTCCTTAAGCGCCAATTCCTTCTCCACCAAGACCAACCATTCCACCTACACCTTTGACAGAACAAATTGCTCCTCCCACTTCAGTGGCTACTCTCATCACCCGTCCAACCATCGAATTGTCTAAGTTGATCAAAGAAATCCGACAACTTGGATGTGTCACCTTTATGGGGATGAGTGATGCGATGGTAGCAAAGAATTGGATTATTCGGGTTTGGGAGATGGTGATCGATATGAGACTTGACGATGAGTTGAAGCTCATGGTGGTCGTGAAATTGTTAGATAAAGACGCTCAAGCATGGTGGGATAGTCTTAATGAGATATCCACAATACCTATCTCTTGGAATGAATTCCTTAGAGAATTCGATGAAAAATACTATACTTGGTTCTATCGAGATTTAAAGAAAAAGGAATTCCTTCACCTCCACCAAGGCAACAAGTCAGTGGTGGAATATGAGACGGAGTTGAAAAAACTATCCTCATTTGTTTTGAAGTTGGTGACATTGGAGGAATACCTGCGCTTCAAGTTTGAGAAAGGTCTAAACTTGTCTATGTGGGAGAAAATGTCTGTGATCTCGGCCCACACTTACAAAGATGTCCTAGAATTAGCATTAAGGACCGAGAACATGGTTGAGGAAAGGGAAAGAACAAGAGAGGGACAAAAGAAGAAAAGGAGGTCTGAATATGTATTATGTCACGCCCCGATCCTCAGATCGACCACGCGACAACCGCCGCGTCGTCTCGGTACATGGGTAAAGCCTCCCCATCCACCGGGACTCCGCAAGGCTATCAAATTCACCATAATTCAACAACAAGAAATCATAAAATCATTCCACATGCAAAGAGCCCATCCGGCTCATTCCTGGATGTACAACCACACGCATTAACACACATCGGGGAGTGGGATCCTGTACATGCACTCATACATTAGCATACATCGGAGAGTGGGAACCTGTACATGCACGGGTACACAGCAACACACAACGGGGAGCGGGGACCTGTACATGCAGGCATGCAACGTGACCATCCTGGCCACTTTGAAAGCATTTAACAAACAAGAAGTCCCAAAACATAGCCGTAGGATTTTACCAACACGTACCCGAGGAAAACAAGCCGGTATCGGTAAAATCCTAACGGTATGAGTTGTCACCGAACTTCACACAATCAAAGAAAAAGCATTGAAATTAGAATTTACGGTCCAAATGTCCCAAAGACATATATATACAGTTTTCCAACACTAGAGAAATCAAAAGAAATAAAAACAAATCAAAAATCGTCGGATTTTATCAATACTTGCCAACTACTCGGCCAGTATCAATAAAATCCGCACGACACGGAATGTACAGACTTCCCTTTCCATGGTTGGGAAGCTACCAATCTCCCAAAAATAATCCTGCACATCAAGTACCTATCTGTATGCCAAAAATACTGCACAAGCTCCGTCCAGTAGTCTCCCACTAAGTCTCGTCTGAAAAATGGGAGGAGAGAGGGGTGAGTATAGGGGTATACTCAGTGAGTGGAGTGCAATGGTGCATTTGTGCTAATAAATAAGGTGTGAATGTGGGGCAGTCAAAGCATATCTCATAAATCATTTCATATACACAAAATCATTTCAATAAATCACATTTCATAAATATGCATCCATATCAATCATCTTTTCATAAAAATCCTGGGGTTCCATCGAAATATGCTTCCGTCTCAGGGCGGCCAAACCCAGACGAAAATTCGCCAAGGGTTTTACTATCCAATATCTCAAAACAAACCCCCTTCCTTGGCGTTGGCTCGTGCCTCACCGGGGTGCACCAGATATAGCACGACTTTTGCGAGGGAGGGACGTCTACTCCCCCGCACATCTAAACCTCAAACCACGTCACCCCGTCGGGTCGCTCCGTGGTAGGTATATGACTATAGCCATCTACAGCACCCTTCATTTCACAATCAATCCATTTTTCAACAATGTGCCATGATTTCGACCACAAACAATCCATAATTTCATGCCAAATCAGTTCATCAATCAATATCAAATATCACATGGCACAAAAGCATTTATAAACACAATGGATGCATTCATATTTCATAATCCAGTTCGGACGAGCCCACAATCACAAAATAATTAACATAAATCATGTAAAATCTTTCAAAAATCATTTCTAAAGCAATCTTAAAACCGGTTTCTTATTTACGAACACAATGAACCGTCCACTCACCTCCAGAGAGGGTAATCACTCTCAAATTCTCAATCAAATCCGAATCGACCCCTTTTTCAATCCCCAATCGAGTAACCTATGCAAACATTGCAATCATCGTCAAATAAAATCTCTACATCACGGTTTTCACATTTTTCTCATTTAATTCACCCTTAATTTCACATCCACTATTTCTAATTGCTGATTTCATCACCCAAAACTCATTTATGTCTCAAATGAACTTTAATTGCCAATCTTTCCTAATTTTTCCAAATTTCTTCCAATTTCACATTAAATCTCAAAAAATCGCATCGTATACGAATCTCACACCTTTCGAACATATATGTTATCATTTCTACCTAATTTCAACAAAAATCATGCGAATTACTGAAGGGATTGAAAATCCCTCACCTAGGGTTTTTGTAGTTCGCAAATTTTCGTTCCAATTGCCTGTTCAGTCCATTCTAAGATCTGCAGAGTGTTCAATTTCGAGATTAGGGTCAGAAATTTAATTTGATTATTGTGGAAATTTCGAAACCCTAGCTTTACCTTCGCAGAGGGTGGTTGCGGCCTTGACCTAGGACTTGTCAAGGGATCCCAAGGTCTGCTGGATTGTTCGTTGGGCGCAAGGGAGCTCACAGTGAGCTCTGCAAACGAGCAACGAAGGGCGGCAGTGGAATTTCTGCCATCGCGCGCGCGGGAGAGAAGAAGAGAACTTCGTTCGCGCGCGGGAAATGAGGGAGAAAGGATCGTCGCGCAGAAGAGAGGGAAGCTCGTCCGTTCGCGCGAGGAATAGAGCGACTGTGAGACTGAGAGAGACTGCGACAGAGAGAGAGATGTGAGTAATGGAGAGAGACCGAGAACGACGAAGAATAGAGAAAGAACCGAGAGGTGTTACCTGCGGTGGTTCGCGGTGGGGGTCACGGTGGTGGTTGCAGCGGCTTGCGGTGGTGATCGATTCGCAGAGGAGAGACGAGGGAGGGAGAACAGAGCTCGCGGGAGAGAGAGGAGGGAGAGAGAATGTCGAAGAGAGAGAGAGGGATTAGGGTTTTCACCCTAATCTCTTTACATTTGGGGGAGATCCTGCGTTTCACCCCGAAACGCAAGCACCTTCTCCTCTCTCTCCTTCTCTCTCTTTTTTTTTTTTTTTTTTTTTTTTTTTTTTAGTTTCTGGTATTACAACTCTTAACCCCCTAAAAACAAATTTCGTCCTCGAAATTTCAAAATACAATTTATACATCAAAAAGCTGCGGATGTTGCTTCCGCATTAGTTCTTCGGTTTCCCAAGTCTGTTCTTCAACTTGACTGTTCTTCCACAAAGACTTTCACCATAGGGATCTGTTTATTCCTCAACTGTTTGAGCTGTCTATCTATTATCTGTACGGGTTGCACTTTAAAACTCAAGTCTTCTTTCAATTCTATTGGAGGAACTTCCAATACGTGCGAAGGATCCGGTAAATACTTTTTCAACATTGAAACGTGAAAAACATCATGAATCCTTTGCAATTCTGCGGGCAATTCAAGTCTGTATGCCACCATTCCAATTCTTTCAAGGATCTTGAAAGGTCCAATATAACGAGGGTTTAGTTTTCCTCGTTTCTGAAATCGAACTATGCCCTTCCAAGGAGAGATCTTCAAGAACACCATATCTCCCACTTCGAATTCCAAGGGCCTTCGCCTCTTGTCTGCGTAATTCTTTTGCCGATCCTGTGCTGTCTTCATTCTTTCCCGAATGAGCTTCACCTTTTCCTTGGTAGTTTCAATCAATTCTATGCTTTCAATCTTCCGTTCTCCAACTTCATCCCAACAAAGTGGAGTCCGACATTTCCTTCCGTAGAGAGCTTCATAGGGAGGCATTCCAATACTAGCTTGGTAGCTGTTGTTGTATGCAAATTCAATCAGCGAGAGATGCCTATCCCAACTTCCATGGAAATCCATAACACACGCTCTCAACATATCTTCCAGTCCGGATTGTACGTTCAGATTGCTCATCAGTCTGCGGATGAAATGCAGTGCTGAATTTCAGTTTGGTACCCAAGGCCTCCTGTAACTTAGGCCAGAATCTAGATGTGAATCGGGGTCTCGATCCGATACAATCGAAACAGAGAACCCCGTGAAGTCGGACAATCTCATCAAGGTACAATCTTGCTAACTTCTCCAAGGAATAAGTAGTCTGAACTGGGAGAAAATGTGCCGATTTTGTGAGTCTGTCCACTATCACCCAAATGGAATCATAACGACTCGGAGTACGTGGTAATCCTACCACAAAATCCATAGTAATATGCTCCCATTTCCATTCAGGTATAGATAATGGTTGAAGCATTCCGGCTGGTTTTTGATGCTCGGCTTTGATTTGTTGACAAACCAGACATCTTGCCACAAATTCAGCTATTTCCCGCTTCAAACCTGACCACCAATAAGTTTCTTTGATGGTTCGGTACATTTTTGTGCTTCCGGGATGCATAGCATAAGCCGAAGAGTGTGCTTCTTCAAGAATAGCCTTTCGAAGCTCATCATCTTTGGGAACACAAATCCGTTTCCCATACATGACTGTACCATTCTCCCGAACATGAAAATCACTGATTTCACCTTTGCGAACCTTTGCCACTATCTGCTTTAACTCTTCATCTGTGGTTTGGAGTTCTGTAATACGGTCCACCAAGGTTGGTCGAACTTCAAATTTCGCCAATAACACACCATTTTCATCACAAGTTAGTTTAGCTCCAAGAGTACGAAATCCCACTAGACATGAGAGATAAGAGTCTCCCTGAATCAGAGAAGAAGATGAAGACTTGCGGCTTAAAGCATCCGCAACTACATTTGCCTTGCCCGGGTGATAATCAATCACCAAATCATAATCTTTGATCAGTTCTAGCCATCTCCTTTGCCTCAGATTGAGCTCCTTCTGGGTGAGCAAGTACTTGAGGCTCTTGTGGTCGGTGAAGACTCTGCAAAAGGTCCCATATAAATAATGACGCCAAATCTTTAATGCAAATATGATTGCAGCCAATTCTAGATCATGGGTAGGGTAATTCAACTCATGTTTCTTTAACTGTCGAGAAGCGTAGGCGATAGCTCTGTTGCCCTGCATCAAAACACATCCTAACCCCTGTTTACTAGCATCGCTGTAAACAACATAATCATCACCGGTAGTAGGAAGGGCAAGTATGGGAGCTGACGTGAGTCTCTGTTTGAGTTCCTGAAAACTCTGCTCACATTTACCTGTCCACTCAAACTTAATTCCTTTCCGTGTCAAACCAGACAACGGAGCTGCAATTTTGGAAAAACCCTCTACAAATCTGCGATAGTAACCTGCCAATCCGAGGAAGCTTCTCACCTCGGTGACGTTCTTGGGTTGTTCCCATTTCAGAATTGCCTCAACCTTCTTCGGATCAACAAATATCCCTTCTCCGGATACTACATGTCCCAAGAAACCAATTTCCTTCAACCAAAATTCACATTTTGAGAATTTAGCATATAAATGCTTGTCTCGGAGAGACTGTAGCACCATCCGAAGATGATCTGAATGCTCTTCGTCATTTTTGGAATACACAAGAATGTCGTCAATGAAAACAATGACGAACTTATCGAGATAAGAGTGGAAAACTCGATTCATAAGGTCCATGAAAGCTGCCGGAGCATTCGTCAAGCCGAAAGGCATCACCAAGAATTCATAATGCCCGTACCGCGTCCTAAACGCAGTCTTGGAGACATCATCTTCCTTTATCCGCAATTGGTGATAACCGGACCTCAAATCAATCTTGGAGAAGACACTCGCCCCTTGGAGTTGATCAAACAAGTCATCAATTCTGGGCAAAGGATACTTGTTCTTGATGGTCACTTTATTTAATTGCCGGTAATCGATACACAATCGAAGAGTGCCATCTTTCTTCTTTACAAAGAGAACCGGAGCACCCCAAGGTGAAATGCTCGGTCGGATGAATCCCTTATCCAACAATTCTTGAAGTTGGACCTTCAACTCCTTCAATTCCGCCGGTGCCATTCGATAAGGAGTAATAGAAACTGGTGTCGTGCCGGGAATAAGATCTATAGCAAAATCCAACTCCCGGATCGGAGGCAACCCAGGTAACTCTTCTGGGAAAGACATCCGAAACTCATTCACCACAGGGACGTTGCTCAAATCAGGGCTTGCTGCCGTGGTGTCAATGATATGAGCCAAATACGCTTCACAGCCCTTATGCACTAATCTCCGTGCTTCAAGAGCTGAAATTACGCAGCTCGGCAATACCCGCCGTTCACCAATGAACACAAGTAATGGATGTCCTGCCCTATGGAATTCCACCTCTTTAGTGAAGCAGTTCACTGAAGCTCGGTGAAGACTTAGCCAGTCCATGCCTAGGATGGCGTCAAAGTCCTTCATCTCCAACGGAATCAAATCCGCTTCAAGGATTGTTTCACCAACTTTCACTTCACAAGACTTATATACAGAATTCCGAATTAAATGCTCTCCCAATGGAGTAATGACCAACAGCTCATCATCAAGAGGAACTAAATCCCTATCAGAGTGTTTCGCAAATCCCGAATTCACAAATGAATTATTCGAGCCAATATCAATGAGTATACGAGCATCAACTCCAAAAATTTTCATCATACCTATGAATGTAAACCATAAACACAAGTATATCAGCATACTCTGTAATTCATAATCACAAATCATCAAATCATAGTTATAAACCACAGATATCACATTTTCAATTTCCAAACTTAATTTTTAAATAAAAATTACCTGTGACTATGTCGGGATTAACCTGAGCTTCTTCATTTGTCATAGCAAAAACTCTAGCCTGTGCTCTCGGCTGGAGTCGCTGAGAAGAAGTAGAAACTACATTGCTTCCCGTGCCTGTCCTAGGGTCGGTCCTTGGTAGAAGGCGCGCCGAACCAGTCGGACCACCCGGGGCCACCGAGAGGGACCTCTAATTTGCTGACTCCCTTGCCCTTCTCCTATCAACTCAGGGCAAGAATAGCGGAGGTGTCCCTCCTTTCCACAGTGATAGCACTTCTTAGGTCCTCTGCACGGACTTGTATGATACCCTTTACAACTAGGGCAAATCTGCGGTCCACTTCCTCTTGGTCTAGCTCCCGATCCAACATATCCAACACTAGGAGCATTCGGCCTGCGAATTGGTTGGCTTTGAGGAAATCCAACCGATCCTGTAGCAAATCCACCGCTTTGAAAACCTGTAGGTCTGATCTGCTTAGAGCTCTGGCCCGGTGTGAAACCGCTCGGACCCTCTTCTTCCCGCTGTAGGCCTGAGCCTTTTCCCTTTCCATCACCATCAGTTCAGCCCTCAAGGCCATTTGCAACACTTTCTGATAAGTGTGCTCATCTGTAACTGACATCTTTTCTCGGATGCTTAAGTTCAGGCCATCTTCAAACTTAAAACATCTATACTCCTCAGATGTAATCAACTCAGGTACAAAGGAGGATAAACTCCTAAACTTGGCTTCATATTCTGCAACTGACATATTCCCTTGGCGAAGCCGAAGGAATTCTCGCCTCTTCACATCCCGATCAAAGCGGGTGTAGAATCTCTGATCGAATTCCCTAAGGAAATCGTGCCAAGTAAGAGGTGAAACTGCACTATCCTCTAATCCTTCCCACCATGTGCTGGCATCCTCGTCCAACAACCTTGTAGCTACTAGCAGCTTCACACTATCCTCTAACCACATATCTGATAAAGCTTTCTTCACCTTCTTTATCCATTTCTTTGCTTCTGCCGGATCACCGGATGCCAAGAAGGTTTCACAACCAAGTTGTCTTGCTTCTTTAATCAACTTAGACAACTGAACTGGAGAGTGGCTGCTTGGAGCAACAACCGGAGGAGTGAGTGCTCGTGGGGCACTAGGTGCAACACCGGCACCGAAGAAGGAACAGGTGGTGGAACGGGTCGGCTGCAGGAGCTCGAATCCGCAGCGCTCCAAAAGTACTCCACCACTCCATCACTTCCCGAAGAGGCAACGGGAGGAGGAGGGGTCCCGGTAGGAGGAGCCGGGTGTGTGGAAGTAGTCGGAGGTAGAGCATGCGAGGACGACTCATCCTCGTGCTCCTGTGGAGGAATTTCACTCACATTCCTCAATTTCCTTCGCGAGGCATTGCAATCTATTCAAAATAAGAAACTATAGTCAAATCAAGGGTTAAGCAAAGACTAAGACTTAACCCCCTAAAAATAATATTCCTAATTCCTTAGGAAACCATGGAAAGTTTGTACATTCTCCATCAAAAGAAACTCAACATTTCAAAGTCGTTTGAAAACTTTTGGGACATTTGGAACACATTTAAAAACATTCAAAATCATCAAACTCTTCAAATCGTAAACCGTGCTTTCGATACCAATAAAGCCGTTACGCCCGATCCTCGGATCGACCACGCGACAACCGCCGCGTCGTCTCGGTACATGGGTAAAGCCTCCCCCATCCACCGGCCCCGCAAGGCTATCAAATTCACCATAATTCAACAACAAGAAATCATAAAATCATTCCACATGCAAAGAGCCCATCCGGCTCATTCCTCGGATGTACAACCACACGCATTAACACACATCGGGAGTGGTGGATCGACTAGCATCACACTAGCATACATCGGAGAGTCGGACGCTGCAACCGGTACATGAACACGGACACAACCAACTGGGCGGGACTTGACAAGCATTTAACGAGACCATGCCCCAAAACATTGAAAGCGGGATTTAACAAACAAGAAGTCCCAAAACATAGCCGTAGGATTTTACCAACACGGTACCCGAGGAAAACAAGCCCTCACAAAATAAAAAATAAAAGAAAAAAATAAAAAAAAATTCAAAAAACAAAGAAAAAGCATTTGAAATTAGAATTTACGGTCCAAATGTCCCAGAAACATATATATACAGGTTTTCCAACACTAGAGAAATCAAAAGAAATAAAAACAAATCAAAAATCGTCGGATTTTATCAATACTTGCCAACTACTCGGCCCGTATCAATAAAATCCCACGACACGCGAATGTACGGACTGGAACTTCCCCTTTCCATGGTTGGGAAGCTACCAATCTCCCAAAAATAATCCCTGCACATCAAGTACCCCTTTCGTATGCCAAAAATACTGCACAACCTCGCCCAGTAGTCTGGCACTAAGTCTCGTCTAAAAAATGGGAGGAGGAGGGGTGAGTATAGGGGTATACTCGGTGAGTGGAGTGCAATGGTGCATTTGTGCTAATAAATAAGGTGTGAATGTGGGGGCGGTCAAAGCATATCTCATAAATCATTTCATATACACAAAATCATTTCAATAAATCACATTTCATAAATATGCATCCATATCAATCATCTTTTCATAAAAATCACAGGGGGTTCCATCGAAATATGCTTCCGTCTCCGGGCGGCCAAACCCCCCCGACAAACCCCCAAGGGTTTTACTATCCAATAACTAAAAAAAACAAAACTCCCTTCCCGGCGTTGGCTCGTGCCCCCCCCGGGTGCACCGGATATAGCACGACTTTTGCGAGGGAGGGAGGGACGTCTACTCCCCCCCGCACATCTAAACCTCAAACCACGTCACCCCCGCCGGGCCTCCGTGGTAGGTATATGACTATAGCCATCTCAACAAGCCTTCATTTCACAATCAATCCATTTTTCAACAATGTGCCATCATGCCCAAAAACAATCCATCAATTCATGCCAAATCAATTCGTCAATCAATTTCAAATATCACATGGCACAAAAGCAATAAAAACAAACATTCATAATCATTAATGCACAAAAGCAATCATAACAAAAAAATAAAAAACCCAAACAAACACCCCACAATCACAAAATAATTAACATAAATCATGTAAAATCTTTCAAAAATCATTTCTAAAGCAATTTTAAAAGGGTTTTTTTTTTAGTTTCTTTTCATGAACACAATGAACCGTGCACACCACCCCCCACAAGAGGGTAATCACTCTCAAATTCTCAATCCGAATCGAACCGACCCCTTTTTCAATCCCCAATCGAGTAACCTATGCAAACATTGCAATCATCGTCAAATAAAATCTCTACATCACGTTTCACATTTTTCTCATTTAATTCACCCTTAATTTCACATCCACTATTTCTAATTCGCTGATTTCATCACCCAAAACTCATTTATGTCTCAAATGAACTTTAATTGCCAATCTTTCCTAATTTTTCCAAATTTCTTCCAATTTCACATTAAATCTCAGGAAAATCGCATCGTATACGAATCTCACACCTTTCAGAACATATATGTTATCATTTCTACCTAATTTCAACAAAAACATGCCGACCAGATGGAAGGGATAGAAAATCCCCTAGGGTTTTTTGGAGTTCGCAAATTTTCCTCCAATTCCCCGGGTCGGCCATTCCAAGACCGCAGAGTGTTCAATTTCCCCGAGATGGGGCGGAAATTGGGTAAATTGATTAACTTGGAAATGGAAATTCGCAGAGCCCTAGCTTTACCTTGGAGGGCGTTGCGTCTTGACCTAGGACTCTCAAGGGATCCCAGCTCACAGCTTGCCTAATCGAACGAAGGGCGGCAAGGTGGAATTTCCGCCATCGCGCGCGGGAGAGAAGAAGAGAACTTCGTTCGCGCACGGGAAATGAGGGAGAAAGGATCGTCGCGCGGTAAAAGAGGGAAGCTCGTCCGTTCGCGAAAGGAAAAGGGCGCGTGAGACCGAGAGAGACAGAGAGAGATGTGAGTAATGGAGAGAGACCGAGAAAATAGAAAAAGAGATTTAAGGTGTTACGCGGTGGTCCTCGCGGTGGGGGTCACGGTGGTGGTTGCAGCGGCTTGCGGTGGTGATCGATTCGCAGAGGAGAGACGAGGGAGGGAGAACAGAGCTCGCGGGAGAGAGAGGAGGGAGGGAGAATGTCGAAGAGAGAGAGAGGGATTAGGGTTTTCACCCTAATCTCTTTACATTTGGGGTTGGGGGGGGAAGGCCTCCCCCCCCCCCCCCAAGCCCCTCCCCTCTCTCCTTCTTGCCTCCCCCCCTCCCCCCCTCTTCTTTTTTTTTTTTTTTTTTTTTTTTTTTTTTAGTTTCTGGTATTACATATTGGGCTAGGGTTCAAAGTAAAGTAGGGGCACACGCTCCTATGGTGGAGCTTCTGTCACCGATTCCATTGGCATTCCTCAAGGCCAATGGATGTGTCACTTTGGGACCCCTACTCCTAGTGCCGCCTCTGGAAGAAAATCGACGGGAAATAGAAAAGAGAAGTGTAGAAACTGTGGGAATTACCATTCTAGGATTTATTAAGCACCCAAGAGGTGCTATCGTATGGAAAGGATGGCCATTTCCATAACGTTTGCCCAGAATTGGGACGGGGAGGTCAATCAAGTTGAGATCACCCTAACGGATTTATGAGCAGCCAAACCAACATCCTTACCTCACCTCCTATTGTCACACCACAGACAGGAACTGGGAGCAATATAGTAGCTACTCCAACCCAACGCCCACAAACAAGGGCTCAGACCAAAATTTATGTAATGATTAACGAGGATGTCCAGAACAATCCCGACATAGTTACAGGTAAATTTTCTAAAACTTAAACTTGATAACTTAAAAATTTGAGTACGAATATTAGAGATGATTTTGATGATTGATGATAGTTATGGTAGTTTTGAGGACTATGAATTTTGGATTGAATTTGGCTAAAATCAAAAGTTTAGTTTCTTTTTCCTACACATAGAGGTATGCAGGTCAGCCCGGCTAATGGATGGGTTGATCAATAAGCCCAATTACCCTAGGCTAGGATAACTCATACCTTCTCGGGTCAACTCATAGTGCATTAACATAGGTGATAGGTCAACCTGCAGTGGAGATAGGACGACCTGGTAAGTAATAGACATTGAGACCATGATGCTCTGGGTCGACTTGTTAACCCATCAGGTTAACTTCAATTTCTGTAGAGCCCAGTTTCTGAAGGCTTTCATGTGTGGGTCGACCAGCCTTGCCCCTTGGGTTGACTCACTCATACTAAATCCTAATTTTACCCATCTCTTGGATCCTAAAAGTTTCAAACGATTAACTCTAATTGTTTAATGGTTTCCGTTCCTAGGTACGATGAAAATTTTTAAAGTTAACGCCTATGTATTGATTGATACGGGGTCTGTCACGCCCCGACTCTCCCATCGAGCATGTAACAATCGTCGCGTTATCCCGATATATGGGCAGCATCCCCCCATATATCAGGATAGCGCAACACATTCAACCTATTTGAAAACAATTCAACATCATTTTAAAGACCATCCCAGGTCATCCAGTATCAAAAATATGCATTAACACACAAATCAAGGATCCATTCTTGATCTGTTCCTATTCAAGCACACATGCACTTTGGCCAACCCGGCCATGGTATTTGAACTACTTCCTCATTTTGTTTGCATCACCTCTTTTTCTTCTTCTTCCTTGACTTATAACTGATATTTTGACATGGTATTTGAACTCTGAATCTTGAAGGACCTATGAGTGACCCAGGATCATGACTTACGAAACACTTAAAGAAGCTTGGAACAAGCTCAAGGAGATGTACGTAGGGAGTGAAAGAACTAGGCAAATGCAAATCCTGAATCTGAAAAGGGAGCTTGAAGTTTTAAGGATGAAAGATAATGAATCTATGAAGGAATATGTAGAAAGACTTATGGAGATTATTAACAACATTTGGCTTCTCGGGGAGGATCTAATAAACCAAAGGGCAGTAGAAAAAATTTTATTAAGCTTATCAAAATAAATTAAGTCTAAGAGCTCTTCTCTAGAAGACTCAAAGGATTTAACTAAGATTTCTTTGATTGAGCTGGTTCATGCTTTTCAAGCTCAAGAGCAAAAGAGATTAATGAGACAAGAAGACAGCAACGAAGTGGCTTTCTTGGCTAGGCAAAAAGGAAAAGCTCCTCAAGGCAAAGAGAAGAAGCAATTTGTTGAGAAAGAACAAGTAGAAAATTAAAGGTTAAGGAAGTAAAGGTGGGAACAGAAATGTAAGACTGAGAAAAAAAAAAAAGATAAGAAAAGAAAAGAAAAGAAAAGTCAAGCCATCCCCATTTATTCTCTATCCTCTCTCCCCCTCACTCACACACTCTCGCCCTCACTTATTCTCTCTCCCCTCACACATTCTCTCCCTCTTGGTTCACACTCTCTCTCAGCCTCTCTCTTTGCTCTTATCAAAGATCAACCAAAATATCACAAAATCCACACTCTAGAGACCCCGAACCCTTAATCCAATTTTTAGAAAGTTGGATCTAGTGAGAGATTTGAGATTTTCTAGTGAGAGAAAATCTAGAATTTCGTGGTGGCTCAGTTCAGAGACAAAATTGGTGACAAAAATTAAGGTAATATTTTCATTCTTAATTTGGGTTTCCTTTCCTCTTTCACAAATTTAAAAATTATGCTGAAATTTGATGAAATGAATTAGGGGTTTAGATGTAAGGTTTATAAAATATTGAGGTTTGAATAAGGGATGAATGAAATTATGTAACTATGTAAATAATGCATATTCGATGAAGATAGATAATGGATTTATGAAATTAGGGTTCATATCAAATTAGGGAAAATCGATTAACCCTAACTCTATTTGGTGTTGAGTATCATAGGCCAAGCCATTTGGAACCTCAAGCGAGATTAGACATCGAATTGGTGGTCGGTTAGTAGTGATTACCCTCCCAAAAGTTGAGTGAACAAACCGTTGTGTCTTTAAATGAGAAAAGTGGTTTCTAAATTCTTTTATAAATGATTTTAAATAACTTTATATAAGTGTTTGTGATGGTGGAATGCCCCAAAATAGGAGTTTGAAATATGTTTGCATCCACTATATTTATGAATAAATCTGCTTCATATTTTGTTAGAAATTGTATTCATAAATATTGTGATATGATTTGATAACCTATTTGTTGAAATCATAGCACATTAAATGAGATTGGAATATTTGTGAAATGATGATGCTTGTGATGTAAATGACTATTGTCATTCTCCCCATGGAACGACTTGACGGGGTGCCATGGTTAGGGGTTATTGGCAAAGGATGATAGACATAGCCTCCTGCACCCCCGTCGGATTACCTAATTGCATCACTGGGAGGTACCGAGTCAACGCCAAGGAAGAAAAAAGTAGTGATATAAATCAAATGAATGGAAAATCTCTTAGCGGAATTTTCACCCAATTCCGGTTAAACTTTTAATAGAAATGCTTTCTTTAGGGAAAGCCCATGATTTCTAAAAAATATGAACCATTAGATGGATCATTTTTATTTACTAGAATTATTTGAAATTTCCTACAAATAATGAGTTGTTTAAAAATTTTGATTTTGACATTTTGCACTTTCACCACCATTTACTGTCACAACCATATCATTGCACTCTACTCATTTTATATTCACCATTCTATATTTCATTTTTTTTTTCAGAGGATGTTTAAATTTGGAGTTCTAGCTGATCTTAATGTCAGATTTTGCCGAGTTCTTGTTCTTATCAGGCATCTTACTTTCAGTACTAGCTCCTATTTTGATTGAGATTTTGAGAAAATTAGTTGGACCTATTAGGAGGGTATATATATATTTTTGGAATTGTATTTGAAATTCCATTTTGTCAACCAATTGGATTACTAAATTTAAACTTGTACTCGAATTGTTTTCATTTTCTTTCATTGGATTTTCTTTTGAACTTGCCAAAATTTTATTGAATTTAGAATGATCGAGTTGATCTTATGCATGCCTTTTGAGACAGGGATGAACCGAGTTGGTTCTTTGGATTTTGTTGAGTTATTTTGGAAATGGATGGATATCGATAAATACCTTACGCTATCCTAGAGTATGGGAAGGGCTTATCCGTACTTCGGGATGACGCAGTAGTTGTTGTGTACCCGGCTTGAGGGTTAGGGCATGACAAGAAAGATATATGCACCATGTTCTCATTATGTACTGATATATGTGGACCAATAAAGATACTCTCATTAAATGGAAGTATGTATTTCCTCTTGTTCATAGATGATTATACAAGAACGTGCTGAGTATATTTTATAAAGCAAAAATTAGAGGTGACTAGTGTGTTTCAAAAGTTCAAGACCTTGGTGGAAAATCAAGCAAATAGTAGCATTAAAGTGATAAGATTTGACAATAGGATTGAATATACTTCAAAAAAATTTAACAGATTTTGTGTCCAAGCAGGAATTCAACATCAGCTAACTATCACCTGCTTCCCTTAATGAAATTGTGTAAGTGAAAGAAATAACTAAAAGATTATGGAGGTAGGAAGGTGCTTGCTCTTTGAAAAGCAAACGACGAAGTGTTTTTGGGTAGAAGCTAGCAATACAACAATTTATCTTCTCAATAGACTTCCAACCAAGGTATTAAAAGATAAAACTCTATATGAGGCATGGTATGAAGTTAAACCTCGTGAATCACCTCAAAGTCTTTGGGAGCCTACGCTATATTCATGTTTTAAGTGTAAAAAGCGATAAATTGGACCATAAAGTTTAGAAGAGAATTTTTGTGGGATGTAGCTCTACCTCAAAGGGTTATAGGGTTTCTAACCTGAAGTAAAAAAAAGGTTATTGTTAGCAGGTACTAAAACTTCGATGAAGATGTAGTATGGAATTGGAAGATACAAAAAACTGAAGTAGCAGAAAATAATCAACTTGGGGAAACCATACCCCAAACTTCACATGAATCAGTGACAGTATTAATAATGTTCTAGTAAGAGGAACTAGGCCACTAAATGAAGTTTTTGAAAGATGTGATGCTACATTGTTAGAGTATTCATATTATGATAAAGCTGCAAAAGAAAATTGGTGGAGAATTGCAACTGAGGAGAAGCTTAAAATGATAAGCAAAAATGGAACCTCAAAGTTAGTAGAGAGGCCCAAGAACTAGAAAATAATTAGTGTTAGTGGATTTACAGAATCAAATATAATTTAGATGGTAAGGCTAATTTGTTTGCAATGGGCTATTCTTAACAGTATGATGTTGATGTTTTAGACACTTTTGCTTCGGTGGTGAGGTATGATACGATAAGGATCCTAGTAGCTTTGGTAACAAAATTAGGCTGTAAAATCTATCATCTTGATGTAAAATTTGCCTTTCTAAATGGTATACTTGTAGAAGACATCAATGTTGAGCAGTCAAAAGTATTCCAGATTTTAGGCTATTAAAACAGAGTTTGCAAACTCCATAAGCCTCTTTGTGGTTTGAGAAAAAATCCTAAAGTTTGGTACAACGGATTAATGCCTATCTGCTATAGCAAAATCTCAAAAGAAGTGAAAGTGAAGCCACCCTATATGTTCTGAAAGAGGAGAATGAAGTTCAACTGATTGTTTCCTTATATATAGATGATCTATTGATTATAGGTTGTGATCAAAAGAATTTGAAATAATTCGTGTTACAAATGGGTGAAATGAAAAATTTTTCGGGAATAGAAATTCATGAAGGTGGGGGTGAGATTTTCATCTCCCAACAAAGGTATGTTGAAAAGATTTTGAAAAAGTTTCATATAGATAAATGCAAACTAGAGGCAACTCTATTGGTAGTGAATGAGAAGTTGTCAAAACATGAAAATAGTGATAAGACAGATGCTTCTGTCTACAAAAGCCTAATCGGCAGTCTGATATACGCATCTGCAATAGGGCTAGATTTAATGTTCTATGCAAGTCTGCTCTCAAGGTTTATGCACTCATCAAATCAAATTCATTTTGGTGTAGCCAAGAGGGCTTTAAGGTATGTCAGAGGTACTTTAGATTATGGTATATGGTTTGTTAAGAATGAAAGTGACAATCTTCAAGGATATCTAGATAGTGACTAGGCAGGAAGTATTGATGGTTCAAAAAGCACTTCAAGTTATGTCTTCTTATTTAGAAGTGGTGTTTTCTCATCGCGTTCAAAAAAACAAGAAATGACGGCCCAATTATCAACAGAAGCTAAATATGATTCAATAGCAGTAAACCAGGCACTCTAGCTTAGGAAACTATTATCAGATTTGGGGCAAAACCAAAAAGATCCTATTGTGATCTGGGCTGATAACAAGTCAGCAATTATCATAGCTAAAAATCCTATGCACCATGGGAGAACCAAACACATAAATATGAAGTTCTATGCAATCACAGAAGCTTGATGCATTGTAGCTCAAAAGATCAACTTGCTAATGTTTTGACAAAGACTCTTTCCGAAACTAAATTTGAAAAGTTAAGATCAAAGCTTGGAGTCTCTAAGAAAATTCTAAAGGAGGAGTGCTAGAATTGAGAATTTTCAAGAATACTTCAAGAAATATTTTGTTACTTTAGTTAGTAAAGTATTAATTAAAAAAGAATAAAGATCCTTATTTTATGGCACTTGTATTGGAAGAAATTGGATATGTTAATTGGATAGGTATTGCCCAATGTATAAAAAGAACACGTTGTAATATCTAATTGATATGTATGAAAAGAAAAAGAAAATAAAACTGCTTCCTCACCTTGTCTGCGTCATCTCTTCTTCTTCTTCTTCCTCTTCTTCTTCTTCCTTGACTTATAACTAATATTTTGACAGGATCCTGAGCTTGCATAAAGTATTATGAGGTGGATTGTGGGATACACCTAGCTTGCATAGCTAGTGATGGTTGATAGGTCTAGTTGTACCTTCGCAGGGTTCTTTTTCAGGTTGATTTGGATGTTGTTGAGTGCTTAATCATTGACTGAGACTTGTGTGCTCCCCCCCCCGCTTAGCTGGTGAGATTCATTCGGGAATTATAGAGAAAGACAAGCAGGTGAAAGGCAATCACATTTATTAAGAAGGCAATTACTATGTTGAAGGATAGTTTCCGTGATCCCTTTTGGGTCTTCATATCTTTTGTCTTCATGTGGTGGGCATTGGAATATCTTTGTTAGGTGATGTTATTGAGGTTGTCTTACCCATTTGTGTGTCCTTTAATCTCTTTTATCTTTTTTTTTTGTTTTTGCTCTGAGCCCTGTTAAAAAAGTTATGAAGCGGCTTTTGGTGGTGAGGAGGATGACTATAGAAACTACCATGACAATGGTGTGGAAGAGATGACTCGCCAACTATAGAGGCAAAGAGGCAGTGGCCACAAAGGTCCTGACTACCTTTGATATGGAACACTCTCCTCGCTGAAAGAAAAAATTCAAGAAACGGGGAGAGTGACAAACGGGCGGTGCTCGGGGACATGATGTCAAGGGATAACACATCTCATTATTTTATATTTTTAAGGTTAATTAGTGTAACACTGAAAATTCGGTGTTAAAAAATTTTTAGTGAATTTTCAATTTTCTCGGAGGGACAAAAAAAAATAAAAATAATAATAATAATAAAAAATAAATAAATAAATAATAATTAAATAATAATAATTAAATAAATACCGAGAGAAATTAGACTATAAGTTGATTTTTGGACTGGGAATGCAATATTGGAAAATTCGGAGTTTAAAATTTCAATTTTTGTTTCTACGTGTAATTTCGGAAATAAATTTAATAAGATTATAAATTTATTAATGCCCCATAAAAATTTCAATTTTTGTGGGAAATTTGAAGTGTTTGGATTTGAATCTCATAGGATGCATAAACGTAGGATTATTATGAGATTTTATAACTTGGATTGGCTTGTGATGGTGAAAATAAATAAATAAATAAATAAATTAAAATTAAAATTAAAATAAAAAAAAGAGATGGGTCGCTCTATGAATGGGCTTGGGTCGACTCATGTACAAGTGTGTGTGAGTTGGGTCGCCCCGTCCAATAAGGGAGGACGACCAAAGGATGCATAGGGTGATGAGTTCTGAGAGCCAATAATCTTAGATTGCCTTACCCAAGTTGTTGGGGTCGACCCAAGACATGATAAATTGGGAATAAGACGCTTTGTCTGGATGTTGGGTCGCCCTATGGATTGGTGAGACACCTTGAGTGCGTGAAAAGTGGGCTAGGGTTGCCCTGTCCAATAAGGAGGGCGACCAAAGAGTGTGCAAGGAAAGAGTTCTGAACCTTGTGATGGTTGGGTCGACCTGCACAAGAGTTTGGGTCAACCCAAGAGGCCCACAGAGTGTGGGTTCTAAGGCGGTCACATGTTGGGTCACCCTGCCCTTTGGCTGGGTCGACCTAAGGTCTAGAAATTGAAGTGTTAGGTCATCCTCCCCAATCTTTGGGTCGACCCAAGAGTTAGAAAACTTTGAACATGAGTCGTCCTAGCTTGGGCTTGAGTCACCTTTAACCCTTGAAAAAACAAGAATAGGTTGCTTTGCTCATAATCAGAATGTCCCATCCATATATAAATTTAACTCATGGGTCGTCGTGGCCATTTTGTGGGTCGCCTTATCCATTCAAAACCCAATAAATTGAGATGTAAAATGACTAAAAAAGACAACCCAATCTAACTCAAACTCTTAAATCACCAAGGGTAAGATGGTAATTGATCATTTCATTAAAAATTAAGCTTAATAAACCTAATTTTCTTATTTCCTCCATCATTCATTTCTCCCGACACACACATTTCCCTCTGTGATTTCATCTCCCTCACACCCTCTTTGATTTCTCTCTTCAAAAATCAATTATCACTCTAATACAATCACTCTATTAGCTTTCCAAAACCTCAATCCACCATTTGAGAAGGAGAATTTAAAGAAAAACCTAGGGTCTGCTCTACGTGAAGGGAAATTAGGGTTTTTGAAATCCAATTTTCAAAACTCCGTCCAACCTCAAATTTAAGGTAATTTCTCATTTCTAAGTTTGAATTTAGTTTTCTCATCACTAGATTGACATTTTATTGTTGAAATTTGAGGAATTTTATTGGAGATCAAAACTCTAGAATTAGAAATTGATGAAAATTGGGGGAAATAGTAAATGAGAATTTATATTGATGTAAATTACATGCAAATGGTGGAATTAGGGTTGTGTTAAATTATAAAAAATTCATGAACCCTAGAATTGGCATGAATTAACATTTAAATTGTGGTTTTTGATCTAGGATAATCAATTGGAGTCAAAGAAGGATTACATTGGGTTTGATTGTGGAATTGGGAGTGAACACCCTCCTAAGAGGTGAGTGATTTCATACTTGTACCTAAATAAGAAAAATTGTTTTTTTTGTTGAAAACGTTTTTATTGAATTTTCTAAATCATTTTTGAATTTTGAATTTATATACTTTAGTGTGTATAGAATATCTTAAAATTTTAGTTTGAAATTTCTATGCATCCTATATGTATTGAATGAATGAATTTACCATGAGAATTTAATTGATGATAAACACATTGGTGTTGATTATGATTAAAAAATGTGTTAAAGTTGTTGGCACATGAATGAATTATGACTTTGTGAAATGGTGCAAAGGGTTTGTGGGGGAATAGCCGATCCCCGAATAGACTAATGACTAGTCATTTCCCGCCATGGTACAATTCGACGGGGTGACATGATGGGGTTAATGTTTATAAACATGGTGTATAGTTGAACACAACGGTACAACATGATCGAATAATATACTTTCTAAAGAGTATGAGACAGTTGGTTACACCACCAACGAAGACCATAACCAATGCTGAGAATGAGGATATTTTTAAATGAAAGTTTCTAGAATTCTTGGTGGTTTTATCCTAACTCATGGTAAATCTTTGTTGGAAACACTGATTTTAGGTTGTCCCGTGTTTAAAATACAAAATTGTTGGATGCATATAAGATTAATTTATGATGGGTTTGGAAACAACGATTCAAAATTATTTATATTGAATGAATTTGAGAACGTCTTGATAGCTTGAAATAATTATGTATTGATATATCTACAACATAAATTCTTATTTTTGTATAACTTGTATATCACTCACTTGATATATTTTATATTCATCCCTCCCCTTCCATTTTTACAGAGGAAGTCAAATCAAGATTTGTGGAAGCTTAGGGTGATCTGAAGGAACATATTTTGTTGGACAACTATTGAGTGATAGTAAATATTTTGATTAAGGTATCTAGTGGATCTGAATGAGAGACAAATTTTGTAATTATTTTTGAAAACTCATTTTGTACTCTGTTTATTTACTCTGATTTAAATATGGTTTTGTAAATTTAAAATGTGAATTTTTCATTTTTAATTGTCTTGAATTTCCTTTGAAAATTGTTTTTGCTGGAAATTTGTCACGGATTCTCTAGAGTAGGGATTTATTTTAAAAATATGCGGTTTTGTTTAGAATTGAACGGCCGAGTTGACCGAGTTGCATGCATGCATGAATAGGAATGGATTAGGTTGATCCTGAAATGTGTGATAATGCATACTAAATTATTTTTTATGATTAAATTATTTTAGAAATATGATTGAATATCGATGAGTGTCTTGAGGTACATCAGTATACGGGTTGAGTTTACCCTATTCTGAGATAACACGGTAGTTGTCGCTTGCTTGATCAGGGTCGGGGTGTGACAATTAGTGCAATTAAAGTTTTGGACATTTAAACATAGCTGTATAGCTGTATGTATGTATGTATGCATGCACAAGTAGGAATGCACACATACACGGAGACTACCTTCAGTGTTCACCGATAAAAATGAAAAGGGGAAGTGGACAACCAAAACAGAATTGGAGCCTAAGCACTAGGGGCAATCTTGGATCAAAGATACATTTCATATCGTGCCAAACTATGTCGACCACTGAAGTTCAAATTCCAAATTAGTCCGACATTTCAGCTTCCGGAATTTCACATGTTTGATCAGATGAGTTGGCCCTTTACCCCGTAGCCAAACACCCATTATTATTATTATTATTATTATTATTATTATTATCAATATTATTATTGTTATTATTGGTTCATTAAGAAACGATACAATTAGAATATACTATAGAAAATAGTTCTACTCATACAATCACAAATTATTAATATTCGAGTATATTATTAAAGAAAATTAACAATAACGCACATCTATTTTGTAAAATTTGTTTGTATATTATTATTATAGTTATTTTTATACTATTATAAGAATGATAGGACTTGTAATAACAAATTGATTTAAGATAAATATGAAATGCTTCAATACAAATTTATAATTTAGATTAGACATTTTTTAATGCTCTTTATCCCCCACAATTTTTTAGAGGTCCCTTCCCACCCATTTAGTCGACACAAATAGAAATATATGTATATATATATATACACACACACACATACACAAATTCTTGACCGTTCAAAACAAGTCGGCCCAAAAGTTGAAGGAAAAAGAAAAGAAAAGGCAATTAAAAATCATCTCGGGATTGACTTGAGAAATCTACAGCTAGGTCTGTTTCACATTAGAGCAACCCCATCATATATGATAGGCTTATTCAATGTAACCCAAGTTCATATTGAGAACATGATGGAGAGAGAAAAATGTCTCCCCAGTCCTTCAAAACTAGTCCTTCTAATGCACTGCATTATCACCTTCACAACCTGCATAGCTTCTGCAGCTGCAAACTACTACACCATAGATGAGTCCGCCCTCCTAGCATTGAAAGCGAGCATAACTAATGACCCAACAAACACGATAGCAACCAATTGGTCAACCACAACCTCCTTCTGCGACTGGTTTGGCGTCACATGCAATGCATACCGCAGAAGAGTTACTGCCTTGAATCTTCCTTACATGGGTCTTCAGGGCTCCATTCCACCAGATATCGGGAACCTCTCCTTCATTGTCACTTTGAATGTCAGTAGCAATAGTTTTAGCGGAAGTTTGCCCAAAGAGATGGGGCGTTTGCAAAGATTAAGAGTTCTTAATGTCAGGAATAACAGCTTCTCAGGAGATATTGCTTCTTGGTCAGGTAACTTTTGCCTTCGTTTCTTATGCTTTCACTTTCCCTACCCTATACTAAATCAGAGAGTAATTTATTGAGTCCTTTTCTTTTCTTTTTTCTTATTTCTTCACTTCCTTTTTCTTTTGCGGGCGAGGGAAGGCGATTGTGACATTTTTCCTTATTCTTCAACGAATTTAAATTTTATAATGTTGTGATAAAAACTAAAACAAAAAAAAAATCAGGTTCAGTCTTTCAAATGAATATTTTAAGTTCGTAGTGGTGTGGTTGTGTATTCAATTCCCTTGCACTCTGGGAAGCCATGTGAAAGTCGTCGAACTAATAATATATGCACACTCTTCAAGGAAACACTGAGTGGGTTTATGTTTAATATAATACAAAAAAATGAGCGAGATTGGGTTTCTGACACAAGGAATGATTTCTAACCATAATAATAATAATTAAAATCAATTATGCTCTCGGATTTTAAAATGTAGGCAAGCCCTTTATAGTCATGCGTTGCCAACCAGCCATGTTTAAATCTAATCCAAATTAAGTTTGGTATTAGCTCATAAGTATTGAGATATATAAGTTGAAAATTCATTCTTTTTTTTTTTTATAGTTTTTCATTTGAAAGAAAAAGAAAAAAAGATGAACTCTATTATGTGATGCCAAAAGTTTGAAGCTCACAAAATGGGCAGAAAGCCAGCTGATTTTTCAATTGTGTTTTATTTATTGTGAAACTGCAGATGCAGTGTGCAATCAGAATTCGAGTCTAGAATGGATGGCAATATCAATGAATCAGTTTGAGGGTAAAATACCACCAAGTTTATTTAGATGCAAGCAGCTTCAAGCTCTATCTTTGTCATATAACAACTTTGTGGGAAGCATACCTCCAGATATTGGCAACCTCACACTTCTTAAACAAGTTTATCTTGGAATTAACAAATTACAAGGTATGCTTTTGCTTAACAATTACCTCGTACCAAAAAAGAATCTCAATATTTCTTCATTTCCTAATGAACAGGCTTTGCTTGTTTCTTCTCACTCATAAAATACATATTTTGATTGAAGTCTTATTGGATTAAAGTTCTTATTTGTTGCTATAGAACTTGGTTTTAAGTTGGGTTTGGATTTGCTTGACGCCATGAGCCCCCGATTTAACTTTTCTTTAGAAGTCTTGGCGAGGCCCAAAATATGTTGTATAAATTTGCACCTATTGTCCCGTTAGTTAAAACTAATGGAGTTTAAACGAGACTACATAGTTTTGGTCGCAGAAACGTAGCAGAATCCTGCTGAAGATTTTCGTAGAAATCAACAAAAATAATTTCATGCAGAATTTCTCCGAATCTAAATTTTGGGTTGAATCACTTATCTTTTTTACGAACGGGTAATATAGGTCGAGGAAGCGTCAGAAAAATGGATCACCCCCTATGTTCCATAGTCCAAATGCCTCTTTTGATATGTCAAATGATCAAAGTGTTCAAAACCCTCAAGAGCCCCTCTTTTGCTAACATTTCATGTTGCATTAAAAAAAAATGAAATATTAAAAAGTGCCCTCTTTTTCAACGTACAGTACTCTTCCAAAAGAAAAATGAGCACCCTTCGTCCATACATCCCCGCAGGAAGAAGTGCCTTCTTTTTTCTTCAAGAAACATGTAAGGGTGGTTGGAGTTGGTTATTACCCGATAACCATTCCCCCCCTTTTATTTAAATTCAAATTTGTGGGGCATGGGTCCTGGGTTTGGCCTCATCGGCGGACCCGGACTCAATTTTTCTAACACCTACAAACAGCAGTTTAGTGACAGTTCTCGTATTTTGAGATCAGAATTGGAACCAGACCAAAATTATAAAAAAAAACAACTGAAAACAGAAAAAGGAATCCGATTAAGATTCAAGTTCTTGAGATCAGAACCACCTGAACTAGGAGCATGTCTATATGAACCCAACCCAGCCTTGGCTTCAGCATTATTGCTGGACACGAACTCAGGTCGTTCTTCTGTAGTTCCCCTTTAGTCCAGCCACTTTTCGAGTCTATTTGGTACAAATACTAAGGACAATTCATAAACTAGAACTTAAGGCTAAACTCTTGAAGTGCTCAGCTATTAAAAATTTCGTGTTCATGGTTTTGCAGATGAAATCCCAGAAGAAATAGGTTATCTCAGCAGCTTGGAAATATTATCACTATCGGATAACAATCTCACAGGTCCTTTGCCACCAAGCTTGTTCAACATCTCTACATTGACACAGGCAGTACTCTCAAACAATAGCCTTTCCGGCCATCTCCCAACCTTCATGTGTGACCGGCTTCCGTTGCTGCAATCCTTTTATGCTACCAGTAACCTTCTCACCGGAAACATACCAAAAGAAATAAGCAACTGTACTTCCTTATCATATCTAGAAATGATGAGAAACTTTTTGACAGGTGACATCTTTTTTAGTCTTAATTTCTTTCTTATGCCACAGTTGCATGCTCTCTGCCATAATTGAATGCTGTCTTGCTTGGTCGAATGTCGCAGGTATGATACCACAGGAGATGGGGAACCTGGGTAACATAATTGAGCTCGATATGTCCATTAATGACCTACAAGGTCCGATACCATTGCAACTCTTCAACATCTCAACAATGGAATATTTTGGTGCGGTGGGAAATCGCCTAACTGGCTCTCTCCCGTCAACCATAGGCCTCACTCTTCCAAATATCAAGGAGCTGCATCTGGCCATTAACAACTTTAGTGGAACAATACCAGACTCAATTGCAAATGCTTCACAACTTCTTGTGCTAGAGCTGTCCACCAACTCATTCCATGGCTACATACCTGACACACTTGGTGACTTGGAAGTCCTCCAGTGGTTAAACCTTGGTAGCAATAATTTGGAGGGTGAATCTTTGCCATCTGGTGAGCTAAGCTTTCTGACTTCCTTAACAAAATCCCAAAGTTTAACTGCATTGATTTTGGAAGCCAATCCTATAGATGGACTTATCCCAACCTCCATTGGAAATTTGACGAATTCCCTTCAGATGTTTGTGGCTAGCAATTGCAAGGTGAAGGGCAACATCCCTAGGCAAATTGGTGCGCTAAGCATGTTAACAACCCTAATGCTAGACAACAATGAGTTGAGGGGATCAATCCCAACAACAGTAGGTGAAATGCAAAGCCTCCAATATTTGGGTCTCAGAGGAAACAGAATCCGGAGTTCCATTCCAAATGAGTTATGTAACATGACGAATCTTGGTGATTTGCATTTGGCAAGCAACAACCTCTCTGGACCTTTACCTAAGTGCGTGGGTAACCTCACCTCGCTAAGAAATCTCAACCTAGAACTCAACAAATTTGACTCGGAAATACCTACAACCTTGTGGGGTCTGCAGGACATCTTGGTTTTAAACTTGTCATCAAACAATTTTAGTGGCAATTTACCAACAGAAATCGGAAACTTGAAGGTTGCAACAACGATTGACCTATCAAGGAACCGATTTTCAGGCAACATCCCAAGTTCTTTTGGAGACCTTCAACAGCTTATCAATCTTTCTTTGGCACAAAATATGTTCGAAGGCCCTATACCTCAATCCTTTGGTAAGATGCTAGCACTCGAGTTCTTGGATTTGTCACATAACAATCTATCAGGACAGATTCCCACATCCATGCAGGATCTCTTGTATCTTGAAAGCTTGAATTTATCTTTCAACAGCCTACAAGGAGAGATTCCACAAGGAGGACCTTTCGTTAATTTCACTGCTCAATCATACAAAGGGAACTATGCATTGTGCGGTCCAGCTAGGCTCCAAGTCCAGCCATGCCAAAATGCAACAAGCATTCATAAATCAAGCCCCAAACTCCTTAAGTATTTGGTACCAACCTTGAGTTTTTTTGCGCTTATAGTGATTGCATTTATGATCACGGTTTTATGTTGGCGAAAGACGGGCAAACATGCTCAATCTCCTGGAAATTTACTTCCTTTGGGTGCATCACAAAGGGTTTCATACCTTGAACTTGTAAAAGCAACAAATGGATTTGACAAGAGCAACTTGATTGGTGCTGGTAGCGTTGGTTCAGTCTACAAGGGAGAACTTCAATCAGGTGCCATTATTGCCATAAAGGTTTTCAATTTGGAGATACAAGGAGCATTGAAGAGCTTCGATGTAGAGTGTGAAGTAATGCGTAGTATTCGACATAGAAATCTGGTTAAGATCATAAGTAGTTGCTCGAACATTGATTTCATAGCATTGGTGTTGGAGTATATGCCAAATGGGAGCCTTGAGAAGCTGTTGCACTCTGGCAGTTGTTGCTTGGACATCCTTCAAAGGTTGAATATTATGGTAGATATTGCATCATCGTTGGCATATCTCCATCATGATTACTCATCCCCAATCGTCCACTGTGATTTGAAGCCGAGCAATATCTTACTAGATGATGATATGGTTGCGCACTTGAGTGACTTTGGCATTGCAAAGCTTTTAGGACAAGGTGAATTGTTGAAACATACCATGACATTTGCCACTGTTGGTTATATGGCACCTGGTAAATATGCTCTTTTCAATCTTTAACTCACATTTGCATTCTCATTCTCTTTGACTTTTTAATCTTCATTTTGACTGCAGAGTATGGAACAAGAGGAGAAATTTCACCTAAAGGTGATGTGTATAGCTTTGGCATTACAATGATGGAAACCTTCACAAGGAAAAGGCCGACGGATGAAATGTTCACAGAGGAAATGGGGTTGAAGCATTGGGTGCGCGATTTGCTTCCAGATGCGATCATGGAGATTGTTGATGCTAATTTGTTGAGGGGAGATGGATTTTTAGATGATAAGAGGAGTGATTGTATTTCGTCTATCATGAGATTGGCTTCGGATTGTTGTGCGGATTTACCTCAAGACAGATTAGACATGAGGGTTGTGGTATCAACGCTTGAGAAAATCAAAATGGAGTTCCTAGCAAATGTTGGGTAGAATTATTTGTGAAATGTGAGAACTAGAGTTTTTAAGGCCCTCCTATTTTTCATCTCTCTCTCTCTCTCTCTCTCTCTCTCCCCCCCGGGGGGGATGGGCAGAACTACAAATAGAGGATCCTTTGAAAATCTTAATTGGTTGACAATATTTCATGTAGAAAAAAAAAATTTAAGAAAATTTTAATTTTGGTACAGCGAAGGAAAAAGAAAATCCAAATTTTAGGGTCTTTCTTTCGGTGGGGGTTTATCGGCCAAGTTAGCATGACGTTGGCATGAACCTTTTTCCTTAGTGAGATGATTTAAAATTGTTATTCAAGACTAGGAGGATTACACTGCGCTACGTGTGGTGCAGAAGTTTGATTGAAATGAACATGAGAAATTAAATTAGGGTTATGTAAATTCGGGAGGAAATTAAGAAAAATGAGGAATATTGGGAATTAAAGTCATTGGTGAGGTAAATAATCCTAGATTGATGAAATGAGAATCTAAAAATGTGAATGTATAAATTAAGGTTATATTAAATTAGGAGGACATTTGAAAACCCTTTAATGAGACTTTATTTGATGATAAATTATGATGATTGGTCTAGATTAACCTTTTGGAGAGTCGAAAGGAGTCATTTTGGAGTAATTGTAGAAATAGGGAGTGAATACCCTCCGTAGAGGTGAGTGGATGGTTATGTATTATATGAATGAATAAATAATTTTAAATATGATTTGCAAATTTGATTTTGAAATGAATTTTACAATGAATTTACAATGTTTTATGATTGTGGTGAGGCTAAAATGAATTTTGTAACAAATCCATGACTCGTGAGTTGAATGATGATTTATTTGCATCATGTTACGATTGAATACTCATTTGAATTGTGAAATGTTGCTCTATTTTATGCATTGAGTATAAATTGATTATGAAATTGAATATGGTAATATGGTGCTGGAAAAAAACTATAGTCTGAGTCTTGCCACGGACTTGGCTCACGGGGTAGTGTGGTAAAGGCTAACATGTGATTAAATTTGAGGCTTGGAGGTGGCGGGTTGGAGAGCCACTTAAGTCAGCCGGATGACGTGGTGGCACCTTGCGAAAAAAATTTCCGGGCCAACACCAAAGGGAAGGAGATTTTTGTGCAAAATTTGTAAAAAATCCTTTGGCGGATCCTGACAACGGCCATTGGCAAGATAATGATTTCGACATACCCCAAAATTATGGAAAAATAAATTTGGACTGTTTAATTTGATTATATAAGTTATGATGGTTTGATATGAATGATTTTATGTGAATAAATTTCTTTATCTCATTAAATCTTATTTGATACATGTATTTGGCATCACCACCCTCACCCCTCATTTATATATTACATACCATTGCACTCCACTCACAGGGTATTTTAAAATACTCAACCCTCTCCTTTATTATTTTTCAAATGAAGTATAATTTAAGGGTGACTCCTAGAACTGTGCGAGGATCTTTTTGTGGTATTTTGGGGTAGGTATGGATTATGTTTTACTTTGGGAGTTTGTAAGTCACTGAACCATGGAAAAGGAAGTTCTATGCATTTCATACTGTGCGGATTTTACTGATATTGGTTGAATTCTTCGAGCAAGTATTGGTAAAATCTGAAGGATTATGATATGTGATTTCATTTTTGTTTGAAATTATCTTTTGAAAGATGTTTTATTTTGTACTGTGATATTGGGAATATAATGTTGGCTTTCGATATTTTCTTTCAGTTTTTTGAAGTTCTGTGCATCTCATACAGTTTGGATTTTATTGATACTGGTTTGAGTTTTCGAGCAAGTAGTTGTAAAATTCAATGGCTATGATTAGGAACTTCATTATTTTGTGTAAACTCATATTTGAAAGATATTTATTTTTGAAATGGGACATCTGGAATATTTCCCTTGGATTTCTGGATTTATAGCTTGTTTTGTAAACCCTATAAAATGCTTGAGAACTCTGGATTGGCTAGGATGGCCACACTGCATGCATGCATGTATAGAAACCCCTCCCTAAATGTGTGCCGATGTATGCTTGTACGTACAGAGATGGGCCGGATGGGCTCTTTGCATGTGTATTGTTTATACGATTTCTTATTTTGATGAGTTTTATGTTTTGGAAGATTTGTTGTACAATTGGAATGTTTTGCGCTATTCCGGTATATGGAGAGGTCATGCCCGTATGCCGAGATAACGCGACAGTTGATATGTGCTCGACGGGAGAGTCGAGGCGTGACAATTCTATTGGTATCAGAGCTTAGGCTCACGATTTTGAATGTTTAGAGGTTTGAAATATTTCCAAATATCCTAATGGTTTTCCAAAGGTTTTAAAATGTTTACTGCTTTGAAAATTTTGATTTTTAAAGATTTACTTTTAAGAAATATACAAAACTTTCCCTGGATCCTTGAGGACTAGGATTAATTTTATTTTAGGAGGTTAAGCACTTAGATTAGTTTCTATTTTAATTGTTAAGCTTAGACTCTCTTTATAGAGTTTTGCTCCCCAAACGAAGAATAAGGAACCCGAATAGGGTATTTTCCACTCCTCCTCCACAATCCAAGTGATGTATTACTCTATGAATAGTTATCAATTGCGATTGAAGTTCTCCCTTGGCTTGTTTGGCTAAATGGCGAGTACCCTCGTAATAGTTCCTTTGGACTAACATCTTGACATTAGAAGTTTGACACACTTGTTTAATACGCATAGTAATATGAAATTGCTTATGATTAAGATATAGGATAAAATACTCTTGAGAGATTGTAATTGTGAGTAGATGTTGGGGCTTGATAAATGTTTTCATGGTTTATCTTATTAGGTATGATGAGTATTTTTGAGTTAATGCATGGGTGTTAATTTCTATGGGGCCTAATAACTCATTTATAAGTACGGAGTTTGTTTAGCACTTCAATCGATTCTTGACCTCTCTTGGCAAAGGATTTTTGGATGTCACTCCATTGGAAAAATATGAGAGGTAAGACTACTCCTCCTACTAAGAAGAATTTCTTAAATTTTTCAAATCGGTCCTATAGGGACCAAAAAAAAGGTATGAGTCTAATTATTGAAGGCAAATTAGGTGCCACTAAGATTTGAAATTCTCTTTATCTCTCTTACTTATAGTAGCCATTAATCTTAAGCCCTAATGATGACACTATCATAGAATTCATTATATTTTTCTGGCCATTATATTATCTAGCGAGGTTAGCCAATTCTGTGGTCCAAGACTGCAATTTGATTAGAAAGGGTATAAATTTAGTTGGAGGTAAAAATAGCAAACGCACTTGCAATTATGTCATGTTGCTTGTAGCTTCTCTCGGACACATATGACATGTATGTATTCTATTTGTTCAAGATGTTATGGATAGTGGTCTTAAAAATGTAGTAGATGATTATTAGAGAGAAATCGAAGATGGAGGATTTCAAGTGCATCATAAATTCAAAGAGCCTCTGAAAGTTAGATAAGAAAACTTCTGGAAAAATTAGGGTAAAGAAGAGTATCATCATTTATCAGATGAATGTTTCATAGGTTGGATATTAAAGTGCTTGCTTATGATCCTTATTTGTCAGAAAGTGAGTCTTAGGTAAAAGGTAGGGCCTTTGCACTATTTACATATTCTATTCGAAAGTTATAAGCATAATGTTTCCTCTAGTAATAATGTAATTCCTTCCTATTTTTGAATGTCATCTTCAGACAATGTTAAAGAGGTTAGAGGTTCTTAGTATAAATTTTAAAAAGAGAATTAATTACTTGTGAAATCACTATAAGATCTATTGTGGCATATAAAGATTTAAAACTAAGTTCTTGTTGGCAGTCATATAGGAATATGAATAGGTGGTATTGAACAATAGGTTCAAAAATAGATGGAGAGTTATGCAGATGTCCTACTATGGTTGCATATGACTAAGTTAAGATGATTAATGTGGATATACTTCAACAGGTTGGAAATATTAGGGGTGAAAATGAAATTTTGGTTTATTTTGTTGATGTCTTCCCCTCTATTTAATGTCAAATGTATTATAGCATGTATGTGGTTTACAGATAAGCTTATCACCCATAGATATAGAACTGGTACAAGATTCTGTGTAAAATAAGACATGAAAATTGTCATCATTTCGTATTTTTTTTTTTTTGAAATTTAGTTCAAATAGGAAAGTTATATTGAATGCACTGTATGCAGATGGGAAGATTGTAATGTCTAGAGTACAACAGTGATAAATATAAGAGGCACCAAAAGTAGTTATTACTTTTTATAGTTTTAGGCAAGTCATATCAACTATTTGAAAAAGTAAAATATTGACATGCTTTATCTTAGTTTCTATGGTTTTCTTTATTAGATTCAAGATTCATGACATCTATTTTCTACAACTTGAGAGAATAAATATCACCCTCCACTTATTCTAGTACTTCAAATTCTTGGGATGAGATTCTCAATGAACATGATGGTAATTCTCAATTCTTAGAAATCCTTTGGCTTAAATATTATCCATGGGCCTTTTGTGATTGTATAAATTTTAGTTTATGATGAGCTATTGGTTCTAATAGAAAATTTGGAATTATTATTAGATGAGCATGAACCATAAAATGTGAGGTTGAGAGGAAGCAAAGCATTATTTAAAACTCAAACATAGTGAAGACTTATTGCTGTGTTTGTTGGAAGTTCATAAATGGTATGTCCATGATAGTTTTATGGTGTGTTTGTGTGAGATTTATGTATAATAGGTCAAATAATAAAGGAAATTAAAGTGAGACTTTTAATCCTTCTAAAGTTGTTATGGCTATTAGTGATATTTTGTTATTGAAGTGTGCCTTACAGAAGTCGATGTTGGTTGGGGAATACTATAGAGTATGATAATGTATTTATAGTTGAATTTATTTGTTGAAGGCTTTGTTTTCAATATGGTGTTGAAAATTTGACAGCGATGTAACATGAGAAACAATAGTAGTTGAAGAATGTGGACATGAAATTGATTAGTACATGATTATTGGATGGGAAATTTCATGGAAAAGAAAGGGGGTAACTATGCCCATATACCCTTGATGCAAAGATGTTAAAGGTAGAAATTTTGACCTTATGTTTATTTATATTATACTCCATACTTGGTTGATATTAAATGAGATTTGGAGAGTTAAACCTAGACGCCAATTTGTATCAATAGAAAATTGGTAAACTAAAGATATCAATGCGGAAACAACACCCAAAATTTTTTGACATAAAAATTGTAATTTAAATATTGATGACGAAATTTCTTTTTAGGGGGTTAAGTGTTATAACACCAAAAATTTGATGTTAAGATGTTCTGTAAAATATCTTGGTAATTATAAAAGAAAATTTTAAATTTTATTGATTTTCGATTTTGGGGTACTAAATTAAAATTTTTGGTATATTTAAAATATCCGTGTTTGCAATTCGTAGTGTATTATATTGTTGGTAAATCTGGAGTATTAATATAATAAGAGTATATATATATATAGATTTATTTATTAAAAAAAACATAAAGAAAAAAAAAAGAAAGAAAAAAAAGAGATGAGACGCAGCGTTTTGGAGCAAAACGCTGCGTCCCCATTTTTTTTGGAAATTACGGTTTGAAAAACCCCAATCTCCCTCTCTCCTTCGTTTCTCTCTCCCCAATTCTGTATGTTTTCTCCGCCTCTCTCTCTTCCTAGACTCTTCACCGTGATCTCCCTCTCCCGCCACTCTTTGCTGCTCACCGGTGGCTCCTCCGACCACCATCATCACTGCCTAGCCACTCATCTCTCTCAATTCTCACTCTCTATCTCTCTGTCAAATTCTGTCTCACTCTCTACCGTGCTCTTTTCTTTCTCTCTCTACCTCTCACGGTGGCATCTTCGACCACCGTAGCTAGCCATTATCACGGAAGTTGCTCTCTTCCTCTCTCTCTCTCGCGCACGCGACAACCCTCTGCTTCTCTCCCTTGCCCGTCCATGCGCGGTGCTTTCTACCGTTGCAACACTCTTCTGCAACCATCGTAGAAGTCCCAACTGGCAGTCGTCAACTGACCCTCGAAAGCCCTAGGCCGCAACCTGCACTCCCTCCCCTGCATAGGTAAGGGCAATTCTCTAGACAATAGCTTTAGGGTTTTTGTTTCTCTTGGTGATTAAGCCTAACTGCTAGAATTTTCTTCGGTTTGGAAGCATTACAGGTCTCTGACTGAACTGAAGGCCAACGAGCTATAGGGCTGCGAACCCTATGTGAGGGAATTTCTAATCCTTTCAGTATTTGAACAAATTCTTGCTGAAAATATGTTGAATTCGCAGGAGATGCATTTTCCTAAAATTCTGCATGTAATTATTTGGGTTAAGTCTAAAATTCTAAATGAATTTAGGTTGTCTAGGATGAGAGAACATGTTAGATGATAATAGAACTTTACTGGATTGATTGGGATAGTTTTCCCAGAAGTTTGATTAAAATGAGCATGAAAAATTAAATTAGGGTTATCTAAATTCGGGAGAAAATTGAAAAAATTGAGGAATATTGGGAATTAAAGTCATTGGTGGGGCAAATAATCCTAGATTGATGAAATGAGAATCTAGAAATGCGAATGTATAAATTAAGGTTATATTAAATTAGGGGGACATTTGAAAACCCTTTAATGAGACTTTATTTGATGATAAATTGTAATGATTGGTCTAGGTGAACCTTTTAGAGACTCGAAAGTAGTCATTTTAGAATAATTGTGGAAATAGGGAGTGAATACCCTCCCTAGAGATGAGTGGATGGTTATGTATCGTATGAATGAGTAAATGATTTTAAATATGATTTGCAAATTTGATTTTGAAATGAATTTTGCAATGAATTTATAATGTTTTGTGATTGTGGTGAGTTTGAAATGAATTTTGTCACAAATCCATGACTCGTGAGTTGAATGATGATTTATTTGCACCATGTTACGATTGAATACTCATATAAATTGTGAAATATTGCTCTATTTTATACATTGAGCATGAATTGATTATAAAATTGAATGTGATAACATGGTGATGCAAAAAGACTATAGTATGAGTCTTGCCACAGACCTGGCCAGCGGGGTGGCATAGTTAAGGCTAACTTGTGATGGAATTAGAGGTTTAGAGGTGGCGGGTTAGAGAGCCACTCAAGTTGGCCGGATGACGTGGTGGCACCTGGCGAAAAAAATTTCCGGGCCAGTGCCAAAAGAAAGGGGATTTTTATGCAAAAATTGAAGAAAATCCTTTGGCGGATCTTGCCAATGGCCATTGGCAGGATAATGATTTCGACATATCCCAAAATTGTGCAAAAATGAATTTGGACTGTTTGATTTGATTATATGAGTCACGGTGGTTTGATATGAATGATTTTATGTTAATGAATTTCTTTATCGCATTAAATCTTATTTGATACATGTATCCTGGAAAGATAAATATTGATTTAAATGCAGATGGAGGTGGTTGTTGATGATAAAGACAGGGAAAATAATGGGGGCCTGATTATGGCTACGTCACTCGTAACACCTGAAGCTATGGCTACATCCCTTTGTGAGGTATGGGTTGCCTACTTATACATTAGTTTAACCTTGCATTATGTGTCATTTTAATGATCATTATTTATAACATCTCTTTTATTTCTATTTTAGGACATTTGTGATTTCGAAGCAAGTGTAGACCATCAGAAAAATGCCTAAGGAGATTTAAATGCTAAAGAAAGCGTGCCTTGAGAGAGGAGCTTGACTGACAAAAAAGAGAATATTGATTTAGTCCCCTTTTGTATAGCAGTTCACACACCAGCCATGTGTCAAAATGCATTTTTCCTTGTGTCAAAGAGAAGATTGTTTAGTTCGCTTTTTGTGTATCAATTCACACACTATATGTTTATTGTTGGATATTGGATGTTTATGTTGGATGTTAGAGAATATTTGTTACATATTATATTGATATTTGTTTTATTTTATTCCTATTGATATTTTATTGGATGCTTGAATATTTATGGACAATATTGAGTTTTTTGGTTTCAAAAAGATGTATGGAATCTTATTATTCCATTGATTGGATTTGAGAAATTTTTAGATTTATTAGATGGACAAAAATTTGAAAAATAATAAATTTTTTTGGATAAATTTCCAAACCGCCGCTAAATCCATCGCAAAATATCCTTCACAAAGTTCGTGACAAAAGTTTAGTGATGAATTTACATGTTGTACTAAATTTAGCAATGGATTCTCATATTCATCGTTGAATTTAACAACGAAAATAACATAGTCGCTAATTTTAGCGACGAATTCCATGTTTCGTTGCTAAATTTAACTACGGATTTCAGGATTCGTCATACTTCGCTAAATTTAGCAACGAATTCCAAGATTCCTCTCTAAATTTAGTGATGAATTGAGTGATGGATAACAAAATTAATTCCTAATTTTAACAACCAATTTATCAATGAAAAATTTTTCATCACAAATTTAGATATACATTTCTGAATTTCGTCACTAAATTTTTGTGACTTGTTATTATTTTTATCGCTAAATCCATCGTTAACCAAATTAGCGATGAATTTTTCTAAAATTTTCGTCGACAAATCCATCACTAAAACCATGTTTTTTGTTTTATAGTGAGAGATCAACCAAATACCATAGAAAATCCACCCTCTAGAGGCACTAGACCATTAACCCGATCCCTAGAAACTTAGATCTAGTGAGAGGTTTGAGATTTTCTAGTGAGAGAGTCTAGAGTTTGATGGTGGCTTGGCTTGACGTTAAATTGATGACACAAATTTAGGGACTGGATAGAGCTGATCAGGAAGTATCCTTGTCGAGGATAAATCTAGGAGTGATTATCCTCTCTAACACTATGAGTGAATACATATTTATGATTTTGAATGAGAAAATATTTTGGTTGATTTTAAAAATGTTTTTAAAATTGGTTTTTCAAATGGATTTATGATTATGGAGTATCTCGAAAGGGAATTTAAATTAAAAAATGCATCCATATGTTGAATTGAAAATAATATGTCATGTTTATCAATTTATATTGACTATAATTGAATTGAATTCACGCATTGAGAATTTTTTTAAATAAAGTTGGCACATTCTGATATGTGTTGTGATATTGTCGAATAGTACTTTGTGCATGATTAATGGCTATAATCATTCCCTCTAGGGTGCGGAGCCCGATGAGACGATGTGGTTGAATGTTTATTTGATTAAGGAGGTAGCTACACTCGAGAGGTGCTTCTGAAATTCTCCCTTCAGATTAGTTTAGTAGCACCCTAGGGGAGGCGCAAGCCAACGCCATGGTTGGGGTAGTTTGTAAGATAGAGATATATGAAAACCCTTGACGGTTCTGTTTTTGTTATGAGAGACCATTGTCGAGAACTATGATTTTGGCAACCCCATGGTTTTGAAAACTTATGAAAATATATGGATGCATATGATTTGTTCTAATTATCTGTTGAGAACTTGTTTGAAATTTTTTGTTGATGATAAACCTTGATTTTTATGGTTACGAACATATGATTTTGAAATAATTATTTGACATGATCACATTCATCCCTTATTTATTATCATAACATGTTATGCACTCATTAGGTATAATATATACTCACCTCTCCTATCTTTATTTCTACAAAGGGAGTTTAGTTGAGACTCATGGTAGTTGGGTGCTGATTTTGAGGAGATTACCTTCACGGACCTCTTTAGGTATAAACTTTATTCCGGTTTGTTTTTTAGGTATTGGTAGATAGGCCCATGGAGGATATGTTTGTGTAAAATTTATTTGAAAACTTATTTAAACTTGTATTTTGATCTTGGTTGAAATTATTTATCTCACATTGAGGACCTCCACTTTTCTTGTTATGAAATTTACTTTTAAATTGTTTTCATGATTTGGATCTCTACCCCTTGAGTGGGGACTTGTGTATCATGAATTGGATGATCTTGAGTGATTAGATTGGCTTATAGTTTTATTTGGATTATTGAATGCCACATAGTACCATGCAGTAGGGGTGGAGTTCACACGTGTTTTAGGGGTGCATAGCGGTTGTCGCGTGTCAGGACCTGCGGGCTGGGATGTGACATAATGTTTTTAACTTATTTCTTCGGTTATTACAGGCCTAAGTTTTGCAGGAGAAAGGGAGTTTACAAGAGCTGGTTGATCGAGACTTATGGTCTGAATATTCATCAGAAGAAGCAATGCTCATGCTAAACGTGGTGATCATGTGTGCCAATGTGTCACGCCCCTATCCTCGGATCGACCACGCGACAACAGTCTTGTTGTCTCAGTACACGGGTAGAACCTCCCCATATATCGAGATTCCGCAAGACTATATTATTGAACAATAAATCTTCTAGTGCACAAATCTATCAAGATCAGAAAATCATGAAACAATACACATGCAAAGGACTCATCCGGTCCATCCCTGTGCACACAAGTATGCGTCGGCACACACATTTGGGAAGGGGGTTCCTGTACATGCACGCATGCATAATTGGTCATTCCAGCCATTCTAGAATTCTCAGCACAAATAAAGCATTCAAAATAAAAGAAGTCTCAAATTATAGTCGCAGGATTTTACTGATACTTACCTAAAGAAAACAAGCCAATATCAGTAAAATCCAAACGGTATGAGATGTTCAGAATTTCGTAAAATCGAAAGTAAATATTGAAATCAAACATTAATTTCCAAATGTCCTAGTTAAACAGTAAGTTTAAACAAAATGAAATTTTAAAAGAAAATGAACAAGTTCCAAACAAATTCCAACATAAACGACATAAGGATTCCACCTATACTTGCTCCTATATATGAAACAAGTATGGATTTAATCCTTACCAAAAGAATTATATAAATCTTCCATTCCATGGATTTCAGATCAAGCTAAAATAACCTTACATCACTATGATATCTAAACAAGTCAGCGGATAAACTTTTACAAGCTCCAATTGCTGTCACAGACCTAAGTTTCCTCTGAATGATCTAAAAGAGAGGGGTGAGTATTGGGAAATACTCAGTGAGTATATAACATGTTATGATAATAAATAAGTGGTGATCGTAGACATGTCAAATGTTTTCTTCAAAATCATACAATCATATCGATAAATCTCAATGTAAACAAAATCTCAACAAAATATGATAAATAATTCATATGCATCCAGTCATTACATCTTATTTTCCAAAATCACGGGATTGCCAAAATCTTTCCACCAAAGGCTTGGCCCTGACCTGTGGTGGAATCGCCAATGGATTCTCATCAATGTTAATAAATCATATACAATACCCCCTTCCTTGGTTTTGGCTCGAGCCTTCCCTGGGATGCAACCAGGCTACTCCGAAAGGAGGGATTTAAAAGCACCTCTTGAGCGCAACTACATCTTCATCCAAATAACCGTCTAACCATGTTACCCCGTCGGGTCGCTCCATGAAGGGAATGACTATAGCCATTAACTATGCACACAACACCATTTCGCAATCATCAAATCATATATCAAAATGTGCCAACAGTTATTCAAACAAATTTTTAATGCATGAATTCCATCGGTCACTTTCAACACAAGTCAGTAAACATGGCACATTAGTTTCAACAACACATGGATATATTCGGTAATTCAAATCCCCTTTCCGGACATTCCAAAATCATAAAAACAATTTTAGAAATATTTGTAAAATCATTAGAAAACATTTTATAAAATCAGAATAAAATATTTTCTCACATAAAACCATAAACATGTATCTACTCACCTCTAGGGACGGTACCCAATCCCTACACCCTATCAATACTCAAGAAGTCTCCTTTCAAGCTCCAATATATTGTCCTAAATAAACAATAAAAATTCTCAATTCATTTCTCCTCTAATTTCAAGGGTTTACAAACTTTCTTAATTTTATTTAAACCCCAATTTCAAACATTTTCTTGTTTTTGTCCTCATTTTACCAATTTATCGTCATTTACATCTTTACAAAATTCATATTCACAATTCTCCTACATTTCTCCTATTTTTCAAACAATTTTCTCCGATTTTCTTAAATTAACATAGCCTTAGTTTCTTCTAATTTTTTCCAAATTCATGAATATACATTCCAATTCTACCAATTGCACCCCATTTACATCACATACTATTTTACATTCCAATTTCTCCTAAATTTCCATCCTCAACGAAATAGGCAACATCAATTAATCATAAAATAGGTTCTGAAACAATACAAATCATAAACCCTAATTTTTATCTTGACCCAACAAACCTTGAAAATCTTATCACTCATTTTCCATTTCGAGCATGATCAAATCTACACATACATTTCATGAAGATGAAATCAATAAGATCTCCCAATTCAAATACCAAATTGCAATTTTTCCACAAACCCTAGAGCTATTGTCAGAAATCAGCCCTTACCTGCGTAGAGAAAGAAGTGCAGATTCATGAAGGCCTAAGGTTTTCGCAAGTCTGTGGATAACTATTGGCATGGGCTCTGCGAAGATTGCAGAAGGGAAGTGCTCACAACGAGCACTGCGCGAGCAAACAAAGGAGGGAGAAAGAGAATTGTTCACGCCCGAGAGAGAGGAAGAGAGAGCTCTGTTCACGCGCTGAAGAGAGAGAAAACAGAGAGAGATGGCCGCGAGTGGCTAGGCGGTGGCGGTGGAACTCGCCGGTGAGTAAGAGAGGGAGAGTGCGGCGGATAGAGGCAGAACGAAATCGAGAGGGAAAGAGAGAGTTATGATAGAGAGAGAATAGTGTAATACCCAAAAAAAATAACGATGCTAGATATTTTGTAAACATCTTTATAATAAAACAGAAAATTTTGAATTTATATTGATTTTCGATTTTGGGATATTAAATTTAAATTTTAGTATATGTTAATTCCTGTATCTGCGAATCATAATAAACCTCATTTTCATGAAATTTATACTCTAGTGAAATGTGGGTGTGAAAACATATATATATAATTTATTTGTTTAATTATATATTATAAAAAAAAAAGAGGGAAGCTCAGCTTTTTGAATCAAAACGCTGCACTTCCCCAATTCAATTAGGGTTTAAAAACCCTAATTGCTTCTCCTTTTCTCCCATTCCCTCTCTTCGTCTCTCTTGAACTCTTTCTCGCACTCTCCGTCGCTCTCTCAGTCTCTCACGCTCCGCCTTCCTCCGCTGTTCGTCGATCCCCCTCTCCATTGTCGTCTCTCCATTGTCTCCCTCTGTTTCTCTCTCTGTTTTTCTTTCTCTCTACCTCACTCTTTGTTTCTCTCTCTTTCTCCTTCGATCGCACTCTCTTTCACTCTCTGTTTCTCTTTCACCCTATGTTTCTCTCTCTCTCCACGGTCTCTCTTTTTTTCTCTGTTTCATTCTCTGTTCTTCCTCTCTCCCGCACGTGAACAACAAAGCTCTTGCTCTCTCCCTCTCTTGCTCACGCGTGCTGCTGTTTTCTCACTCCCGAGAGATCTTCCTGTAATCCTTACTATAACCCACCATCAAGCCTCTGAAAACCCTAGGCCGCGGGACTGTAATTCCATTCTCTGTAGGTAAGGGCCAAACTCAGATCTTAGTTCTAGGGTTTTGATTTTCCATAGTGAATAAGTTTAATTACCGAACTTTGCTTCAAATTAAAAGCACTGCAGGTCTTAGAATGAGTTAAATGGTGCACGGAAGCTAGATCTGCGAACTGTGAAAATCCTAGGTGAGGGGATTTCTGATCCATTCGATTAATTGACTGAATTTATGGTAAATTTAGGGTAAAAAGTCTTGTATATGTTAGAATGTATATTAGATTCGAATAGAATGTGTTTTCTAAAATTTTATATGTAATATTAAGGTTAAGTATGGGATTTTATATGAATTAGACTGTTTGATACGAAAGAAGCATGCTAAGGGATGATAGAATCATGTTGGGTTGAATAGAGTAGTTTCCTTAGAGTTTAAATTGAAATATGCATGGAAAGTACTATAATTATGTAAATTTGGAAGAAAAATTGGAAAAATTAGAAATATTGAGAATTAAAGTTCGTTGGCGAAGTAAATGGTCTTAGGTTGATGAAATGAGAGTTTAGAATTTGTAGATGTGTAAATTATGACTATAAGAGATCTCATTTGATGACAAATTGCGATGTTTGATTAGGTTAATCTTTTGGGGACTTGAAAGGGATCTATTCGGATTACATTGATAAATAGAGAGTGAATACCCTCTCTAGAGGTAAGTGGATGGTTCATTGTGTTCATGAATGAGTAACATGTTTTAAAATTACTTTATAATTGATTTTGAATGTTTTTTATATATTTTATATAAATTATTCTGTGATTGTGGGTTGTCTGAACTGAATTGTGAAGTTCGAATGCATCTACTGTGTTTGTGAATGCTTCTGTGCCATGTGTTATTTGATATTGCTCTATGAATTGCTTTGGCATGAGATTATTGATTATTTGTTGGAAATCATGGTATATTATTTGTGAAATGGATTGAATGAGAAATGAAGGGTGCCGGATTATTAATGGCTATAGTTATTCCTCCCACGGAATGACCCGACGGGATGACGTGGTTGAGGGTTGGATTATACTTAGCGAGAGACAGACGTGTCTCCCTCTGCTGTAGGTCGGGCTATATCTAGACGCACATCGGTGAGACATGACCCAACGCCAAGAAATGGGGTATATTTTGAAATATTGGATGAAAAAAAAAAACCCTTGGCAGGCTTTCGTCTGGGTTTCGGCCAGCCTAAAACGAAAGTGTTTTCAATTGGACCTCAGGATTTTCTGAAAAGCTGATCGATGTGGATGCATGTTTGTAAATTGTAATTTTTTGAAATGTTTTTACGTATATGAAGTGATATTTATGAGATATGCTTTGACTGCCCCACATTCACCCCTTATTTATGAACACAATCATACCATTGCATTCCATTCACTGAGTATTTCCCAATACTCACATCTCTTCCCATATTTTACAGAGGATACTTAGTTCGGAGATTGGACGCTGGATCTTGCGAAGTATTTTTGCTAATTTGTATAGGTATTTGGCAAATGAAGGATTTTTGGAGAATCGTAGTTCTTAAAACCATGAAAAGGGAAGTTCTGTACATTCCATACCGTCCGGATTTTACTGATACTGGCTGAGTTTTTGACAAGTATTAGTAAAATCTGACGATTATGATTTGTGCTTCATTATTTTGATTTTAATCGTTTTACGAAAATGTTTTCGTTATGTACTGGGACATTTGGACTATAATTCTGAATTTCGATACTTTCTTTTGGATTTATGAATTTCTATACATTTCATATCGTTTGGACTTTACTGATATTAGCTTAATTCTTTAGGGAAGTATTAGTAAAATCCTATGACTATAATTTGGGACTTCTTGTATTTTAAATGCTTTATTGGTGCTGAGAAATTCTAGTTGGCTGGAATGGTCACATCGCATGCGTACATGTACAAGAGCCCCTTCTTCGATTGTGTGCCGATGCATGCTTGTGTGTACAGGGAATGGACCAGAGGGGTCCTTTGCATGTGTATTGTTTCATGCTTTCCTTATCTTTGATGGATTATGTACTGGAGGTTTAAATGTTCAGGAATACAGCCTTGTGGAGTTCCAGTATATGGGGAGATTCTGTCTGTGTACCGAGATGACGCGGCGTTTGTTGCGTGCTCGATCCGAGGATCGGGACGTGACAAATAGAGAGAAACAGACGGGAGTGAGAAAGTGAGATTAGGGCTTCTAGCCCTAATCGAAATTGGGGGAGGAGGAATGTTGCGTTTTGGGCAAAACGCAATGCTTCTCCCCTCTCTTTTTTTTTAATAAATAAATAATTAAATAAATAAATAAATATTCATTCATATATATTTATACCCACTTTTTACTAAATTTTAAATTTTATAAAAATGAGATTCACTACGAATCACGGACACGGTATTTTATATATATCCAATAAATTCTAATTTAATACCCCAAAATCAAAAATCAATAAAATTTAAAATTTTCCTTTATAATTGCTAAGATATTTTACAGAACATTTCTAATACTAAATTTTCAGTATTACACAATGCCTCCCCAACTCTAAGACCTACAATGTCTCAAGTGGTGAGCATGCTAGAAGGCTGACCAGATGTTCAAGAAATACTTTTGGATCCTAGATTTTCCAGAATTAATTCAAAACTGAGAGCTGTAAGAAGCCATTATGGCATGATCTTTCCCAAGCAAACAGCATGTCACCTAAGGCCCATGTACGGATTCCTTGAGCAGAATCTTAGAAAAGGGTAAGGTTGAACAAAGAGTTAACTCTGATACGTCCACAAAGTTGGGAAAAGTCCCTCTATTTATGCTCTCAATATCTTCACTAATTTAGGGTTTTTCTAACTCGTAGTTAGAAAGAAGAGGCAAACTGTTGAGCCTTTATACATAAGTTATTTAGGACAATCAAATCATTCTCGAGGTAGAAAGCGCCATACAGCATTGAAGTCGATCTTTGTCAGATATCTTGTTGTTTTCAGAATTAAATTAGATAAGACCAATCTTACATTAGTCTATAACGTACCAGCATACAGATATTGAGAATTACAAACATAAAAAATAAATAATAAAATCCATCCCTTGCAGCAATTAATGAGTCTCCCAACCGATTTCATCACTGAAAGGGTAATCACCATTTGAGCTTCTCGGGGAAATACTGCAAATTCATTTTTCAAATGAACAAGTTAAAATACAATTTTAGGAAGAGTAAAAGAAAATCAAACGGAAGCCTGAAATCTTTTACCTTCTTAATGAGAGACAAATAATATGGCTTCACCTCCTCAACATTGATACGCACCTTGCTCTTGCTGTACAAGTCATACTTGCTGCACAATGGACACACACGCCCAAGATGAGCTTAAAAAGAATTAAAGAAAAAAAGTGAAAAATGGAAAAAGAGTCGGAGGAGATCTTACTTGAAAACATGGAGCCACTTGATGTCCTCATGATCTTGTTTGTTCATCAAGTACTTATATGCTCCTCCCCTATGCAGAGCTGCATGCACCGCAAGTTAATGAATGATTGTTTTTGGAAATAACCATCACTTGACACCTCAACTGTTGTCCCTGTACTTACCATAGAAGGAGTGATATCTGATGATGAAAAGAGCAGGAGAAGGTAGGGTGGTCTTGTTCTCCTTGGCAACCTAAATTGGTGAGATTAAAATTAGATAAAAGGGTCAAACTTTCTCTTAGACATAATCGATTAATCACCTTGAGGGAAAAAAAATGAAGTGTCTGAGAGAATTACAATGTACATGTAGTCGTCATGTCCGAATGACATAAATACACTGTCAAGTCCACAGCCTTCAGAGTAGACTCCTAACCTAGTGTTATACTTTGGGTTGTTATAATCCGGATTTTCCTTAAAATACTACAAAAGCCAGGCCAAAAAAAAAAAAATCTATTAGATTTTACCAACTAGTAGCTTAAGCACACACACACACACATATATATTAAAGTGCATAAAAATAGACCTTGTGGTGAACAATGTTTTCATCAAAAGCGCAGCCTACAGGGTAGGTATCACCCACAACAGACCATTGAGGAAGCGCTCCAAATTTGGGATGAAGAAGAACCTTTCCAAGATCTGAAAACCAAGAAAAGTTAGAAATATTTTCCCCTTTCATGATATTACTCTTTAAGTTACATGAATTCCACTTGAAAAATATGTAGAAACGGGAATACCGTGAATAAGGCCAGTCAAGTGAAGCCAATCTTCATTAGGATGATCTCTCCTAATAGCTTCTGCAGTTTGCAGCAGGTGCTCAATTTGAGGCTCATCCAAGTCTGGGTCGCTCTCATCAACAAATTCATTGAGAAGTTCACAAGCTTCCCAAATGCTCATTTCACACCGGTTCAGCTGACCATACTCCTTCCTCAACTTTTGAACCTGCCATCACATTAAAACAATAACTTGTGTACATCTTGCCCGCTATAACCCACAAACTATATGCCTGGGCATGGATACTCTGCAAATCATGCATGGCTTTCAGAGCTCTCTAGTATAATTTAGATATCGACAATTTTTGTGAATTTAGAACTGAACTCCACAATTTTTATGGTGTTCATTTGAAGCCGAGCAATAGCCCACAAACTATGTGTTTAATAGTTTAGACATTTTTACTACGATTTGAAAGTTTACAATTTTTAAGGAGATATCAATGAATTCTACATTTTCAATATGAAAAAAGTTCATTTGGTTCCAAATATCAAAACTAGAAATTAGAAATGAATTTCGTTAGACATGTGCACTTCTTTTCATTTCAAGAAGAGTCTTAGATGATGTGCATCCTCTTCCGATTCCAATTTATTCAGTACATAACTTGTACATTACATTGGGCCAAACAAAGATATTAAATTTGTGATACTTGAAAGCAAGTGAAGCCAGAGGAACAGAGGATTTGCTTACATAATCATAAGTTTGATTGATGTGATTTGTCCGATAGAATTCCTCTACTCCTTTTCGTCTGTCACTTTTTTCATTTTCGTAGTCCCTATATTGCATTTCAATCATAATCAAACATAAGACAGTAACCAAAAGAAAAAAAATCAAACTGCATACCCTTTCTTTTTCCTCCTCAAGTTATTTTTTTTTTTTTTTTTTTTTTTTTGGTACAAAGAAATGGAGACAAACCTAAAGTTGTGGCCAAATGCATTTGCACAAGGCACTACAAATCCATTATCTGCACCATTTCCAGCTCCTGCCTGCATTTTGAATCCAACAGTTTTATTCCTGGCCTCTAGCACAATGCAGAGTCAAAGGTGAGAAATTGATTTTTCAGTTTGAAGGCAACGGTATTTATGGTTTTCAAGTGCCAACTTCCACCCCCAGTTTAGTTAAAAGGTTAGAAACGATCTCTCCATATTTGGGTTCTTCTTGTTTCGGACAATTGGATGTGAGCCAAAGAAAGATATCCAAAATTTGACTAAAAATAGGATTGTGGCGACTTTTGAGTTAGAAGAGAGATCTTTTGGATATGAATGAGTCAACCAACACAATAGCACATCACCAAAGACTTAATTTTATCCTTTTTTCTGGCCTTTCGGATCAAGTCAAAACTTCTTGTTTGTTTAATAGTAGTTTGGGGCACCAAATAAGTAATAGTAGTTTGTGAATTTAAGTCATAAAAATAGATAAATGAGATTTGAAAAAATCAATCTATTAATAGCCTTCGGTGCTCAGACCGAATGGTGAAAAAAAAAAAAAAAGTAGTTTTTGGTTTGCTAATATTACATAACTAGCCCTAACATGCTCGAGGGATGAGAATCCTCATTTAATAGCTTCACAGGGTATCGAAATTTGATTTTTGCGCACTCCCAAATCTACTAATCCAGAATCAATATTTTCAAACCCGTTTCCAAAATTCAAACTGATTTGCATTTGCTCTCTAGGTGAGGCCCGTTATATTGTTCCAAAAATTGTTAAAATTATATAAATTTTGTATAAAGTATTAATTTTTATATCATATTAATATTTCCCAATGTACTATTTTTAAAATTCTTATAATTTTGAAATTATGTTAATTTTATTCCTTTTTTCTTTACAAATTTAAAAAGTAAATTAACTAAAAATTTCAAGAAAAAAATCGATCAAAAACAAGGGACAAATGCTGTAGAGAATGATTTTATTTCTTCTTCTTCTTCTCTTTTTTTCTTTTTTTTTTTCCTAAAGAATTTGCACCTTATTTATAGGTTTTTAAGTAAACATTTGGAATAAGTGACTTTCAAATTACATTACATTTGATTATATGACATAAATAGGGTGAAATAAATTTGTATAACAAAATGGAAAATAAACTCATGACGTCATAAACTTTTGGATGAGCAGCATTCATAAACCTTTAATGTTCAATATTGCCCTTTCTATATCCCTTATGTATTATATGGCTCATTAAAAGCTTTATGGGAAAAATCAATGGTATAAAAATCTAGAGAAGGAAAAACAGTACATTATCATATAATAAAAATTACCGTATTAAAAACCGTAACACAAAAATCCAATGGGACAAAACATTGGTGTAACTATACGAGTCCACCTCGTGCTGTGTCTAAAAGACATGGTTTAGAATGAAAGAACCTCTATCAAATATAAATAAGGAATTTGGGCTAGATATGGAGTATCTAATCCCCTAAATGGAATAAACTCATTTACCTAAGATCATCTTTAGGGGTTTTATGACTGTAAAGAAACTTTCAAATTTATTTCAAAATATTAACGACTTTGGAAACAATACTTGGAACATTTTGAAATCTTTCATAAAACTCAACGCTTAACAAACCAGCCTCTGATACCAAGAAAACTATCATGCCCGATCCACGATTCAGAAGCCATGAACAGTCGCCCGTTACCTTGGATACTAGCCCAACCACGTCACGTGTCCCAAGACAATGCAAGGCTAATCATAAAACAGTCACATATATTTTCAAAATCATTTTCCCAAGTCATTTTTCAACTCAAAATAATAAATATAAAGTTCTTGTATATATACAAAGTATTTAGTCAGTACAAATATGAATTTCAACCGAGAGTTCCATTATTACATACAGTCAACCCATATGATCAACTAATAACCTCAAAATACAGCGGAAGATAATTACCGTAAACGATTTCTGATACTACGTACGTCGAAATAAGTCAACGTGTCTCTCGAATGACTAACTCTGTAGAGATTTAAAAATATTAAAGGGTGAGTATAATCAAATACTCAGTGAGTGAGAAATCCGTGACATGTAATTAATAAGTGAGGTGAGGATGAAGTGTTAAAATCATATATATATATATATATATATATATCCATGTAAGATATATTATCAAAATCATAGCAATTTCAACACAGTTTTCCATCTAATCAAAACATATACATCTAAAATCTCATGTGATAAATCGTAGGGTCATGTCAAATCATGTTCTCCACAAAGGTCTACCTTGACCAATGGCGAGCCACTAAAGGGTTTTTGTATGTAAACGAAAAACAACCCCAAAACCTTGACGTTGGCGTAGGGCCTCCCCAAGTGCTAGACTGAAACGTCATTCAGTCCTCCCCTTTTGGTTCAACTTAGCTAGTCCAAAACATAGTATCATACACACGCCACCCAACCATGTGGAGTGTCTGCATCTCATGACATCGCAAACGTGCGACAATCTATATAACAAGACGGGTCTGCAATAGCATACGAGGCGAGTCTGTGCTGGACGACGCCTATCATATCATAGTATCATGGCTATAAGTACTATCCCCGATTTACGATCAAGGGGATTCAGGTACTAATGCCCGAGTACCTAGTCTTGCATCAAAATCATCAATAAACCAACCGTACCATATATGTCGAGGAAAATCATAAAAATCCGATATAGTGTATCATAGCATATATCACCAAAGTATATTTCATGATTTAAAATATGGCATATATATTTTTTCATCAAAATTCATGAATGCATATTTTAAAATTTTGGGACACTCCATTTATCACAAAGTATATTACCAGTCATTTAATAAAGTCATTTTACAATCATTTCACAAATCATGTTTTGAAAATGATAAAACATGGTTTTGCTTATTAATTAAATGACAATAGTAAGTCCCACTCACCTCAACTGGAGAGGGTACGCCACTCCCCCTAATTATCTTCATTTCTTAAACGAGTCACCCTTCGTACAAAAACGTAAAGTTTCACCTAAATTAAATAATATGTATCATTCATCAATTCAATTATTTTGACAATATTATATCATTGGATTACAAGATACATATAGAAATATTTTCGTTCATAAGGTTAAATCTTAAATTCCATACTTAGATAAAAATTTCTATAAAACCTATCACGCGTATGTTTAGTAAAATCAGGATATCTTCTAAAATCTTGATCAGATTCAAATGATTAAAATTTTATCTTAAATATAAGACATATATCTCCAATTTTTATGTTTAGACTAACTTCAAATTCTGAACACACGAATTTAGAAAAGTTTATAACTTTTTCAGTCTAAGTTCATAAAACCAATTCTGTATAGTTTTGGGAGAATTTCCATATCTCCTAGTATACTTCTCCAATTTAAGTAATTATTATCTCAAATTAAAGATAAGATATAGATCTAAAACTTTCTAGTTTATACCATCCTCAGATTCTAAATGTGTAATTTTATAAAATTTCATTTTCATGTCAGTTTCAGTTTTAAAACTAGTTTTGTACAGTTGTAGTAAAAGTATCATAACTTTTTGTATATAACTCTGATTCAAGTGATCTTTATTTCAAATTAAAACTAACACAGAGACCTAAGACTTTTATGTTTACAATTTCTCCAATTTCCATACATAAGATACCTCTCAAATTCATACAACATACTGGTCGTACACTGAATATGAAACAAAGTTAATAGAACATGCTAAACTTCCAAAAATCACCAAAAGTTGATTCCTTTATGAAATGCTTCACATGATATACCATTTTAAAGCTTAGGAAGTCTAGTTTATAGAGAAATAAATTTCTTAGATTTTTTATTTCTACAAAATGAGATATCATAAGAATACTTTACAAGACTAAATCTAAAAATCAATATTTAGCATGCTAATATGGATACCATTGTAACTACTCATCAAGTAATCAAATCTTTGTACAAGTTAACACATATTACCTCCTTTGTAAGATCTCTTGTTAACAATAAACACCAGCACTCCCTTTGAATCCTTGAATTTTTTTATCACCTTAGCAAAATCAAATCAAAATAAACATGAATTTCTAAATAACACTTCTATACTTTCAAGTTGAAATTAAAAATTTTCCAAAATGTTCTTACCTCTTTGGCTTCATGGTTGCACTTAAATTGCCTATGAATCCCATATATTTCATCCAAGGGGAAGAGAATGAAGAAAATGAGCCAAAATTATTTTTAAACAAATTCTTTTATAAAGCTAGCAACATATCCTTGACCATTGGATCATTCTATGCATCATCTCAACCTTTCACTTGTCCTAACAATTAAGCCATGCAATTGTTGATTCAAGCAAACTACATGCACTCCATTAGGTGTCTTATTGGACGTCCATGTCAAGGGGAGAGGTGTCACAAGCTAGAACAAACTATTCTAATTAGATTTAATGCATGAATTTCCATCTAATGACCTTTCATGCATAAATTTTCATCCAATGAAATTTCTTAAATGTGGAACAATTCTATGTGACCACTAACCAACCATGATGCCCTCTTGACCAATCATTTGGCTCCAATTATCCAACCTTAAGTGATTTGCAACTTGGTCTCTCAATTTTCTTAATTACATTTAGACCCGTAACTTTTAACAACTTGCATTTCTGGTCCCTATAAAATTTTGTTCAAAATTCCTTAAAAATGTGAAATTTTATTCAAATATCTTTATTTAAGTGTGTAGGTCTTTTCTTAACCATATTTGACTTCTTTAGACTTTGCCAGTGCTTGTTGAGAAGATTTTCGATTTACCGATAAAATTTTCGGTTTTCGTGATTTTGAGACGAAATCTCAAAATAAATAAATAGATAATTAAAATTTCATTTTAGATATCTCAAAATGATATTAATATATATATAATTATGAGGAGTGGTACATACTACACAGTTATTGAAAATCGGTATTACATTTAAAGGTATGACTCTCTGTAATTGAAATCTTTTCTCTAATACTCAAATTCAGTCCTTCTTCAAATTTTGAGCACATATATTCTTGAGAAACCACAAACTCTAGAACAAATAAAGATAACTCTCTCAGCTCGATCTTATACTCTACCATCGACTTATTCCCTTACCCTAAGATGGAGAAAAATCTTTCCTCTTTAAATCCTTGTAAAATCTAGTATAATATCTCTCATCAAATTCTCTAAGGAACTCACTCCATGAGATGGGAGTAGAAGATCTCCCTTTCAAGTTCTTCCACCATGTGCGGACACTCTTGTCATGCAACCTTACAACCGCCATTAATCTCATCTCATCATCCAACCTCATCATGGCCACAGTTTCTTGAACTCTATTGATCCAATCTTTTGCCACTGTAGTATCACTAATACCCGAAAAAGTTTCACAGCCAAGTTGTCTTGCTTCCTTGATTAACTTGGATAGCTCAATAGTTAGACAGATAGTTGATGCAACTACAGGTGGAGATGGAGTTGATGGAGTTAGGGAAGTGTTTATTGGGGCAGTCGTTTTTTGTGGAGGAGGAGTTCACATTTGAGTTTGGGTTTGGGTTTGGAATTAAATGCCTTCCTCCACCATTCCATGTACTGTTGGAATGCGGCAAGTGGTAGTAGAAAAATCTCAGATGGTGCAACCGAAGGTTCTGGTGCACTTAAGGAGCATGAGAAGATATTGTAGTCTTGTGTTCAGAATAAAAGAGTTCAATCAAAGTCTTTGTCTTCCGACGTGGAGCCATTGCATTTTATAAAAGGAAAACTTATCTTAACTCACTAAATCAAATAAACTATTAACATACTCATACCCAGACTTGACGCCAGTTCCTAGGACCCATAGGAGACTTTTGAATCATGCAAAATGTTTAGAAACATCAAACTTTTAAAATATTTAAAAATATTTGAAAACATTATTTAAATATATTCAAAAGTATTTAGAAACACCAAAACCTTAGCTCCGATACCACTAAAAATGTCACGCCCTCACCCTCGGGTCTGAGTACACGACAATCGCCACATGGTCTAGAAACACGTGCAGTCACCACCACATATGCCAAGTTCCTGCAAGGCTACGAGAAATACCATTTTCAAGATTATGAAAATCTAATACATCAAATATTTAACATTTCAAAATATAATTTCCAAAAGATAAGTTTCTATTTTAGAAAGACACATACAAGTTTTCAAAATATAATTTTCAGAATATAAGTTTTAACTTCTAAAATACCCTCTGGTGGGTCCATCTATATGTTTCAAAAATTCAACAACTAAGGAGGACCAATACCAAAGTAGGTCCTCAAAGGCTCTCTCCTCGGTTGATCTAGCTAATAGTGGAATAACCTTTATTTCTACACTTGCTCTAAAAAAAGAATAAAATGATGGAGTGAGTATAATAATACTCAATGAGTAGAGTACAATATTATAGTTGTGTAAGTGAGTGAGTGATGAGTATAGAAGTATCAAACAATAGTTTCAAAATAACATTTTCGATTCAACAAAACATAATGTAGTCTTCAAAGCATTTCTCAACAAACATCATAATTTTGTTGGAACGTAATAAATGTTAAACATGCACTTGCTTTTAAAAATCATAGCGTTTGCCTCAAAACATATCCACCAATGGTTTGACCAGGACTAATGGTAGAACCGCCAAGTGGTTTTTAAATATTTCTAATTACAAACATCATCCCAACTTTAGTGTTAGCTCCTAACCTCCTCGGTGATGCAACCGAATAGCCCGACAAGACTTGGGGGCATCTCTCTACCACTGCCTACCCTGTCAAGTCTAACAAGCTCTCCACGCCACCCTCTCGAATCGGTCCATGGAAGTTTAGACCGGCCATCACATAAATTGGGTGCTCACATCAAGGCCTGGCAATCGAGCTTTCTGAGCCGAGCTTTGCAAGGCTCGGGCTCGACTCGTTTAACAATTAAATGATTTTTTGGGTCAAAAAAATTAAACGAGTCGACTCGACTCGACTCAAAAAATCTAGACTCTAGCTCAGCTCAAAAAATTAAAAGGGTTTTGGGTCCATTTCGGACCAGGCTCAAGCTCGAATAACAATTTTTTTTTTACCTACAAAATTTCTTTAAATATACAAAAAATTAATTTTTTTTAATTTTAATAATTTCAAATTAATCAAAATATTTTTAGATCAAATCAACTAAATTACAATTTATTTGATTCTGAAAAAAAAAAAAACTCTTCTCAACCTTAAAACTTTGCTATTTTCGCATCATCTTTCAAAAGCAGAAGTAAAGCAGCCAGAGGATGAGCAGTCTTGAACTCATTGAGTCTTTGAGAATGGAAGTGGCCTAAGGAGACCATAAAATCAACACGATGGTTCTCTACCCTGAATGTATGATAGACAGCCACAACATTTACTGGTCTTTAAATGGTTTTTTCGAGAGAGCAAGAGAGTAAGGGAAGGTGTTGGAGTTAGGGTTGGGCATGCACATGAGACACGAGACACGACTTAGGTTAGGGATAGGAAAGGATAGGGACTCTCTACTTGGGTCTTGATTCTTGGGCTTCTTTCTTCTGTGAAACAAAAAATAAAAATGCCAAATACAAACAGCTACCCACCCTATACTACATACATACACCACATACTGCTTAATGCTAAACGAGCTGAGATTGTATCAGGTCGAGCCCACTTATGTCCAAACTCAGCCCGTAATTAAATCGAGCCTAAAAATTAGGCTCAAGCTCGGCCTGACTCTAAATGAGCCAAGCTCAACGGGCTGAGCTCGAGCCGAACTCGAGCTGGCCTGACCCAATTGTCAGTCCTACTCACATCCCATGGATGTACCATTTCATAAAATCATATCATGTGCTATAGAAAATTAATACAACTCACAATTTATATATTCAACAAATAAAATCCAACAGGAAATATAAGATGGTATAAGATATATTTGTTAGTGCATAAATTTCCATAGCGCAAATCAAAATATTTTTAGAGACACTCCACATTCACAAAATATTTATATAAATCCAAGTTAAAAATCATTTTAGAAAAATTCAAGAAAACATTTTCTCATTCATGTACGCAACAAACCATCTACTCACAATGTTGGGGAAGGTAGTCACTTCTAAATCTATCCATGACGAGAGTGTTGTCCTGATTATCTTGTACAAACCCTAAAGGATATCATCAATTAACCAAAATCATTAATACCTATTAATCTAAGTCAACACATAAATTTTTACACTCAAAACCTAATTTTCCTATCACTCACGTTGGATTAAAATTCTCCAAATCCAAGTGGACAGACAGCTAAATAAATTAAAATTTGGATATGGAAGATCATATTACCTTGATTTCTTCTCCAAAAAGATCCATCCAGTTTATACCAACCCCTTTGATTTTTTTCCTTTTGTGACGATACTAAATCCTTAGGCTTTTCCCCAAGATTCAAGGTTAAAATCTAACTTTGAATAGTTAGATAAGTAGTTTGGAGCCTTTGATCTAGAGTTTTGGTGGTGGATCGATTAGGTTTTGGAAAAGAGAGAAAAGAGAAGGAATGAGAGCAAAATTGTTTAGAGAGAGAATTGAGATTTGGGTTTTGAGAGTTCTGAAACTCCATTTCTCCTTTTACTCCCAACCCATTTTTAATATTTACCAAATGCCTTTCTCCACTTCCAATTTGTACATATATCCAATATGTTCCTTTTATTTATTGGGAAGGTCAACCTAATGGGTTTAAACACTTGAGCTTTTATTCTGTTAAGTAAATGTGTATGATGACGAGTAGAAAAAGTTGAAATGAGCAATATAAATTTATAGGAAGCAAACTCGAGTTATTAAAATTTTGGAATATTTTAAAATATGGAATATAATATAAATTTAATATAATATGATTGAAAGTTTGGGTGGTTTTGGTAAAAAACTTTTCGGTGGTCTTAAAGTTCAAAGGTTCGAATCTTCATATCTACAATTCTCACAACTATCGACAACCACAAGGAAAAGTCATTAATACTGAGGAGTGTGGAAACTATGTGGGCATTCAACCGAGCAAGTGCAATAGAGGAGTGAATAGAAGAAGGTGCCAACAAATATGTGAAAGAATGTACCGTCAACTGCTTATTGCTAAAAATAGCAAATGTTCAGTGAAAGGTAAACATATATCGAGAAGATTTTTCAAAGGTAAGTAACCATTTGTTAAGGAGGTGCTGAGAGGCAAAGTTCACTATTTACCGATAGGAAGAGTTTCAACCGATAGGCCCATTGGAATTGTACCAAGAAACAACATAGTGAAATGGATATACTGATCGACAATATATCGATAGATAAATAGAGACAAAATTTCCATATACTGATCGACAATATATCGATAGGTTCAAATATCACCAATAGACATATAGAAAAATATACCTGGAGATCGGTATATTGGAAAATGTATCAACAGAGTTTCAAAACATATATCCTAAAAGGTGGTAGGGAAAGGATACCGATAGGGTCCTCTTTTGCAAAATAGTGAATGGTTACTGAAAGGTACATAATAGTCACTGATCAGGAAACTAAAGTTGGAGAAGCAATCTACAAATTTAATTCTCTTCTGAGCAAATCAATTTCTCACAGAGAAATTAAGTTTTATCAAGTACCGAGCACTATGAAAAATGATACTCTAGTGATCGGGATCTTAAAAGTTAAAAGTATTTCGACCAAGTGTCTTAAAAAATTCATGTGCAGTCCAACAGGCAAAAGCTCCATATTTATAATCTAAATAGACTTCCTCTGAAAAATAATAAATATGAAATGGTGAGTATAAAATATTCAGTAAGTTGAGTGTTGTGGCATAATTGTACTAAAATTAATAGTGAATGTAGATATGTCAAAACATTTTCAAAAAAATTTATTTATGGTTCCCAAACAACCACATTTCGAATTTCAATTCAATTTTTTCATTAAATGTTAAATATTTAACTATGACTTAGTTTTGCAATTCAAGGAAAATTTTTTGATTTCATAAAAATTACGGGGATGCCAAGCAAATCTCCCACCAAGGAACTACCAAGGGCATTTTACATTCACATTATTCAAAATATATTTATTTATTTATTTATTTTTCTCTCAGCCTTGGTATTGGCCATGCGATTCTAAGGAGGTACAACCTTAGTGTCTCATTAAAGTAGCAACTTGTTAGAGTTTTGTTTTTCTACCCATTCCTTAATTTTATCTATTCTCATTCATATAACAAATCAACCATGGCACAAATTTCATTAACAAGATGAATCAAATCATGATAATGTATAAATCATATTTTGGACAATCCACAATTCACAAAACATGTATAACCATATTTGTAAATTAATTTTCGAAATATTTGAGTAAAATATTACTCATTTAAATACAAAAGTCACTCATCTTTTGGGAAGGTAATCACTCCCAATTCACTTCCATTTCAAATCGAACTACAAATTTGGTTCCAAATCCCTTAACTAAGGCATTAAATACAACTTAATCATTTAAACATTCATAGAACTAGGATTCATTAACTTTTTCCAATTTAGCATAAACCCTAAATTTCCAATATCAACCAAACTAAGTTTTAACCACTTCAAATTCACCACATTTACATTTATAAATGATTTCTAATTTCATTTTATCCAAATCTCAAACATTTACAGACCCTAGATTTCTTTGTCTGCAAACCCTAACTTCAACCATTCAAATCTTTACACAAAATTTCAAATTTATGTAACAAAGACTTAAATCTAGTTAAGAGAAGAGGATTACCTTACATTCAAGCCACCGGTTTTGTTCCAAGACAAAACACTCCAAACCCTCGCTTTCGTCCAACAAAAACCTTATTCCCAAAGGTTAGTTTAGGGTTTAGAGGGTTAGGTTTTTGGGTTTGATGTTGTTTGAAGAGACTTAAGGGAGAAACAGAGAAAGTGGCGAGAGGGAGAGATGCGAGGGGTGTGAGAGAATGAGGGAGTTAGGGTTGAAGTCTTTTGATTCCTTATTTATATTAATGGGTCCATTTACAAATTTGTCACTCGGTTCTAATCGGTCCCTTAAAGCTCTCATTAGCCTTTTAGTCATTTTAACCCAAATTTAATATTGGAGTCACAATCAGAGGGCTCAGACTCCATTATTGAACTCTCTCAATATTACCTAGACTGCAAAATTTTCTAGCTTCCAAGCACTCTGCATTTATTTTAGTGTCTTTACGTAAATGTCATTTAATATCTTTATTGAAATCCACAAATTTAATGTCATTTAAGTAAATATATGTACATTATTTTAGTATCCATTTACTTAAATATTGCACGTGAATAAGTAAATATCTCCAATTCGGATTCAATAAAAATATTTTCAAGTTCAAATTGCTTAAAAATAAAAAGTCAACTCTCCCTCTGAAAAGCAAATTTCTAATTTTCAACGCAAGGTTAAATCTTAATATAAATTTTTCGTAAGGTTAGTCTCTTAGAAAAATTCAATAAAATACATTTCAACCTAATTCAATCAAGGGGAATAGTTATTGGGACTTTTCTTTTCCATTTTCTAAATATTTTATGTATTTAAATATTTTGGATACTTAGTCTACTGTGAGTTGATCAAAGCTAAGTTTTTCAACATTTAAGATTTTATTCTCTCTTTCTAAATTCGATTTACTTTATTTTATCACCATAATATACATATGAAAACTCTAAAGAAACATTCTTGGGATCTTTATTAATGTCACAAAAAATTTCATACAATTCCGGGGTCACATTCACTCCCAATTTTAGCCGTTGATAGCCTGATAATTAAATTGTCTTTAGAAAAAACAGAACAAAACAATTTAGTGAATATCCACAAGAATTCAAAATAATTTTTTGCATCAATATTGAAATGGGATAGCCCAACTTGTAAAACTGGAAACCAATGTATAGTTATATAAATGACTTGTATCTTATAGGATGAATTTCGATAGTGTAAATTTAAATCATGGAATTGGATGAATTAAGAAATAAAAATTGGGTTTTACGTGAATTAATGATAAAACCCAAAATTTATGGAGTCTAATTCTTTAAACCCATTATGAATCCCAATATTTGAGTTAATAAATTTCTAAAACTCCACCAACGTTTTGGCTTTCTTTACCTTTGTTCTCTTCATTTCTTTTGAAAATAAGAGTTAGAAAAGTCAAAAGAAAGCATTTAATATTTCTCTTTTTATGTGATGGGTTACATTTAAGAAATAAAATGGGTAAGTGTGCTTTACTATTTTTGTGGGTGTGTTGACCGAGAATGTCAGAGAGAGACACAGAGAGAGATAAAAAGAGAAAGAAGTAGAGATAGAGAAAAGGGGATCTTGAAACTTCATGTGTTCTCTACACTTTTTTTCTTTTCCCTTTCATTTTATCCGAATCTTCCAAACAACTTTCAGCAAAAGTTTTTATCTCTAAACTCTTTTAATTCACTCTTAATATCTTTCAATAAATTCTTGAGTTGAACATAAGAAAAAAGTTTGGGATTGAAACAAGTTGGTGCAAGGAGCTTGCATCCTTAGCTAGTCCCCAGGGGGGAATTTCAAAAATATCCTGAAACTTTAATTTTAACAAACAAATCCTTGGGGGTTTATATGATATAGAATTTGTAACTCTCAAAATAAAGATTAACATGATCAATCTCAAAGGGAGGTTCACAGTGTTTCAAACAAGCAAACGAGGCAAGAAAAAGGGCCATGAGGTTTTACCATCACGTGGCACCCAATGGAGGCCGTGGTAGTACATTCTGCAAATAAGGCACCATGACACGTCTCTAGGGCTCTGTGGCGCCATGACAAGACAAGCCCACATATTTTTCTTCTGATATTATTTCTTTTATTTATTTTTTAAGTTTTTATTTTTATCTAGCTTCTAAGGTTTTCAGAGCTGTGGCACAAGTTTTAGAAGGAATTCTATTTTTTCCATTTTTAGTTTAGCTTGTTTTAGGAGTCAAGTTATTTTGTTTCCTATTTTAGAAGATTTTATTAGGATTTTCATCATTTGGTCATTACTCTAGCCTAACTTTACATAATCACTTATGATGCACATTATATTCGCCTTTTAATTATTATTTTTTGACATTTTCTCTTTGCCATAGACTATGTTTTATCCTGTGAATAGATTCCCATTGCAAAATTTCTGATATTTTGACATTATTATTTGACCATTAATGATCATATTTTGACATTTTTCTCATATTGGTGATCCGAAAGTGATGACCATTTGAAGGTTGTCGGATTCTCCTTCAATAAACGCTGATTGGAGACGGAGGAAGCAATATACTTGGTCGTTTCCCATGGCTGTCCTACACCGGATTTTGTTCATGGAATTCATTCTGATTAAAAAAACTACAAAATATTCTCAATCAAAATTTAAAATTCCTATCATACACGAAGATTTAGGTGAGATCCAATTTTTAAATAGTTTAGCCAAATGTGGTGAATATTATCAAGTGACTGAATTTTTAGATGTATGGACTGCAAGCAATGTGAAATATAATATAACTATGGAATTTTAAAATGGTGGAATGATTTGCTATTGGTTAGATGGAGAGAGGGTAGTATGCCGGTTGATACATGGAGACTGTTACGATGTGTCAGCAAAGTATGATAATATATGTTAGGCTTGTTAAGATTTATCTCGATAAAAGATTTGATATAATGCTTGATTTTGTTATTTGTATTACTCTAAATGCCCCCTATTATATAATGCACAAAATATAAACAAAAGAATATTTTCTCTCATAAATTTTATTCTTCTTGTGATGCTATCAAAGCACATTTTGCAAAAAGGTTGAAAAAGTATTTCAAGTTTTCTACGCTACTATTTATGTTCTCTGCCATTCATAAGGTCATCCAGTAACCATTTAATATATACCAAACAGTTCTAAATCTCAACTTAATCACAATGGTGAGAACATGACCTCCAAACGCCTTACCATATGCCCATGCGTGCCCGAAGAAGTCCCTATAACACTTCTATAATTCTCTAGTGTAGAAGAAGAAGACACTCCAAAATAAATACACTATTCAGACGGTCAAAAACTGTCAGCAAAATGCACTAAAACCGTTAGCAAAACTTTCTCCAACGGGTGGACCATCGGTTGGGTATACACCAGTCGGGATAGGTGTATCCTGATGGTTTGAGTTACTGTTTTAGTTTGTCATGTATATATTGTGACGGTAGAAAAGTGTTGCTAAAATTAATGGTTGTACCATCAACTAATAGGGTGTTAGGAAAAAATAGACTTTTTATGATCGGTTATCATATGTTACAAGATATTAATACTTTTATTGTCGATTATCATTGAGTTAGGAAATGTTACTAATATTATCATCGGTTATCATGTGTTACGAGATATTACTACTTTCATTGTCGGTTACTATTGTGTCAGAAAAAGTTACTGATTTTATTATCGATTACATATGTTAAGAGATGTTACTATTTTCATCGTCAGTTACTATTGTTTTAGGAAATATCATTGATTTTATTATCGGTTATCATATGTTACAAGATGTTACTACTTATATTATCAGTTACCTTTCAGTTAGGAAATGTTATTGATTTTATCATCGGTTTTCGTATATTACGAGATGTTACTGCTTTTATCGTCGGTTACTATTGAGTTAGGAAAAGTTACTGATTTTATCATCGGTTACCATATGTTACGAGATGTTATTACTTTCATCATCGGTTACCATACGAGATGTTATTACTTCCATCGTCGGTTACCATTAAATTAGGAAATGCTAATTTTATCATCGGTTACCATGTGTTATAAGATGTTACTATTTTCATCATTGGTTGAGTTAGGAAATGTTATTGATTTTATCATCAGTTATCATGTGTTACGATATATTACTATTTTTGTCATCAATTACTGAGATGCGGGTGCCAATGCACCACATGGCCAGGCGCCCCCGCATGGGGGTGGGCGCCAAGCCCCCCCCTTATGCGGGCGCCTGCGTATGGCGGGGGTGCTAGCCCCTCTCTTGTGCAGGTGCCTACATATTAGGGACGGCCGCTAGTCTCCATATTACCACATATTACATATTGCCAATTACCATATATTACTATATGTTACCATATGTGTTATATGTTACCGTATTATATGTTACATGTTACCATATGTTATATCGTAGCATCATCGGTTACCATATATTATCACTTGTTTCTGTCTTGTATATAAGTGTTAGTATAAATTACTATTGACATTAAGTAAAGTTAACACATGTGTTAGAATAAATTACTATCTTATATCATCGGTTACTACAATGTTAGGAAATATTATTAGCTTTGATCGTCGGTTACCACAAATGTTAAGAAAAGTTTTATTGGGTTACCACATCTGTTAATATAAATTATTACCTTATATCATCGGTTAAAATAATATTATTGCTTGTTACCACAATATTATTGCATGCACAAAAATGTCACCATCTCAAACAAAAAATTCACTTCGATCACAAAAAATATTATTATCACTTGAAGGCACAATCCAACCAAATAATTCTAAAATTAAATAAACAGTGATCACACAATCTTTCATTTCAATCTATTCATAAAAATCAAAATTAATATCATAACAGTAGTAAAATGAATATAATTACATGCTGATATTGTAAAGAATAAATAGTTATAAATAAAAATATTATCTGTGGGATAGAGTCAGGTGGTGATAATGATGGTTGGGTTCTATGTGCACTCCCAGCATCTGTTACAATATAAATAATTTGGATTATTATTCAAAAACAAAAGTACAATCGGTAAGATTACCCTAAAAACCAAAGAAACCAAACAAAAGTGAAATTAGTAAAATTATGCACTTTCTTTTTTCTAATTTCCAAAACATCTTGATAGCACATGGCCTCTGCATTTCTTGACAACTGCTCAAAATAAAAATTTAAATACAATTAATTAAAAAATTTCTTCCTCAAATTAAAATGATATGCTTATTTTTGAACCTAGATAACATCTTGGGATGATTGCAGACTGAATTTATTCTTAAAATGGTTGTGATTCTTTATGGTCAGCTACAATACTCATCCAAATCTTTCAAACACCCAACCAAAACCCCAAAGTGATTTTTTATCAAAAAATTGTGATTAACTTTTGATAAAATTTTGTAAAGTGAGTTGGAGGTTTAAATGATTCAGGGGAGGAGAGCTTTCGAGGGAAGGAGAAGTTGAAGTTTTAATGGTGAAAATTTCCATGTGGATAATTTATAATGTATCATTTTCACAAAACAATTTTGAAAAGCCGCCAATTTTGCACTTTTTACCCGCTTCTTTTTTCATTGCCCGGACACTTTTTTTCCTGCCTCTTTTTTCATTGCCCACGTTGGTCTTAATTCCTCTTTTTTTATACTTTTAGTCAATAACGCCTCTTATTTTGTTGTAATTACTAGTAATTTCAGGCTGTGCAATGCACAGCCTTACTATCCACCAAAGTTTGTGTGAGTATAAAAGCGTAGTGCTTGGATTTCATTAAAAAAAACATGGTTTTAGGACAGAAATTTTAGAAAAATTCAGATTTAGTCATGAAAAAGTTTGTGTTATTAATAGCACATTTCGATTAAAAACAAAAGGAAAAAAATGACATGATCTTCCACGAATTTGTGCAGGAGAAACAAAAGAACAAAAAAAATTCAAAAGAACAAAAAAAGGAAAAGAACAAAAGAACAAAAATTAAAAACAAAAGATTAAAAAAATAAAAGAAAAAAAAAGTTTAACATAATAGGCGTAAAAAATAAAGTAATAAAAAAGTAAAAGAATAAAAAATGAATAAAAAAGAAAAAAAAGAATAAAGAAAGCAAAGTAAAAAAGAACATAAAAACAAAATAAAAAAAGAAAAAAAAAAGAAAAAAGAAAATAGAAAATAGAAAAAGGTTCAACATAGAGGGGCGGTTCCACCGGCAGTGCAACCGCCCCTTCTATGTTGATAATTTTTTTTTTTTTTGTTTTTATGGTTCTTTTTTGTTTCTTTTGTTTTTTTTATCATTTTTTATTTTTACTAATACTATTTTATTATATTAACACAATCTATTACTACTAATTAAGTGATAACAAATAAAAAGAAATCTATTTTGTTGCTATGTTGAAAAGCTCATAAACGGCGGCAAGAATTGTAGTAATTTCTAAATAAAAATGCATATGTGTGAGCATAAAATTATAGTGCTTGGATTTCATTTAAAAAAAAAAATGGTTTTAGGACAAAATTTTTTTAAAAATTTAGATTTAAGCATGAAAAAGTTTCTTTTGGATTTAAAAAAAAAAACAAAAGGAAAAAAAAAGGCGCTATCTACCACGCATTTCTGCAAGAGAAAAAAAAAAAAAAAAAAACAAAAGAGCAAACAAAGAAAAAAAAAAGAAAAGAACAAAAATTAAAAACAAAAGAATAAAAAAAACCAAAGAAAAAAATGGTGCAAAAAATAAAATAATAAAAAAACAAAAGAATAAAAAAAAATAAAAAGAAAGAAAGAAAGCAAAATAAAAAAGAATAAAAAAACAAAATAAAGAAAAAGAATAAAAAAATAAAATGAAAAAAAAAAAGTTCAAGATAGAAGGGCGGTTCCATCGGCGGTGGAACCGCCCCTCCTATATTTAGTTATTTTTTTTCTTTGTTTCTTTTTTCTTAATTTTTTGTGTTTTTATTTTTTTATTCTTTTATGTACAATATAACAATATAAATATATAGTAATGTATATATAGTAATGAGTATATAGTAGTATGTAATACATAGTAATACATTATATTGTCTATCCAATTGTATATAGTAATGATAGTAATGGATAGTAATATATAATAATATATAGTAATAATATATAATATTAATATATAATCGTATGTTGTAGTGACATATAATACTAATAGCGATTTAATACTAATGTATATACTAATTATAATTAAAAAATATATTATACTATATACTAATGTATATGCTAATAGTTATATAATAATATATAATACAATAATATATAATATAATAATAAATTATAATATATAGTAATAAATAGTAATATATAGTAATGTACAATGTCGCGCAAGTGTGCAGGCGCTAACTCTCTACATGGGCGGCCACGAGCGTAGGGGGACGGGCACCAACCCCCACTTGCAAGGGCGCCCACGTATGGACACGGGCACCCACGGATGCAGGCAAGCACCAGCCCTGTGTGCGATAATTAGTATTAATTCTTCATTTTTTTAATTTTCATTGATAATTAATATTAATTAACATTATATTATATAATATTCATAATTATTTATATAAAATCATGATTATCTAAACTATTTAATAATGTAATATGTTATTATCATTTGTTATCATAGTTTATCACTTATTGTCATGCTTTATCACTTATTACCGTCCATTACCATTATAGACATATCACTCTGCTATAACCATATCAATAAAATAATATCACTTTATATCATGCATTATTATCTCTTGTTATTATTTATTACCACTTGTTATCATATCATGTCATGAATTATTATCACTTCTGTATTATATTATATTTTTATGAAGTAGAATAAAAAAAGAGAAAATAAATTAATGATCACATAAATGAAATGTCATTACATTACATTTTATTTTATACGTATACGCATTTCATCTTACTCTATCAACTTCATCATCACATTAACTTACATTTCATATTTATAAGCATCCTATCCTATTCTATCAACCTCATCATCTTCATTCATGTGTATCAATTTGTCTCCTCTATCTCCATTTTCAAGATTAATATTTATAATTTTATGTAATATTCAAAAAGACTACACATTTTGTTAGAAATAGTTACTAAAAATATTTAAAATATTTAAAATACCCATTCGCATAGTAGATGGTATTTAAAGTGCAGTGAAAGTTGAGTTGAAAATGAGGTTTGAAAATTTAAGTTAAATTTTCTATTGATTTTGAGAGCTTTGAGGGAAAGAAAAGTTTTGAAATTAATATAATATATTTGAAATTAGATTTTTAGAGACAATTTCAAAACTCGTCTTTTTTTTCACGATTTTTTTACACTTTTAATCCGCTCTTTTTTCATTTCCCGCATTTTTTTCACCCTTCTTTACTCTCATTTTTTTCATTACAATCCTTACCTATTTTAGTTTTAGTTATGTCTCATATTTTTCATACTTTTAGTCGGTCACATGTCTTTCCTTTAGATTGTACAATATTTTATATAATTTTTCCAAATTGTTATCATGTAATTTCATGCAATTTTTACAATTTTAACTAGAATAAGTAACTTAAAATATAGTCATAGCAGCCACTTAATTTAGAATTTATTATTAGATTATTTCCAAATTAAAATTTTATCATCAAGATCTATTTTTCTTATAAGTTAGGATCTACTTATAGAGTGAGAGTTTTGATAGTTTTGGATGTTGAAAAAATAATATAGATTTTGGTTGAGTAAGAGTTTTTGTTGAAAGTATATTTGGTTGAGTGATAATTTTTTTTATAGATTTTGAGAGTTCAAGGAGGAAAGGAGAGCTTTCAAGAGAATGAGAGAGGTTGATGACTTTAAATGATGTTGACTGCCTTATTTTCATAAATAATTTCAAAACCCACCATTTTTAAAAATTTTCTCTCCCGCTCACTTTTATTTTATCCGCCTACCTAACTTGTTATTTGATTTTTTGTTTTAGTCTTATGCCATATTGTAAATCCAACATTTGTTCAATTTGCAAAACTTAATTAAAAATTTAATAATAGATTATTTTCAAAATAAAAATCCAATTTTATGACATAGTATCCACTTAATATCACTTTATTACTTCTTGTTACTATGGATATTAGCTAAAAATAAAATAGATAAGACACTAAATATTTTATCTATTCATGTCTACATTTATATATCTTCAGTCATATTCTCTGATACATCTTTATGATACAAATTTGATGCAAATTCAAAAAATATATATAATATATTTATAACTTATGATATTAAATACAAATTGAAGGCATGATAAGATATAAAATGCAAAAGCAAGTAAATAACAGAGTAGAAAAATATTTTTAATTGACTAAAGTTATTAATTAATTAATTAATTAATGTGTCTTGAAATTAAATATGAACTTTGAAATTTAAAATAATATTAATGTTGTCATTAGCTTTTTTCTAAATTTATATATAATTATATAATATTGATAATTAATATGAATTCTTCCTTTCTTTTCATTTTTTTTCATATAAAATTATATAATATTGATACTTATTTAACTTTATCTTAAATTACATATTTTAAATTTTAGTTCTGTATATCTAAATTCAATAGGTTATTTTAAATTGATATTTTAAATTGATAATTGGAGTTTAGTAATATATAGTAATATATAGGAATGTATAATAATATATAACAGTATTAATAGTTAGTATTATATAATAGTAATATATAATGTTAATATAATTTAAAATAAATGTATATAATTGTAATTAAAAAATTATATTTGCGTGGGCGCCCGGGGATGGGGGAGGGCGCCAGTCTCGACTTTGTTAAATAATATTAATTCTTTATTTTTTTAATTTTTTCATTGATAATAATATTATATTATATAATATTGATAATTATTAATATAAAATAATATAATTAATAATATATCATTATTTAAACTATTATTATATTTGATATTACTACATTTTAGTAATATAATTTTAGAATTTGATATCACTAGTTACCATATTTTATCACTTGTCACCGGTCATTATAACCATATATTATTATTTCTTTTGATGTTATTAATAATATGTTGGCGTCCAAAAATTAGTAGCATATAAATTAAAATTAAAACAGTAAAATATATTTTTTACGACAATTTTTGTACCAAAAAATTATTAATTAAAATTGTTAAAACTTGACTATTTTAAATATTATACTAATATATAATATAACAATATATAATACAATAATATATACATTAGAATTATATATTACTTATATATATTGTATTATAATATATATAATAAAAAATATATATAGTGCATGGTGGGTGCCCACGCTGGGGACGGGTGCCAGCCCCCTTGCTCGAGCTCCCGCACTGTGGGCAGGCGCCAGGTGCCAGGCCCCCCGAGCGCGGGCTCCCATGCTAGGGTGCGAGCGCCAAGGCCCCCAGAGCGTGGGCGCCCACGCCTAGGGTGCGGGCACCAAGCCCCCCTTGCATGGGAGTTGGGGTCCGCCATTTCAAAATATTTTTTTTTCTATTTTCTTTTTTTCAAATTTTTTCAAAAAATTAAAAAATATATTACAATTTAATAAGTAATTAAAAAAAATATGTTGTAATTTGTAATAATATAATACTAATACAACATATATACTAATATAATATATAATATTAATATATAGTAGTATATAATCTAATACTAATGTGTTATAATATAATATAATAATATATAATAGAATAATATAAAATATAATACTATATTGTCTATAATATTAATTATAATAGTATATAATATAATACTAATGCATAATAATATTTGTTATAATATAATATATTAATATATAATACAACAATATGTAATTATAGTAATATACAATGATATATAATGATACATAGTAATATATAGTAATTATTTTAATATATTAGCAATTTATAGTAATATATATTAATAGATAGTAGTATATTATAGTAATATAATAGAATAATATAGTAGTAATTATTTTTCACTTGAGCAGTAGGCATCGAATAGTGGAAATACCTACAAAAACTATTAGATGGTGCTCCGACGGGCAGATTTTGACGCTCAAGTTAGGAAAAGTGGTTTTCTTATGAATGAAAAACAGATTGAGAGCTAAGAGAAAGTCATTCCCTGTGAATAGTGTGCCCCGAGTATTAGGTCAAGAGAGTGCACCTAGCTTGGAGGGTTTTGAGATCTTTTATACCTGTGAAAGTCGTGCGCCACTAGGGGACTTCAACCCTTCCATCCTTATCAAACTGATATGGGAATCTCAGAGGTTAATATTTCGAATTTATCACGATCCTCATTTGTCAGGAAAACTTCCATCTTTGGGAGAGATGTTTTCCTTATCTGAAAGATCCTGGAGTTGCCGTTATGAAAATAGGAAATCGAAGTTAAGGAATCCTGACTTTCCTTTAGAATTGATAAGGGTGTTGTCTGTCGTTCAGTCGCCTGACCGATAAAGAGTCAATCAGGACTTATCCGATTAATAGGCTGGTGTTTACTTGTCCGATCGAGACGATTACCTTTGCTCAGTTATTTACGTTCGACTGGCGGCACGACTGAGGCCTTATTGTTCGGGTAAACCCGGGCGACTGAGATTTCTTGGTAGATTGATCTGGACGGCTATGACCTTTTGGTAGATTATCATGACGATTGTCAGATACCGGTCTGCAGGTGCCCTTCGTGGGCTTCTTGAGAATTGACTCTTTTGGTTTGGGTTTTTGGACCATGCCCCATCATTTACCCCCGACTCATGGTCTTCTTGAAAAAAGAAGCGCCATGAGTGATAATCTTCAAAAAAGGGGCGTTCCCTTTTTAATTTGACTTGTGCTGCTTCGATTTTCATGAACCGTCTCTTGTACGCTTCATATAGGTTCGTGCTTATCAGAGGGTTATGTTCCCCCTTCAGCCTCATCATTCTTCTGACTCTTCTCCGTGGAACCTCCTTTTGGAGAGAAAAAATGTCGAAAGATTCCTTCTCGTCGCGAGCTATGGATAGTATCCAGAGTATCATGACCGAATAGGACTTAAGAGAAGTTCAAAAAGAAATGTCGGTTGGAAGTGACTTTGAGTTTGTATTGCCAGGTAAGCGGGACAGGGCGAGTCATGCCCCCGAAGGTTGTGTCCCAATATATAAGAAATGTGTGAAGTATGCCTTAAGGATTCCATATACGAGCCTGCTGGCAGAGGTTCTGAGGTATTGGAATGCCTATCCCTCATTGCTTATCCCAAGTGCTTGGCGTTTTATGATTATCCTAATTTCCGTGTTAGGGTTCTTCTGTGCTCGTTTTGACTCGGAGATTTTGGGTGCCATTTTCTCTTTGGGGCGATGCAGTTCCAAGGATTCCACTCATGGCTGGTATAAACTCCAAACTCGAAGGGAATCTCACCGGAGGTTCTTTTACAATGAATCCCAAGATAAGCACTGGATGCAAAAAAATTTTCATGTGAGGTTCCTAAATAGGGATCTCCTTCCGATGCTTCCAGATGCTAATCATGTGCCTTTCTTGAATGTGAGGACTCCTAATATCCTTCGTCATTCTCGTTTTTGGTGAGTTGTTGGACGCCATTACGAAGAACATCATCGGAATCTATGGGTAGACTCTTTGGTAGAGAATAAAATGTTGCTACTTTCTGGTATGTTGGTAGATGAGACAATGTGGATTACTAGACCTCTTTTGCTGGAGCAATAGGGAAAGGAGTTGGTTGATACTATGTCAGTCATTGACACCCATCTTTTCAATTAGATTTTCACTGAGCAGGAAGTACGGTCTTATGCGAAGAGGAAGGTAGTTGATACTTCTCCTGAGTCCTGATATAAAAAGTTTAGGGCAAGGGCATCTAGCCATCTGCTGGAGAAGAAGAGCAAACCGAATCTAGAGAGCATGAGCGTTCTAAAGAGCATTCTGAAATAGGAGGGGGCCATCTAGTCAGCTATTCAGAAGCCCTTGATGCGCCAACAGAGGTCGAAGAGGGAAGTAGTTCCGAAGAAGAACTCCTCGAGGTGACCGAGGGTGTTCTGGCTCAAGATCCGCAAAGGCGGGAGGAGCCTCCAGTGATGCAAACTTCTGTCCCCATTCCGGGAGAAACATCAGAGCAGTCTCCTTGGGAATCTCAGGGTCTCTTGGTTGATATACTTGATGATTATTGCGTTCCTTGCCTATTCTGGTTAGAGAGGGATGTAGATCTGAAGAAAGATCGGTGACGATCTTTATGGAGAGCCGTAACTTCAATCTTATTGCTCCATAGGAAGGGCTATAGTTTGGCCGAACGGTTCCAATTTCCTCTGAAGTCTGCCCTCCGAAAGATGGCTCCTGAGTGCATTGACAAGGCAATCCATTCTCTTTGCCTTATAGTAAGTATTCTCTTTTGTGCGAGTTAAAGTTTAATTTTGCCATATCGTGATCATGAATACCATGTCTCTTTCCAGACCTCTACCCTAACAAAACTTCAAAGGTTAAGGAGGCAAAAGCTTGAGGATCAATTTTCCCTCCTGGGCAAACAAGTGGCGGCACTTCAGGACACTCTGGAGAACCAGGAGCAGAGAATTGAGGAGGAGAAAAATAGAGAAATTGAGTGTCTTTAGACAGACTTATCCTTAGCCCATGATTATTGTAAAGAGCTGGAAGCAGCGGTACGCATCAGGGAAGCGAAACTGACGACTGCTGAAACGTTAGCTCATCTCCAAGTGGAGTCCCTTCAGAGTACTGAGCGAGAGATGGCCCTTGTCAAGGCATCTGTTGCCAAAGATACTGCTGAAGCCCAACTTTCAAATCGTAGATTACTTGAACGCTTGAGATGTTCTAAGGAGATCCTTCGGCGCGTCGGCCATTATGAGGCCTTGCCCTCTCTAGAAGGATCAACGGGTTCGGATCCCGCTCATGCTGCTACAACTACTGCTTCTGCTTCGTTATAATTTCATAATATCTGATATGGAAATTTTTTCCTTCTGTTTTTTGTCGTGCTAGGATGTAACGATTCTTGCAAGAAGGCTTTTAAATGCCTCATCTCACTTGTTTGATAAAGTTGAGGACAATTTGAGCTCGTCATAAGAAAAGGGAAGTATTTATTCATTTTGGAAATTTATCCCTTTTCTAAGGGGATGCGTGGCCGGTTGACTCGAGACTCTTAAGGTCTGTCATTCAATTAGGATCCTTAAGGCCGCGTGCGTGCCCATTCAGGGAGTCGTATCTCAATTCTGCCATACATTCATTTGAAAGGGTTTGGGTGGCTGAGACCTTTCGGTCGATTAAAAACTTTAGAAACCAGGTCCGTGTCTGCCTGTACGAGGAGTTTCATCCTATATTAGTGACATATTCGTTCGGAAGGATCTGGGCGACTGAGGTCCTTCGGTCGATTAAAGACTTTAAGAATTAGGGTCGTATCCGCTAGTTTTGGGAGTTTTATCCCATATTAATGACACATTCATTCGGAAGGATCTGGTCGATTGAGACCCTTCGGTCGATTAAAGAATTTAGGAATTAGGGCTATGTCCACCCGTTCAGGGAGTTTTATCTCAACTTAGTGACACATTCGTTCAAAAGGATCTGGGTGACTGAGACCCTTCAGTCGATTAAAGACTTTAAGATTTAGGGTCGTGTCCGCTCTTTTGGGGAGTTTCATCCTAACTTAGTGGCACATTCGTTTGGAAGGATCTGGGCGACTGAGACCCTTCGGTCGATTAAAAACTTTAGAAATTATGGTTGTGTCCGTCCGTTCGGGGAGTTTCATCCCAACTTAGTGACACAATCGTTCGAAAAGATCTATACAACTGACTCCCTTCGGCCGATTAAAGATTTTAGGAATTAGGGTCGTGTCCACCCGTTCGGAGAGTTTCATCCCGACTTAGTGACACATTCGTTCGGAAGGATCTGGGCGACTGAGGCCTTTCAATCGTTCGGGGAATGCTTTCTTCGAAGGTCGTTTGAACTCCCAGGCCATGTGTAGTTGATGAATAGTAAAAAATATCGAAATTTTTATCAAAGGAAGAGTGCTGGGAAGTCCAGTTCGTATGCTGGACAGATGCTAACGGGAATGTAAGGCTCATGCCAACTATCTTCACCGTGGACTTGGAGGATCCCCCCTCCTGGTTCCTCACATGACGGTTTGGGATCTGGCTTATGAAGCGGCTCACTCTCCCGTAATACGTTGCGCCTATCGGGTGAAGGCAGATTTTTTCCTTCTATACTGATGAACTTCTGTAGTTTTCCGTTACAGATCAAGAATTCTAGTTTATCCTTGAGTCTTTTGCACTCATTGGTCGTATGGACGTAGTCTCGATTGAAATGGTAGTATTTAGACTTGTCTTTTTTAGGATCTTCTTCCGTCGGACGAGGGGGCCATCTGACATATGATTTGTTCTTTATTTGATACAAAACCCGACTTGGGGTTTCGTTCAGCGAAGTATAGATGCTGAACCTTTGTGAAGACAGAACTCCTGGCTTGCCTCTCTTCGGAGAGGGCCGACAGGGTGATCGGCTGCGTTCCTTTCTACTAGGGTGGCTTCCCTGTCAATCGAATGCCTATACTTCTTTTGCACCAATATATTTCTCTACTCGGGAGTAAAACTCTTGGATGGTTGTGGGGGGCTTCTTCGTGATAGAGACCTTCATATCAGAAGAATGCAAGCCCGTTAGGAGGGCAGCCAAAGCAATATTATAGTCCAAAGCGGGGACTTTCAGCATTTCCATTTTAAATCTCTCCATGAAGTCTCTGAGAGGCTCCTCCCTCCGTTGTCGCAATGATAGGAGGGATGTGGATTTTCGCTTAGCTTCTCGATTGATTACAAAGTAAATCTCAAATTATTGTCGGAGCTGTGCGAAACACTTGATACTGAGCAGCAAGAGAAAGTTAAACCAGGCCAGAGCATTATCTTTAAGGGTGGTGAGGAAGTGTTTGCACATCGCGGTATCTAAGAGGTCCTTGGAGAGTATAACTGTTATGAAATGGGCGACATGGTCGCGAGGGTCACTTGGCATTGGTTATGACAAAATCTTTGCATCGAATGGCGATTCGCCTAAAGAGTGTAGAGGATCGTCCCTATCCTTCATGCCCGCTTTTTTAAGTTTGGCAACCACGAGCTGTTGAATCTGTTTTCTCATATCTTGAGGGTCGTATTGAGAGATCGCCGATGGTTCTGGGAACTCTCGCCTGGGTGGCCGCTCATATTCGGACTCTGTAGCAGATGAGTAGTTGTCTCGTCTGATGGCTTGATTGAGTCCCTCTAACTGCTTACTTATTCTCTGAAGTCCAGACACCAATCTCTCTATTTGAGGCTGGTCCACCTATTCTGGCACTAGGGCCACGACCTGTTGTTCCTAAGCTGCATGTTATAGAACTAGCTCCGGACGGGATGGTCGGGGAGAAAACACAGGATTGTGAATAGGAGGATTAGGTGCCGGGAGAGCAATAGGTTCAGCGGGTCTAGGGATGTGCCCTGCTATAGCAAGGGGTGGCTTTCGAGGATACTCTAGTCCTTGGAGGCATAATTATCGAAATGACAGAAGTTTTTCTAGTCTATTCCCACAGACGGTGCAAATCTGTTGGAAGTAGGTTATGGCTCCACAGATACCGACTCCTTCAATCGAGCAGTAGGCGTCGATGAGTGGAAATACCTGCAAAAATCACCTGAGGGTGCTCCGACGGGGAGACTCGGACGCTCAAGTCAGGAAGAGCGATTTTTGTATAAATGGAAAACAGACTGAGAGTAGGCCTGGCAATCAAGGTTTCTGAGCCGAGCTTTGCAAGGCTCGGGCTCAGCTCGTTTAAAATTTTATGGGTTCGAGCTCGAGCTCGGCTCGAGAAAGCTCAAAAAATCTAGACTCGACCTCGGCTTGAAAAATTAAAAGGGCTTCGGGCTCATTTCTGACCAGATTCGAGTTCGAAAAACAATTTTTTTTTACTTATAAAATTTCTTTAAATATACAATAAAATCAATTTTTTTTAATTTTAATAGTTTCAAATTAATCAAAATATTTTTAAATCAAATCAACTAAATTACAATTTATTTGATTCTGAAAAAAAACTCTTCTTAGTCTTAAAACTTTGCTATCTTCGTATCATCTTTCAAAAGCACAAGTAAAGCAGCCAGAGGACGAGGAGTCCTGAACTCATTGAGTCTTTGAGAATAGAAGTGGCCTAAGGAGACCATAAAATCAGCACGACGGCTCTTTACCTTGAATGTATGACGAACAACCACAACATTTACTGGTCTTTAAATGGTTTTCTCGAGAGAGCGAGAGAGCGAGGGAAGGTGTTGGAGTTTGGGTTGGGCATGCACATGAAACACGAGACATGACTTAGGTTAAGGATAGGGACTCTCTACTTGGGTTTTGATTCTTGGGCTTTTTTCTTCTGTGAGACAAAAAATAAAATTGTCAAATACAAATAGCTACTCACCCTACACTACATACATACACCACATACTACTTAATGTTAAACGAGCTGAACTTGTATCGGGTCAAGTCCACTTATGTCCAATCTCGACCCGTAATTAAATCGAGTCTAAAAATTAGGCTCAAGCACAGCCCGGCTCTAAATGATCCAAACTCGGCCCTTTAAAACGGGCCGAGCTCAAGCTGACCTCGAGCCGGCCCGACCCAATTGCCAGTCCTAATTGAGAGCTGAAGGAAAGTCGTTCCCTGTGAATAGTGTGCCCCGAGTGTTAGGTCAAGAGAGCATACCCGGTTTGGAGGGTTTTAAGATCTCTTATATCTGTGAGAGTCGTGCGCCGCTAGGGGACTTCAACCATTCCTTTCTTATCGAACTGATATGGGAATCTCAGAGATTAATATTTCGAATTGATCACGATTCTCATTTATCGGGAAAACTTCCATCTTCGAAAGGGATGTTTTCCTTATCTGAAAGATCCTGCAGTTGCCGTTATGAAAATAGGAAATCGAAATTAAAGAATCCTGACTTTTTTTTAGAATCGATAGGGTTGTTGTCTGTCGTTCGATCGCCTGACTGATAAAAAGTCAATCAAGACTCATCCGATTGATAGGCTGGTGTTTACTTGCCCGATCGGGGCGATTACTTTTGCTCAGTGAGTTACGTTCGACTGGCGGGGCGCCTAAGGCCCTGTCGTTCGGGTAGACCCGGGTGACTGAGGTTCCTCGGTAGATTGATCTGAATGGCTATGACCCTTTGGTAGATTATCATGACGATTGTCAGATACCGGTCTACAGGTGCCTTTCGTGAGCTTCTTGAGATCTAACTCTTTTGGTTTGAACTTTTGGGTCATATCCAATCAGCTTGCTCCTCCTTTGATCTAGTCTAGTTCTCTTCACACTTGGATTATTATGAGAAAAGCTATGAATTTGCAGGAGTTGTGCCACAATCAAATTTCCAAGTTGGAAAAGTCATTACACTAGGAAGCATGAACCTTACCTTCTTAAAAATTTTGCCGACTGTTGCAAAGGCAAGATTTAATATTAAATCTCCTCGGTGCTAATTAGAATATTAATTAGTTTGATATAAAATATTTTTTAAAAAGAAAGGCCGTTTGCGTCTAATTAAGATACCTTGTATGGATCAAAGTCTCTTTAGCTTAAATATGCGTGACCTATTTTTATTTGAGTTGACTTATCAGTGTCACAGGTCGATACATATAATTCAATATATAAATATTTTTTAAATATATACTATACTATTATGGAGGCAATATATATTATTTATATGTACTCTGACAAAATTTATTGTAATTTATTTATAAATCTGGTATAATAAGCTAACAAATTAGGTAAATTGCTGTCAAATTTAAAAATAAGTCAGGTCAAATCTTTTTTTTTTTAATTTTATTATATGACACAAGCTAGGCTCACACGGGTAATTTTTATAATTAGTCTTGGCTTATCAAAATTTTGGTGCGATTCGGCTCGACTCGTTTCCACCGTTAGCGCTCTGTAATTCTAACTCGTAATTGTTCACTAACCATGTGCTTATCTTAGCAAGCAATAGATATTAGCAAGATGGGTAAAAAATCATATATTCTCCTCATAATATCTTCCACAATAAAATTAAACCAATTTATTACAATATCATCAAAAGGCTATTGCAAACAATGGTGAGACTAAAACCCCTAGTTTATTATGCCAAGAGCAACAGGCTTTACTCAAATCTTATGCACTAAAGCTCTGTATAAGACACGAACGACTTGAAAGCAGAAGTAAGCTCCGTGAAAACAACAACCTCATACCTATGGACAGCATCACCAGACCCCACGGTGGTGATATGAACCTTGAAATTTGATCCCTGAATCCCTCGGACAATAGCCGGTTGATACCAAGCTTGGTCAACGGACCTTAACTGAAAATTTCCAGGAGAGATGCGTTTGTTGAGCTCACTAACACCAAATGTCGCAGCATCTACGACACGGGGATCGTTAGGGTTGGCGATTACTTTCCATGGGTGTCCAAATTGAGCCGAGACACCATGGAGGAGTACTAAAGGAACAAAAAACAAAACTAGAATCTCAAGTCTTGCCATTTTTTGTTTTATTACTTTCTAAATTTTCAATCTTTTATAGTTGTGTTGTGGATGATGATAAGCTGCTTTGTATTAATGGGCGTTTCTAAGTCAGAATCTAATTCCCAAAGTAGGAAATTCACGATATTTACATGTAATTACAAGGAAAGTTATTAATATTACTCGTTTCACAAATTTTTCCAAATTTGCTAGGTTAATATATATGTCCACATATGATACCATTATGATACTATTCATTACTATTATCAATATATCTTCAATATATCAAAATTCTATTACCATATATGTCATAATTTGCTAAAATATCTATATTTGGTAGAATATATGATTAGCTTGATTTTAGTGTTTTCCTTAAATATAAAAATCCTAAGTTATATAAATATCCCTTTTGTTCAATGTATTAAACACACAAAAATAGATAGAATTCTCTCTCTCTCTCCCTCCCACTTATTTCTTCTTGGTACCAGAGCCTCCCTTTGGAAAAAGGTTTGCAAAAACATCTTTAGGTTTTAGGTCCTCTATCCAGAATTAATGCCACTCATTAGATGGTCTAAATCCATTTAGTATAGACCAAATAGATCTACTCTTCAAGATAATCCTAATGGAGGTAACCAAAGCTTGAAAGTGCCTCCTACGCACTCTTACGTGCCACTAGAAAACCCTCACAGGTACCATTAACATTCCAATAATAGTTTTGTGTTCACAGTATCTTTTACGATCTTTTGTCACACCCCGATTCTCGGATCGAGTACGCAACAACCGTCGCGTTATCTCGGTACACAGACAGAACCCCCCATATACCGGGACTACGCAAGGCTACACAACAACACAACAATTCTTCCAATACCCATTCATCAAAAACAGGAAAAATCACATAGCAATACACATGCAAGGACCCATCCGATCCATCCCTGTACACACGAGCACACATCAGCATATAATTAGGGAAAGGGTACCTGTACATACAAGCATGCAATATGGTCATCTTAGTCATTTCAAAGTTCTCAGTATAAATAAAGCATTTAACATATAAGAAATCCCAAAATACAGCCGTATGATTTTACTAACACTTGCATGAAGCAATCAAGCTAATATCAGTAAAGTCCAAACGATATGAGATGTACAGAACTTCATAAAATCGAAAGAAAATAATAAATCTTAATATTACAAACCAAATGTCCCACTCAAATAATGAGCTTTTACCAAAAATGGGAGTTAAAAGAAAATAAACAAATTCCAAACAACTCCAGCACAAAACATGTAAGGATTCCATCAATACTTGTTCTTATATATAAAACAAGTATCGATTAAATCCGTACCAAAAGAATTATACAAGTCTTCCTTTCTATGGATTTCAATTCAAACCAAAATAACTATACATCACTATATACCTACACAAGTTCGCTGATAGACCTTCCCAAGCTCCAATTTCCATCGCCGGCTAAACTTCCTCTGAAAAATGTTAAAGAGAGGGGTGAGTATTATAAATCCTCAGTGAGTGGAGTGCAATGGTATGATTATGTGATAAATGAGGGGTGAGAGTGAGAGAGTCAAAGTATATCTCAACAACACTTTAGTAATCAAAATATTTTCAGCAATTCAAGATAATTTACAAAGTATGCATCTACATCAAATATTCTTTCAGAAAATCACAAGGGTCCCATCGAAATCACTTTCGTCCTGCGTTTGGCCGAACCAACACGGAAGCCCGCCAAGGGATTTTCCATTTTAGTCTTTCAAAACTCTACCCCCTTCCTTGGTATTGACTCGAACCTCATCGGGGTGCAATCCGGATAGTCCAACGTTGTAGAGCAGAGGCCGCGTATACCTCTCTCGCAATAAAACCCCAATCCACGTCACCCCGTCAGGTCGCTCCGTGGGGGGAAATGACTATAGCCATTTCACTCTTACACCATCATTTCACATTCATTCAAAATGCCATCAAAGTGCCATGTTTCATTAAACAAATCCTGAAATCATGCTACAAGCATTTACCAATCCAATATCCAATGCAAATGACACAAATTCATTTATAATCACATAGGATATATTCGTAATTCAAATTTCCATTTCAGACATCGTATAGTCACAAATAACTTCATATAAATCCTGTAAAAATCATTTGAAATCATTTATAAAAGAATTTAAAATAGTTTTGCTCATTTATAATACAACGGATTATCCACTCACCTCTAGGGAGGGTACGCACTCCCTATTTCTATAATTAATCCAAAATGACTCATTTCGAGTCTCCAAAGGTCAACCTAGACCAATCAACATAATTAATCATCAATTAAGGCTCCATTAAAGGGTTTTCAAATTTTCCTCTATTTAAAATAGCCATAATTTACACAATCACATTTCTAAACTCTCGTTTCATCAATCTAGGGTTACTTCCTATTACGCCCCGACCTGCAGGTCGAGCACGCGAACAGATCGGCTCCTCAAGGCACGGGTATGCCCTACTCGCACATCGAGGTGACGCAAAGCTAATATTATGACCTTACTCGATATCATTAAGTCAAAAAGATAAAAAAAAGATAGTTTTCAATAAAAATTTTCTTTAAAACATTTGCCTCCAATTTACATATAAATTTTATATGCATCACGCCCCGACCTGCAGGTCGAGCACTCGAACAGACCGCCGCGACTCCTCAAGGAACAGGTATGCCCTACTCGCACATCGAGGTGACGCAAGGCTAATATTATGACCCTATTCGATATCATTAAGTCAAAATCATACAGCGGAAGATAAAAAAAAGATAGTTTTCAATAAAAATTTTCTTTAAAACATTTACCTCCAATTTACATATAATATTTATATGCATGGTCCAATCGTAAACAAGAATAGGTATGATCACTTACCCGATAGCGTCTCTCAGTAAAACTCGTGGGATAATACCTCAATGTATATCAAGTACAGTATAAGCTAAAAATATTAATATGAGGAGTGAGTATAATCCACATACTCAGTGAGTGAGATACAATGACTATATAATGACAATAAATGAATTTGTAAGAATGGTAAGTCAAAACATCATTTCAAACTCGTATTTCATTCATTTGCAAATATATCATGTAATTCAAAATAATATGCATCCTCATCATTAAATCATATATCAATGGGATATCAAAAACGTATTTTACCCGTAGTTTGACCTAACTAGGGTAAAATCCACCAAGGGGTCACCACAATATCATAAGAATAAAACACATATATCTTCCCCCTTCTCTTGGTGTTGACACGGTGCTCATGAGTGCTCGTCTATTGGATCCAATGTTCAGAGACAGGGGACTCAAACCCCTGCTCCCGTGTTACCCCACCACGTCATCCCATTGGGTAAACACTCAATACCGTGGTAGGAAGTGTGCTATAGCCACTATACACCATTCTATAATCATACACTTGTACCATAAATCATCATTTATAAATATTTACGTGTAAAACATGGCACTATCATATCATCATAACATCAGGATGCAATTGTCACAAACATCATTTCAGCACATGCCATAAACACTAAAACATTTCTAAATCACATTTCAAAAATTCATTTATAAAAATCATGATCAAAATATTTTTCATTCAAAGTCAAAAATAGTTGTCTCACTCACCTCGACCGGGGAAGGTACGTCACTCCCCCTAACTATCCTCATTTCTCGAACGAGTCATCCCTCGAATCCTAATCCTAATTTAAACAATATCATTTATTAATTCAATATTATATAGTTGGATTACAATCATGCATATAAAAATAGCCTCTTTCATAAGATTAAACTTCAATTTTCATAATTAGAGAAATTTCTATAAACATATAACGCGCAGGTTTAGTAAAATCATGATATCTTCAAAAATCTTGATCGGACTCAATTGATTTAAATTTTTTCTTAAAACTAAGATATATATCTCCAACTTTTATGTTTAGACCATCTTCAAATTCTGAATACACGAATTTATAAAAAAATTATCACTTTTCTTGCTAAGTTCCTAAAACCAATTCTGCACAGTTTTGGGAGAAATTCCATATCTCCCAATATAATTCTTCAATTTAAGTGATTCTTATCTCAAATTGCTGATAGGACATAGATCTAAAACGTTCTAGTTTTGACCATCCTCATATTCTAAATATATAATTTTATAAAATTCAATTTTCATCTCAATTTCAGCTACGAACTATTTTATTGCTTTAGTGAAATCATCATAACTTTCTGTATACAACTCTGATTCAAGTGATATTTATCTCAAATTAAAGATAAGCAGAGACCTAAAACTTTTATGTTTAACTTTTCTCCAAATTCTAAATAGAAGATACCTTAAAAATTTATAAAAATTACTGGTCATACACAGGACATGAAACAGAATTTGTGAAATATGCTAAACTTCCAAAAATCACCAAAAATCGATTCCTTAATGAATTACTTCACATGATATACCATTTTAAAGCTTAGGGAGTCTAGTTTATAGAAAAATATATATCTTAGATTTTTTATTTCTACAGAATGAGATATTCTAAGAAAACTATACAAGACTCAATCTAGAAATCAACATCTAGCATTGAATTACTTCACATGATATACCATTTTAAAGCTTAGTGAGTCTAGTTCATAGAAAAATATATATCTTAGATTTTTTATTTCTACAGAATGAGATATTCTAAGAAAACTATGCAAGATTCAATCTAGAAATCAACACCTAGCATGCTAGTATAGATACCAATGTAACTACTTATCAAATAATTTAATCTTAGCATAAGTTAGAATATGTTACCTCCTTTGTAAGATCTCTTGCTAACAATATATATCATCACTCCCTTTGAATCTTTGAATTTTTATCACCTTAGAAAAAAAATCAAATCACAATAAACATAAATTCCTATACAATACCTCTATACTTCCAATTGAAATTCAAAAATTCCCAAAAATGTTCTTAGCTCTTTGGCTCCATGGTTGAACTTAAAATGGATATAGAATCCTCACAATTTCATCCAAGGTGAGTTCGAATGAAGAAAATAGGCCAAACTCTTCTTAAACAAGTTCTTTTATAAATCTAGCTAAATATCCTTAACCATTGGATCATTCCATGCATTATCTTGACCTTCCACTTGTCCTAGCACTTAAACCATGCAATTGTTGATTCAAACAACTTCCATGCACTCCACCAAGTGTCTTTGGATGTCCATGTCAAGGGGGAGAAGTGTCACAAGCTAGAACAAACTATTCTAATTAGTTTTCATGCAAAAATTTCTACCCAATAAGGTTTCATGCATAAATTTCGATCCAATGAGCTTTCTTGAATGTGGAAAATCCTATGTGGCCACTAACCAACCTTGCTTCCCTCTTGACCAATCATTTGGCTCCAGTTGTCCATTCTTGAGTGGTTTGCAACTTAGTCCCTTAACTTTTTTAATTACATTTAAACCCCTAACTTTTAACAATTTGCATTTTTGGTCCCTATGAAATTTTATTTGAAATTTCTTAAATATGTGAAATTTCATTTAAATATCTTTATTTAAGTGTGTAGGCCTTCTCTTAATTATTTTTGACTTCTTTAGACCTTGCCGACACTTTCCGAGAAATTTTTCGGCTTACCAATAAAATTTTCGATTTTAGCGATTTTGATGCGAAATCTCAAAATAAATAAATAGATGTCTCAAAATGATATTTATATATTTAGAATTATGAGAAGTAGTACATGATATATATAGTCACCGAAAATCGGTGTTACACTTCCCCTATGAATGATTTTAATTTCTAATATTCCTCAATTTTACCAAATTTTCTCCCGAATTTACATAACCCTAATTTAATTCATGCCAATTTCAATTCAAATCCTAAGGAGAGCTATAAAAATTAATCAAACACGGCTCTACTACTATCTAAGACATTCTACCATGCTACGTAATCTAATTTATTTCAAGTTCTAGATTTAACCTAATTAACTTCTTACAAAATTTCAAGAAAAATGCATTTCCTTCGAATCTAACATATTTTTAGAATATATCTACACGTATTCTCAACCTAAATTCAATAAAATAGTTTGAATACTGAAGGGCTTGAAAATCCCTTACCTAGGGTTTTTTCGCAGTTCGCAACCCCCTCCTCCGCATCCAGATACCATCCATTAAGACCTAAAGCTTCCATTCAAGTAAATTTAGTATCTAAACTTATTTACTAAGGAATTCGAAAACCTAGAGGTAGGTTAGAATCGGTCCTACCTGCGAAAGATTGTGTGAGGGGTGAAGGAAGTGCAAAGACACGTGAAGAGCTTTGCAGGCGAGAGAGAGAGAGCTTTTGGTGTCAGAAGGAGGAAGGTGTTCCTGTTCGTACCCTTGAGGAGAGAGACAGAGAGACGGTGTGAGAGAGAGATAGAGAGATGGTGTGAGAGAGAGCGAGAGATGGTGAGATAGAGATTCGAGCAAGAGAGACAGAGAGTGTGATAGAGAGACTGAGAGAAGGTGATAGAGAGAGGAAAGACAGGACCGTCGCTTGCGATGGTGGCGGTGGAGTTCGCCGGTGAGGGAGAGGGTGGGCGTGTCGTGGCGGAGAGGGAGGTGAATCCGACAAAGATAAGAGAGAAATTGCGAGGGAGAGAGAAGGAAAGGAGGAGATCGATTAAGAGCTTTTCTAATTGAATGGGGAATCTTTGCTGCGTTTTGGCCAAAACACAGTGCTTCCTTCCTCTTTTTTTTTATATATATATAAATAAATGTATATACGTATCCATATATATTTGTACTCACATTTCACTAAATTTTTAAATTTTATAAAAATTTGATTCACCACAAATCACGGACATGACATTATATATATATATACCGAAAATTTCAATTTAATGCCCCAAAAATCAAAAATCAGTATAATTCAAAATTTTCTATTTTATTATAAAAATGTTTACAAAATATCTAGCATCGGTTTTTCGGTATTACACTTTTACCACCTATTTGATCATCTATTAGTCATTTGGTATATAAGAAACTACTCTATTTCTCATGACAATTCCAATAGCGGTAACTTGACCTCAAAAGAGCCTCTCACATGCTCTCATGTGCCATAAGAAGATCAAAGGTCCCACCTACCATTTCTTGTTGTCTAGAGGTTGAAAAAGACTCAAAGACTTCATTTTGTGATCTAAAAAGAACCAAATGATGTTGTTTCGATCTTTCACTATCCTTTCTCAACCTCTACCATGTGTCATTCTCTGATTGCTCATAAAACTGTAGTTACTACAATGTGTTACATTGTCAATGCCATGTGCCCAGCCATGTTATCAACCATGTGTCGCCACATTAGCATTAGTGTGTCGCCACGTCATCATCCATGTGTCACCATGTATTTAGGCAGATCAACTTTCTTTATTTGGATTTTGCCATGTCATCCATCATGTGGATGCCACATAAGCACACTATGCCATGTTAGTCATCTCTAAGCTACCCCCAACCCGATTTGGTTGAAGTAGCTCGATTCAATCATTGATTAAGATTTTTATCACTTGGTTCAACCAATCTTCCAATTGGTTTTCTTATGAACCAAATTAGTTGCTAAGGTTTTTCAAGTGTCCTGAATCTATTTGTGTGGTCAAATTGACCACATTCTGACACTACCTATAGGTTCTTTTCATTTCTTGTGATTCTCAATTATTATCGATAAGCATTCTTTATTATATGCACAATAGATGTTTCTAAATTCTCTACTAGAGCTCGGTTCAATCATAGATCAAGATTTTTATCATGGTTTAGCCGTTCATCAACTAATTTTCTTATCAACCAAATCAGTTCCTAAGGTTTTTGGGTGACCTGAATCCATTTGTAAGGTCAAATTGACCAATTTCTAACACTACAAATAGTTTCGTTTCATTTCTTATGTTCTCAGTTATTATTAGTAAGCATTCTTTATTGCAAGCACAATAGATGTTTCTAAATTCTCTACCACATTCATCAACCAATCAATGTGATCTTTCATGGCTCCAATTATGATTTGTACGATGAAGAAAAATGCAAATTTCTTAAAAGGTAGGCTGTTTTAGCATATCATTACAAGAAAAATATATAAACCCACACAAAAGAAAAGGAGGAGGAAGATGTATTTACAAAGTGTCTCATAACATGGGATGACATGAATCATTATATTCTAAAATGGTTTTAAAATACCTGTGCCAAACTTATCAAACTCGTCTTTCGATGTTTTGAAAGTGCTAAAGAGGTATAGGATTTCTTGAAAACTTGACATACAATTTCTAATGATGTCAATCAATTTTAACTATATAGATATCTTCATTGTATGCAATAACATCTTGGTCTAACTATCCACAATTATGTGTTTGAATAGTAAGAACTCTGAGATCAATTAGCACTTAAGATTCGATATGGTCCAATACAAATGCAGCCACTATATATGCAAATCTCTATGATCATTGACACATATGACATATGTTTATAACTATAGATGAGTTTGAATCCAATAGCAGCTTCTTTCCTCATCGTGGCTATTTACTTGATCTTGATATTATCATCAAGGAGTTAATCACAGAAAAAAGCCACCTCAATTTTCTTTTGCATCAAAATGTCTGCATCATTTACTGATATTATCCTTGCCACTCAAACATTGTCTCATTAGTTTTCTCCTTTTCGAAACTTAGCTCGTCTTATAAAGTAGCTTGCACTTACTGTAAAAAGAATGGCTATCACATCTTTGAATACAAATAAAAACTTAAACAAACTTCTGGATACAGTAATTCTTCTAAACCCTTTTATACTTAGCCAACTATTATTGGTATTACTATGACTGGGGCTCCAAAAGAGAGTACATCTCCTATATTTTCTTTAAAAGATCTTCAAGCGCTTATTCAAAAACTTAAACCAGATTTTGGTACTCCCTTTTTTAAGTCCTTTCATACTCAGCCTACTACTATTTCTACTGCTACTAGTAAGGGTCCAAAAGAGAGTACATCTCCCAAATTTTCATTAAAAGATTTTCAAGCACTTCTTCAACAACTTCAACCAGATTTTGGCTTGTCTACCACACTAGTTTCATCCTTTTCATTATTCTTTGATTCCATATATTGTAATCACATAACTTTTGACTCACCCATAGTTTTCCCCACTTCTCATGTTGTTTACACTGCTGATAATTCTACTATTCATGTTTAAAGTACATGCACTATTTACACACATAGCATATCCTTACCAAATTATTTTCTTGTTCCTAAACTATCTCTAAATCTTGTACCTGTTGGTCAAATATATGATCTTGGACATACTTTTATTTTTTTTAGTCACAATTATATTGTGCATGATCTATAAACAAGAGAAATCCTTAAAAGGGGATAAGGTTTGTCAACTATTTAGATTCACTTCTCTTCGCATTCCATCCAAACTAGTTACTACTATTGTTACATCAATATATGGTATTCTTGTCTTGGTCATCTTTCTGATATCATATTAGGATCCCTAGTCTCTAGCGGTTTCTTAGGTCAGGTTAAGTTTAAAACTTTTGACTATGCTCCATATCAACTTTCGAAAGGTCATGCATTACCTTTTATTAATAGTAATTCTACTTCTTTAGCACCTTTTCACTTAATTCATTTTGTTAACTAGGACTTCATGGTTCACGATATTATGTTATCTTTGTTGATGATTTTTCTCATTACACATGGATTTATCTTTTGTGTTATAGAATTGAATTATTTTCTACTTGTTCTTGTTTTGAAGATATAATCTAGACTCAGTTTTCTTACAAAATCAAAAAACCTTGCACTGATAATGCCATGAAATATAAAGAAACACCATTTATTCACTTTCTTAATCAATAAAGTACTCTTGTTCAAAGATCATGTTTAGGAACTTCTCAACATAGCGGTCAAGCAAAATATAAACGTAGATACATTCTAGATATCATTTGAACCCTTCTCATATCTTCCTCATATCTAGAAGTATTTTGAGAAAAATTCGCTCTTACAACTAACTATACTACCAACTATATCCCTACTAGGGTCATTGGTAACATCTTTCCTTTTAAATGGTTATATAATTGTACTCCTCACTACAACACTCCTAGAGTTTTTGTTAGTGCATGCTTTGTATTCTTATAACCTCATATGCATAGTAAACTAGAACCATGAGCGCAATTATGTTGCTTCCTAGGGCACATAATAGAACATAGAGAATAAAGGTGTTGGGACCCCTTGTTTCAAAGACTACGTATCTCTAGACACGTGATATTATGGGAACATAAAATATTAACAACTCTTTCCAAATTCTAAGTTACCAAATCTTCTCAATCGTTCTTTCTTGACTCAACTACACCACTATTTCTTGATGTTTCTCTTGCAAGTTCCTCTAATAGCTCGACTTTGTCTCCACCTACTCATATTGAATATGCTATGACTATGGATCTATCACCTACTTCAACTGATCGCTCTTTGTCTTCTTCAAATTATTAGCTAATTTCAACCGAAACTCTATTTCCCAACCACTCCTTTATCGATCCGATTGAGTAAGTCACGCTCTTGTTTACCTTTATGATTTTTATGTTTATTCTATAATTGTCTCCTTGTATAAATTTTGCACCTTTCGTGAGGTTGGTACAAACCCTCTTAATAGAAAGCAATAGAAGAAGAACTACAAGCTCTCAGCAGCACCAATACTTGAGATATAGTAGATTTACCTCTAAGAAAGTCAGTTATTGAGTGCTAACGTGTTTACAAAATCAAGACTCAAGCTAGTGGTTTTACTGACCGATAAAAAATGTGATTTTATAGCACATGGCTTCAATAGGAGTACGACATTGATTATGAGAAGATGTTTGCTCCTATAGCTCATTTAACCTCGGTCTGAGCTTTATTACCATTGCTTCTAGTAAACATTAGCCGCTATCTTAGATAGATATCAATAATGCCATCCTTAGTGATGATCTCAGCAAAGAAGTATACATGTAATAGTAGGTTACTCAATGGCAATCTCACCAAAGAAAGTATACATGCAACCCCACCGAGTTATGATCATCCTCCAAATAAGGTTTATTGTCTTCATAAAACCCTATATAGTCTCGAAGAAGCACCTCGAGTATAGTTTACCAAATTCAGCTCCACCATTATCCACCTCAATTTTTATTCAAATGCTTATGATCATGTTCTATTTATTCAAAAAAACTATCAGGGTACACTCTTAGTCTTCTCTATGTTGATGATATGATTATCACCAATAATAACACTAATAGTATCTCCACTTTCAAATCCTTTCTCCACCAACAATTTGAGATGAAGGATCTAGATACTCTCGGTTACTTTTTGGGTCTTTAGATCTTATTTGATCAATGTGGGTGCTTTTTATTACAAGCAAAATTTGTTGCTGATCTCATCTCATGTGCCGATTCCACGGATACTAAAATGGTCTGCACTGCTCCTCAACTTAATATTCACCTTTCAGCCACTAATGGGACTCTTTTCAATGATGGTACTCTCTATTGCTAATTAGTTTGTAGTCTTATTTATCTGACTGTCTGATGTCTTGAAATTGCATATGACGTTCACATTGTAAGCCAATTCATGAGTGCACCATGGACCACTCACCTTTTGATTGTTCTCTGTATTCTTTGCTACATTAGATGTACATTAGTTCATGGCCTTCAATTCTCTAGCTAGTCTCCACTAAAATATTAGCATATCCTAATGTTGATTGGGTCAAAGATCTAACTAATCATTACTCCACTACTAAACATTGTTTCTTTCTTGGTTTGTCCCTCTTTTCTTGAAGGAGCCAAGGTAGCCATAGGAGTTCAAAAGTGGAGTCAACAAGGGATCGGTATTCTTTTTATGTATTGAAGCAATAAACAACTATTTGTTCTTTGCTCTAATTCAGAAAAAGAATACCGATCCGTTGTTGATTCCACTTTTGAACTCCTATGGCTACCTTGGCTCCTCCAAGATATGGATATCACATCCTACTCAGCCATTCCTCTTCATTATAACAATCATAGTGCTATGCAAATTGTATACAATGATGCTTCTATGAACATACCAAGCATATTGAGATTAGTTGTCATCTTTAGTGGCATCATGTCCTTCAAAACACTCTTCAGCTTCTTCTATTTTCTCCCAATCTAAAATTATAGATATCTTCATCGAGTTGCACTCAATTTGGCAATTTTAGGATCTAATTACAAACTCAAGATGGCTGACTCCTCAGATGTTAACATATATGCCCACATATGACGCCATGTGTAACTATTCATTACCACTATCAGCATATCTCTACATATGTCAAGTTATGTTAATATATATCACTACAAAAAAAAGCCATTTACCGACAGCCATCTATACCAACGACCGAAAAAACCGCTGGCATAGATGGTTCTTTACTGATGGAAATGAAAAAAACCGCTAGTGAATACACATAAATTTCTCTCAGCCTATGCCCACGGCTTCACAACCGCTGGTAGAGATCATTTTAAAACCTAGAAATAGTGCTCCTTTTTTCTCTTTTGTCAATCCTGTTCTCACTTTGCTCACCCTCTCCCTGTGTTCATCATACAAATCACAAATCAACGAAGGACGGCTCGTCGCCATACAAATCCATGAAGTACTTCTCTCAGGTTCGTCTTCTCTCCCTCTCACTTCTCTTCTCCCAAAACCCTAACTTCAAATTTAGGGTTTTTATCATCTTCTTTAAGGCTTTGAAGAGTTTGAGTTCTCCCGTTTCGAAGAGGAATTCAAGTTTCGTGTTTAATCATGCTGTTCGTCTCCTCTTCTTTGTTCTTCTCCGTCTCCAGTCTGTTCTTCTACACTCAGGTAAAGCCAAATCCCTCTTTCTCTCTCTCTCTCAATCCCTGGATTCTATTTGTTGATCACAAAGGAGTACATAACTTTAGTCTCTCTCTAGCAACTTTTTTTGTTCATGATAATTTTGATGAAATAGGTAAGAGATTTGGATTTGAGTAATGGATTTGTTCAATTAAGCCAATACTTTTGTTTTCTGTACTTCAACTATTTGTTAATTTGTCTCTGAAGCAATTTGATTGGTAAAAATTGGAGGCTTGATAGATTCATGTGATATAGTGTTGATGGTGCAAAGATGAGCATCTTGGTAATTTAGAAATGGCTAAATGATTTGGGTAGAAACTTACTCTTGTTCATTGGGTTATACGTAGAGCTGACATTGAGTTTGATGGCCATCTCTTCTTGCATTGCTCTGCTGCATAGAATTATAGAATCATTCTTCTGATATTCTAAATGAGTAACTTGGGCCACTTCCCAACTTTTTCAGACAAATTTTTAGGTTTGTTGGTGAAGAAGAATCTAAGAGGCTTGCTTGAGCATTTTTTTCCCTTTTTTGTGGATGGAAAGAAAAAATACAAGAATTTGTAGAGACCAGTTTATTCTTGATGTTGATCTGTCTCCAACAAGGTACTTGAGCCATAATTTTTTAAGTTCTCTTCTTTTACTTTTCTTCTTGGGGTTTTTCCCCTGTAAAATTCCATTACCCTTTTTCTTGCTGTAAGGGGACATTTCTAGTTTTTTCTTTCTCCTAATGAATATACTCTTTCTATGAATTTGTTGTGCCCCATCCTTTTCAAATAATTTGCAACATTATTGTGGGGTTTTGAATTATATATTTTTTATCTAGGGTCAATGTAATCTTTCTTTGTATCTTAAAATATGTTTTTTTTATTATTATTTGTACATTTTTGGCATGCAGTCCTCATTGAGAAGATTTTGCGAACTGTGCCAGATGCTGGCAAGATATTTCTATTGATCAGGGCCAAGAACAAGGAGGCTGCAATGGAGAGATCAATGGTAGAAGTATGTTATAAATAATGAGTAAAAACACATTTCTTAAAAGGAAAACATAATCAATTTTGAGGTTTTAACTAACAGAATATGAAGTGTGTGACATTGTTTAGATCATCAATTCAGAGCTGTTCAAATGTCTGCAACAAGCACATGGAAGATCCTACCAAGCTTTAATGTTAAGCAAACTAGTCCCTGTTGTAGGAAATGTTTGTGACTCTAATCTTGGGTTAGATGAGGATTTAGCCAATGTGCCAAGAAAAGAAGTTAAAGTGATCATCAATTCTACAGCTAATACAACTTTTGACAAAAGGCAAGAATCTTTCCATTTTCTCCATGTATTCTGCTGTCTTGAGACTTAACCTGTCCTGGTATCTTCTAGATGTTATATCATGAGTACTGCTATTTGATGAGTATTGCTACCTCTCATGTACTATTTTCTTGCAATATGATGCGTACTGCTATTTGGAGGGAAAAGCCAATGATTAACAACATGGGATGGGATGCAATTTTATATATATGGGAGGCTACCTCGTATGAATTCTATGGGAATATATTCATTTTCTTGTAATATGATGTTTTCAATTTGTATTGAAAAATTAATGATTAACAAAAACCAACAATAGGCTCCAATTTCATTGTCCATATATACGCTCATGGTGAAGACTTTTTAACTTCATTGCAATAGTGAAAACTTGAACTACTGCAAATCTGGTCATTTTGGTTGTTGACAATGTATCTTGTTGTGCACTTGATGTTTCAAATTTGCATATATATTTATCTATTCATGGTACAATTCTCTATTCTACTACAGGCTGTGGAGGTGCGAAGTATGCAAGAAATAAGGGCATTCCAGCTATTACCTTCCCCAAATCAAAGGATGAACCAGAAGGACTCTCTACCGCAGAGCTTGTAGTAGCTCTGAGGCCAGTCACTTCTCCTATATAGCCTAATTGTAACTTTGTTCTCATTGACATGTATAGTCCATAAACAATTCATAAGATGTGTTAGATGATTGGTATACAATTTACTGACATGATTTGGATGTTATATATTTTGTCTCCCTTGTCTATCAAGCTTTAAAAAGATATGAAAGGCTAATAAATTATTGCTTGGTGAATGGTGCATGTAAGCTCTCCAGGTTAATATGATACGCAGGAAGAGTAGACTTGAAAATTATGGTAGTAAAGGACATAATCCATCCAAAATTTCTTGGCGCTTTACCGGGGAGTGGTGCGGGACACTTCTTTCTAGTGCAAGTCTGCTCTACGAGTCTGTTCATCGAATGCAAGAGTTTGTTTCCAGATTCTATCTCTTGCTTAGTGTTATATTTTCTGTGTTTTTTCTATTTTGGTTTAGGGGAGGATGTGGGAATTGTTCCTTATAGATTGATGAATGAGTTGCACTGGGAGAAGGGGGGACAAAAATCAAAATTCTGTGTTTGGCAATCTCGTGTAACTTTTGCAGAAATAATAAAATTTTTCGCATGGTTGTATTGTAGCATCCATCTTTCTACCATTGAAATGCTTGGTCTCAGCCTATTTGTCTATCTGTCTCTCTCTCTCTCTCTCTCTAATATAACACTCAATAGCCAATGCTCCCTCAAAATGACTAGTTGAAAAAAAAAATAATTCTTTCCAAATAATAAAAAATAGTGTAAATAAAATATAATTAATTTATAAATATCTAAACAGTGTTTATCATAAATACTAAATCATAATAATTAAAGTTGGGGCAAAGACTCACACCAGACAAAATAAAAATAATGAATTATGCAGGTGAATGGCATGCAGGAAGACCAACCTATGCCAGCAGCCATCTGGCCCTGGTAAATGTCTTGGCCTATCCCAGCGGCCAATTGGCCGCTGGTATATGTCTAGGCCAATGCCAGCGGCCATTGGGCCGCTGGCATAGACTTTTGCTAACGCCAGTATAACCGGCGGAAAATAGTGACTGTTGGAGAAGATCCTACACCTTTTACCAATGGTTTCTGGGTCTTTACCAGCGATTTTAGACCGCTGGTAAAGGTCTTTTTTTTTGTAGTGTATATATATATATAATAATATGTCAACATTATGTTAGCATATATGTCACAATATATTAACTTATATATGTTTGGTAGAATATGTAATTAGCTTGATTTTAGGATTTTTCTTAAATGTATATAACCTAATTTATATAAATATCTCATTTGTTCAATGTATTAAACATACAAAATGCAGATAACTCTCTCTTTCATTCTCTATCTTTGCTTCAAATCTTACCAGAATATTTTTTTTTTTTTTTTTGGAAATTGAAAATCACTTTGCTTCTATGTGCTTAGCTTGGAAAAATACTTTAACCCACCATCGTCCAAAGGTTTGGCTCACCTCTAGTAGATCTAAGTTTTAGCCTCACTATCGAAGGACAAAAATCATTTTAACAGAATTGTTAAAATTCATTCAATTCAATATTTCTTATTTCTATATTATATATTTGAAAAATATTTGGTGAATTTCATGTTATTAAACATTATCTATTCAAAAACTTATGATTGTAAGCCACTACCGAAAGCACCCCGTTAACAACTGTATAGTAATGTGCAAAACACTGTCACAAAACTAGTTCAATATAATGTCATTCTGTTGCACAGTCATTGCGGCTGAAGAAAGAAAAGAAAAGCATGAAAATTTACAGATTGATCTTCCAATCATAACCGAACTTGATAGCTATGTGGTGATGATATGGAAGATTTGAACAAATCGCCCAACTCATATATATCAACATATGGTTCGCTTAGATAGTCATAAAAACTTTTTTCTGACAGCATCACTGGAAACTCATCGCAATGTTTACGACAAATGATACTTTTTTGGCATAAATTATAAGTTCAAACCTAAAAATTATAAAGTTAATAATAGTTTTCGTTGTTATAAAAAGAAAAGAAATTGGTAAGGGAAAAGTCAAAATATTGGGAGGCCTTGTCATTTGAAACCATTCCTATGCTAGTTGATATTAGTATTTAGGTTGTTTAACTTATAATAGTTTTTTGTATAGATGACAAAAATAAGGCTCTGTTAAATAATTTTTTTTTAATATATTTTTTTCATGTCACATTTATAAATTATAATATAAAATTCATAAATAATATCCATAAAATTTTTTAAAATAATTAATTCAAATGCATATTATAAAAGGAAACTGATACTAATCATATAACATCCATGGTTTTATAAAAGAATACAATTTGTAACTATAAAAAAAAAAAAGAAAAAAAAGATAATTAGTTAATTCAAATACATAACATAAGAATAATTTTTTCAAAAGTGGATAGAGATGGAAACATAAAATTGGATAATTGTTGTCATTAATATGAGATTCACAAAACAGTAAACAAATGTCCAAAAAGAGTTTTTCACTAGTCAAAAGTTATTTTAGTTAGTTTATTGAATATTAAGGGGAATACATTCAAATTATTAACTTGTCATGCGATTTCATATATATATCTAACCTCTAGATTTGCTAAACCATTCTCAAACATGTATTAGGTCCAAGATCAAATTTATGGACATGTAATAACAACAAATTTATGGAGAACAGGGTAACATTAAGACTTGGTTCATCAGTATCAAACCTATATTCGACCTTTCTCTTCCTAGTACAAAAACCACTTAAAATTTTAGATACTTTATGGCAAAAATATCATCATTTGTATACTTTAACTCGACTACAAAAGGTTTAGATATATTTCAAATATATAAGTCAATTATTACTACAACTCTAATACCTCAATGACTAGTTACATGCTTTGGTCATCGAAATCTAACTTGATATAATGCATTAACCTAGTAGAACATGATATCTAAAAGAAAAAACAATCATGACCATGCAAAGTATTGCCTTTCTGAGTTGGGTTGTTTTGGTACTTTGTCCTTTTTATTTGGTACTAGCACAAAACCTACATAATCCACATTTTAGCTTATCAAATTTTGTGAAATCCTAACTCAAACCGCAACTAAGACTCCTTTCTATAATATTAGAACATCCCAAAACCTAAAAAACTAAGCGAGTTTGAAGCAGATTTATCATTTTTGTATGTACGATAAATATTAAGGTCAAGAGAGGGAGATCAACCCAATTTAAAACACCATTTTAAGGATTTAATCCATGAAAAATATTGCTTGAACTTCATTAATCATCTAGAAATCAATAGAGGAATGTGAAAGGCGAGACCCAAAAAGTGATAGAGAGATCGAAACTGTGGGTTTAGAGAGAAGGAGATATTTTGAAACTAGAACTAAAATAGAGAGACTTTCAAGTGACTCTTCGAGATAGAGAGGTTGAGAATTGAATTGACAAAGAAATATAGAATGAATTAGGGTCACCTGGGACTGAAACTAAGGATACTTAGATTTAGGAAGTGGTTGATCATGGGTTCGAATGCTTTTGAGGGTAAGAGAGAGAGAGCATTGAGATATTAAAACTGAAGGGGGGAGAGATATTGATTAATGTGGTATTTGATTAAAGGGTATGAGAATCAAGAATAGAAATGAAATCCATATAAATTATTTGGGTTAATGGAATAGAAATGAAAGTTTGCGAATGAAACCCTCAAAATATAGGTTTTGTGAAACTTAAGTAAATTGATGGGTTTCTATGGAAACCCACAGATGAAACCCAAGAAAATTTTTGTCATGTTTTGCCAATGGATGAAACCCTCCAACTGTTTCCCCCTCTCTCTCTCTCTCTCTCTCTCTCTCTCTCTCTACTCTCTTATGTTAGACCGTGTTTAGAAGCAATATGAAGAAGAAGAAGAAGAAGAAGGAAAATGACATTCAGATTTTGGGTCTTGCCAGAAGAGACATCGACTTTTACTAATTTGTTGGCCATTTAATCTGAGCTTTTGTGGTAGAGTTCTAGAAGAAGAAGAAGAAGGAAAATGGCATTCAGATTTTTGGTCTTGGGTCTCACTAGAAGGGACTTCAACTTTTACTAATTTGTTGGCCATTTGATCTGAGCTTTTGTGGCAGAGTTCTAGAGAGAGTTGTTCTAGAGAGGCAATGTTGAGATTTTGAAGCTCACCTATTTGTTTTGGAATTTCTCCTTCTCAATTCTTATTCATTAAACTCAACCCCTAAGCTCTTTCAAGTTGGTTAATTCACTTGGGATTTTTCCGAAAAGTGAATTGCTGGACAAATCAAGCACTCGCATATTACTCAACCTGCCAAAACAAGCCAAAATTTCACCGTAAAGCTTGTTCTTAGATAGCAGCAACACTTCAAGGTTTGTTAAATTTCTAATATCCAACAGGAGTTTTCTGGCAAGATTCACAGATATCCCAGTACTTCAAATTCACCAAGCAAGAGAACTCCAATGGTAATCAATTGAAAAAATTTGTTATAATCCAACTCGATTTCCTCCCACTACAAGAAAATATGATTTTAGCGACGGAAAAAATTCGTCGCTATTTAGTAATGAATTTAGCGACAAAAACAGAAATCCGTCGCTAATTAGCAACAGATTATTTTTCGTCGCTAAATTTAGCGACAGATTTCCTATCCATCGCTAATTTAGTCATGGATTTGTAATCCGTCGCTAAATTTAGCGACGGAGACTATATCCGTCGCTAATTAGCGATAGATTTCAGTTATATCTATCGCTGATTAGTGACGAAATACATTTTCATCGCTAAATTTAGTAATGGATTTCAAATCTGTCGCGAATTTAGCCACGGATTTGAAATCCGTTGCTAATTTTAGTAACAAAAAATAATCCGTCGCTAAATTATATTTAATGGAATTACAAAATTATTTTTAATAAAAACATAAAATTATATTTGAAAAAAATATAAAATTATATTTAATAAAAATCAATACCCTAATTTAATAAAAATATAAAATATAAATATATATTTAATAAAAATATAAAATTTTATTTAGCCACAGAGTTCAGATCCATCGCTAATTTAGCCATGGATTTCAAATCTGTCACTAAATATAATTTTATATTTTTATTAAATATATATTTATACTTTATATTTTTATTAAATTAGGAAATTGATTTTTATTAAATATAATTTTATACTTTTTTCAAATATAATTTTATGTTTTTATCAAAGATAATTTTGTAATTCTATTAAATATAATTTTGTATTTTTATTAAATATAATTTTGTATTTTGTATTTTTTTCAAATTATGGAATTATATTTTTAATGTTAAGAGTTAGAAAGAAAGTGAAGAAGTAAAAAAAAAAGTATATTAGATAAGTTAATTCGACATAGTGGTTAAGAACACTCAAAATAACCCCTTAAACCCAGATTCGAATATAAGCAAAAGCATATTTACTACAAAAAAATAAAGCAGCAGAGGATGAGATCATGCGTGGGTGGACAAGGGCTGGCAGGGTGCGGGCATGGGCGGCCAAGCAGCAGGGGGCCAGGGAGGTGGTGGGCAACGGCCGGCGGGCGGGTGGGTAGGATTTGGAAAAAAAAATATTAAATGCGAAATTGAGCGATGAATTCTGAAAATTTAGCGACGGATTTTAAATTCCATCGCTAAATTTTTACAACTATCGATGGAAATTTTTTCGTTGTTAAATTCGTCGCTAAATATATTAGCGATGAATTTTTCTAAAATTTCGGTCACTAAATTCGTCGCTAAACCCTTCTTTTTTTTGTAGTGTCCGCCGGAGACAAACTCTATCCCCGCTGAAATCTAACCATCAAGTAAGTTTCCGATGAGGCCCAGACACTTGAGTCGAACAAATCCACCATAGCTTCTTGGTAAGGAAAATGGTGAGAGATACTTCTTGGGGCGAATTTGATGGTAGAGGGGGAGAGAGATAGAATTTCCAAATATTTATAAAATTTCCAAATCCACCATAGCTTCTTGGTAAGGAAAATAGTGAGAGATGCTTCTTGGGGCAAATTTGCTAAAAATTCTGTCACTGATAGTTTTAGATAATGAGTGAAATCAATTACAAATTAGTGACAAAATTTTCAGCAACCGAAATTTTTTATTGCTAATCCGTCGTTAAATATAATTTATTAATTTGTTACATTGCAGTTAATTCAATCAACCTATTAACCTACAATTCGATCAACCTGTTACATTACAGTTCTCATATTACTAACTATATTATAAACTACTCCATTTGATAGATATAAAAAGCAACTATATTATTTACATATAAAACATAAAATCTCAAGTTACCAAGTACAATGCATAAATCTAGTAACTCCATAAAATCAATTACAATCCATAATATTCAGTACCATAAAAGTCAAGTGCATAAAAATAAAATCATCAATGTGATAGAGATGGATGATCAGAATCTAATGACTGAGTGCTTTCTAGGCTAGGTGGTGGATGTTTTAAAACCAACAGCTTGCATTGCTTATTTCGTTGCTGTTGCAAGCATATCGTAAAATCTTCTTGTACATAAAGCTTTCCAGGCATAATATATCTAAGAAGAATATTCGTCTCGTCATGTGAATTTTTGCTGCACATCAGGAAGCTAATTATATTAGTAAATGCAAACATGCAAAGACAAATGCTACAATAAGTGGTGATATACACAAATGGATAATAGCCCTACATTGATAAACCAAAAATTTTATAAGCATTAACCCACATTGTCGCATCAAATACTTTGCATGTAATCCGAGGCTCAAATGCTAAATTAAACAGTTTCAATGCAAATTCTAGGGCAAAGATCAAAATAACCTGCGGAAGAGATCATTTTCGAAGTATATAGTATAATCTTAACAGAGCTCAAAAACTAAGCAGCATTTAGAAGTAGTTGTGAATCAGAGAACTACTAGTTATTCTCTCTCTGAACTACATGCCCAGCAGTACAACAGTAGCAATGTCCATAAGATGTAGAAGGTGTAGTTCTCATTATCAACATGGTTGATAATGAACGACAAGGTTTTTTATCTATTAAAATCATTCACAGCATGGAAATGGTTGTTCTGATTGAAATTCCTAACACCAAGCAACCTGCATTTGTTAATTCCAAGTAATGGACAGTAGTAAACTACAAACAGAATCCAGTGTTTTAAAGTTAGAGGCACTCAGGATGCTAGCCTAGCACCATGTAGAGCCTGGATTGATGTGGAATTATATACCTTCAAATAGACCCTTTTTTTTGGGTCAAAAGAGAACACCTTGCATATGATTTGACTATCCTTGTGATAATCAACTTCCACAAGATTTTCTCGTTTCTCTGCTTCAGGTTGTGCTTGTGTTTGATCCTCTGTGTCTTCCAGAATATCTTCAAAATGCTCCATCTCCTCATCGACTCACTCCGCGGCAGCATGTACTTGCATAGTGAGTTCACATTTTTTGGGTATTAAATACTAAATTCAACATTATTCAACATTTTTTGGGCCTTGAAGCACTTGCCAATGCCTGCAGGGATCATTACCCACACTAGGGTAGCCCGGAGAGACAACAAAAATAATATCTAAAATCAAAGATGAAAGCTCGTGCTTCCTGATGCGAAAGCCATAAGCAGCTCATCAGCCTTTGAACTAAGAGAAATAAACAAACTTACCGTAAGGGAGGCCTCGCCTTAAGGAACTGAGGCTGTTGTTGGAGGGTAACCTGTTTGAATTTTTTAATTAAACCTTGCAATGCAAGTAGCAAATGCTGAGAAAAGAAAAATACAAAGTCTTGTATATCACAATGTGGACCAAAATAAACAGATCCTATTAAAATGTTCAAACCCAAATTAAAAGAAAATTCCTCCAACCAGAAAAAAACTATTTTTCCCTTTTATTCACGGTCGCTAACAATCAGAATCTGTAGAACTTGACCATGTCATGGGATTTCATTAGCTTGAGAAATCAAGGATATAAAAACAACATTTATTCCAATGACGGAGCAGTATTGACTAATTAGCTGAATAGAGAGAACAACAGCTGTTACTTACCTGCAGTAAGCGTTTTGAGATGGCAGCAACACATTTTAGATTAATATCATTTGTCATAGTTCTCCGCGGTAGTGCAATAAACATTTCTTCTTGCAAGTACATGTGTAAAGTGAAAAAACGATGAAAAGACACCATGAAGAACTTCCCAACATGCAATAATGTAGAATCCTATAGTTTTTGCAGAAAGCTCAAGATATACCCTGTAAGTAGTTTCAGGATGAGTATGCATATAATGCTACAACCGAATAGACCAGACATGAGAAGGTAGGCTGCTTGAAGCTAACCTACCAGCTAAAAAGAGGCCATTAGCTCTATCTGTTGGACATCATAGAAGCAAATTCAGAGACAAATACCCGATGGCGGATTCTTTTGATCATATTTCCCGCCACAATTGGTATTGTCTAATATATTGTTTTTTCAATCCAAGAATTTGTTTTTGGAAAAGAACATCCAAATTAGGCTTATTGAGAAATTCCCAATCTCACTACTGATCAATTTCTTTCCTTTTGCACCTTCAAATTTACCCAATTCATGTTCCAAATCATATATTACTGAAAGTGTACTCCCTGTTTTCACCTACTGAGATGGGATGTTTAAGAAGTAAACATCTCTCTTAGTAGCGGGGTCCAGAGAAAGAATAGTGAAAGATGCCAGTGCCCTCAAGCATAATAATGAAAACAATGAAGGAGAAAAGAAAGGAATAATGAAGATCCATACTACCTTAGAAGAATTCAATGCAGAAGGAAGCAGGAGTTTAGAATGCAGAGCACGGTAAAATCAGTAACTGGCTATCTGATTCTTTAATGAGATTTTATCAAGAAGCTTTAACGCTTGAACCCCTACATTGAAGTTTCGGGAATGGACCTGCAAATCAACTGGCATATTGATAAATGGTTTAAAAGTATGTACATTTCCATTTACTTGAAAGGACTATGTCCTTTGTGCAAGAGATTGTAGTTGAGAAAAATAAGGGAAAAGTGAAAAGCTGGCTAAAGTTCTTGTGCTACTTGTGCAATGTCGTTCCTTTAGCCCTAGAAAACCCGGCAAAACCTAGAAGATAGGCAAGTCTTTAACGGGAAGAAGCACAGGCTCAGATCTACCAAACAAACAGGCCACCGAAAGGTTACGTTCATCCAATTGAAGCCAACCGCTAAACCCTTAAACCCTAAGGCTTTGGTTGGACAGCGTTGAACTCATTATCTCACAAAATGTAGTCAAATGCATCTCAAAATCCAAATCTATTCTAGTCAAAAACAAACCTTAATCTGAGATAGAGACAGAGATGGAGACTAAGAGATGAACTTGAAGCGAGGGTCGATGGTGACGAGGACGAAAATCATACTTCGTCTGTCATGCCCCGATCCTCAGATCGACCACGCGACAACCGCCGCGTCGTCTCGGTACATGGGTAAAACCTTCCCATCTACCGGGACTCCGCAAGGCTATCAAATTCACAATAAATCATCAGAAGTATAAATTTCTTCAAAAACAAGAAATCACAAAAGCATTACACATGCAAGGAGCCCATCCGGCTCATTCCTGATCGTACAAACACACACATTTACACACATCGGGGAGTGGGATCCTGTACATGCAATCATACATTAGCACACATCGGGGAGTGGGAACCTGTACATGCACGATTACACAGCAACACACATCGGGGAGCGGGAACCTGTACATGCACGCATGCAATGTGACCATCTTGGCCACTCTGAAAGCATTTAACAAACAAGAAATCCCAAAATATAGCCGTCAGATTTTACCAACACTTACCCGAGGAAAACAGACCAAGATTCGATAAAATCCTAACGGTATGAGTTGTACAGAACTTCACAAAATCAAAGAAAAAGCATTGAAATTAAGATTTACAGTCCAAATGTCCCAGTACAGATATAAACAGTTTTCCAAAACTAGAGACCTCAAAAGAAATAAAAACAAATCAAAAATCGTCGGGTTTTATCAATACTTGCCAACAACTCGGCCAGTATCAATAAAATCCGCACGGCATGGGATGTACAGACTTCCCTTTCCATGTTTTGCAAGCTATCAATCTCCAAAAGTAACCCTGCATGCCAATACTTATCCAATCCGCAAAAATATTTCGCAAGCTCCGTCGAGTAGGCACCCAACTAAGTCTCCTCTGAAAAATGGGGAGAGAGAGGGGTGAGTATAGGGGTATACTCAGTGAGTGGAGTGCAATGGTGCATTTGTGCTAATAAATAAGGTGTGAATGTGGGGCAGTCAAAGCATAACTCATAAATCATCTCATATCCATAAAATCATTTCAATAAATCACATTTCACAAATATGCATCCATATCAATCATTTTTTTCAGAAAATCCTGGGGTTCCATCGAAATATGCTTCCGTCTCAGGGCGGCCAAACCCAGACGAAAATCCGCCAAGGGTTTTACTATCCAATATCTCAAAATAAACCCCCTTCCTTGGCGTTGGCTCGTGCCTCACCGGGGTGCACCCGGATATAGCACGACTTTTGCAGAGGGAGGGACGTCTACTCCCCCGCACATCTAAACCCCAAACCACGTCACCCCGTCGGGTCGCTCCGTGGTGGGTATATGACTATAGTCATCTACGGCACCCTCCATTTCTCATTCAATCCATTTCTCAACAATGTGCCATGAATTTCCACAAACAATCCATAATTTCATGTCAAAGCAGTTCATCAATCAATATCAAATATCACATGGCACAAAAGCATTTATAAACACAATGGATGCATTCATACTTCATAATCCAGTTCAGACAGCCCACAGTCACAAAATAATTTACATAAATCATGTAAAAACATTTCAAAACCAATTTCAAACCAATTTTAAAACAGGTTTCTCATTTACGAACACAATGAACCGTCCACTCACCTCTAGAGAGGGTATTCACTCTCTATTTCCGAAACCAACTCATAACGACTCTTCTCGAGTCTCCAAAGGTCAACCTAGACCAATCAAGACGAATAAAGATCAATTAAAGCTCTATTAAAGGGTTTTCAAATTCCCATTTTATGTACAATAGCCTTAACTTGCATAATTACGTTCCAAAACTTTCGTTTCCTCAAACTAGTATCATTTCAAATCACCAACGACTTTAAATTTACAATATTCATCAATTTTACCCATTTTCTCCCGAATTCCTTAATATTAATTTAATTCACGCCAATTTCCATTCAAATCCCAAGGAAAACTACGTAATTCAATCAAATACAACTCTAATACTATCTACGACTTTCTCACATGCTTCACAGTCCAATTTACATCAAATTCTAGACTTAACCTCAATAATTTCATACAAACACTTAGGGAAATATATTTCTTTCAAGTCTAACACATTTCAAAATATATATATAGATGTAATTTCTACCTTAATTCAACAAAATAATTCGAAATACGGAAGGGATTGAAAATCCCTCACCTAAGGTTTCTCAGTGTGCAAACCTAGCTTCCAATCACCAGTGTATCAAACCTGTAACAAGTTCAATTTACAGCAATCGTTAGAATTAAACCTAACAACTAAGAATATTCAACCCTAGAATTAAAATTGGACAACCTAGGCTTACCCCGCAGGGTCCGTGACCTAGGGTTTCTACCGTCTCGCGGCTAGGGTTTTTCGCAAGGATGCAACGGCCGCTGGTTTGGGTTGTCGACCGTGGGGGAGTGCTCACAGGTGAGCACCGCAATCGAGCAAACAGAGAAGGGAATGGGAATTTTGCCATCGCGCGCACGGGAGATAGAAGGAGAACTTCGTTCGCGCGCGGGAAAAGAGGAAAGAGATGGAAAACAGTGAGGGAGAGGTCGACAGAGAGATGGCGCGAGACCGAGAGGAGGCGAACGCGGTGGTTCGCGGTGGCTGTGGTGGTCACGGTGGAGCAAATCGATAGAGAGAGAGACAGAGCGATGGAGAGAGATCGCGAGCGGGAGGAAGAGAGACTGTGGGATAGAGAGAGAGACCGAGAGAGAAAGACGAAGAAGGAGGTGGCGGTGGTGGTGTCCGGTGGTTGCAGTGGCGGAAGAGGGTGGTGATGATGGTGGCGAAATCGTGAGGGAGAGGGAGAGCGTCGAACAAAGAGACGGGAGAGTGAAATTCGATTAGGGCTATTAGCCCTAATCGAATTGGGGAAGATGGGGGTGCTGCGTTTCACCCCGAAACGCAGCATCTCCTCTTTCCTTCTTTCTCCCTTTTTTTTTTTTTTTTTTTTTTTTTAATAACTATATATATATATATATGTATTTTTGTTTTTCTCATCACATTGGAAGTTTTAAATTTACCAAAAATAAAAATACTGTGAATTTGTAATACGGCATTTCAAATATACCAAAAATGTAAAATAAAAACCCCAAAATCGAAAATCAATAAAATTCAAAATTTTCTACTTTATTATAGAAATATTTACAAACTACTCAACGTCGAGTATCCGGTATTACAACTCTTAACCGCCTAAAAACAAATTTCGTCCTCGAAATTTCAAAATACAACTCATACATCACAGAGCTGCGGATGTTGCTTCCGCATTAGTTCTTCGGTCTCCCAAATTTTCTGAAATTTAGTCTGTGATAAGTTTATAAGGAAATCACTCTCGTCTCAAATGTACAAGTGCTTGGTTGTCCTTTTGAAATTTCCTAGATATCTCATTTTGATTTGTTCAACCCCCCAAGCAATATATCTTTAAGCACCTAAACCTATTCTTATTCTCCTTACTGACTATGTAATTGCTTACTCGCAAATCATGATATCTTAATACATTGATATACACGCTTATCACCTACACTCGCCACCATATGATAACAAAGTCTCCAATCCCCCAATTTCAAACTACAAATACATTATCATACTCTATAGTATCTCCCAAAGTATTGATAGAAAAACTTGTCTTATTCCAATATGAGTATTTGGTAGGTGGTATTCCTTGAGATTGAGATTCCTTTAATTTCCTTTTTCACATTGCAGCAATTAAAGCACAAAAATCAATAGTCTCTGAATCACCTTGTTTGTTCTAAAACCTTGAAACCTTGGATATAAAAGGAGCAACACTTTCTCGATTAACACATTCCTCAACAACAATTGGAATAGGCCACCACCTTGTATCTGCTACAAAGCATTGTAAAAGATCAAAACTGAAGTCTTTAATACACATACCACAAATATCTGAAAATACTATCATTGAACTCGACCAATTCAATATACCTCAAAATTTCATTTACAGACTTTCTTACTCCTAAATGGTGCTCAAGTAACCATGCATAAACATTTCTGCCTAGATGCTTATAAAATTCACTATTTCAGCTAGAATGGTCCATATAAGCTCATGCTTCCTTTTGAAGGATGAATCTATCCCAAATTAAAGTTTATCTTAAGAAATCTAAACAACTATAGCAGACTGAAACACCAGAGAAATCTCACTACAATATATAGATCCCACAAAGGCTCATCATATTAGTTTCTCCAAGGTGACTGCATCAAGCAATTAGGAAACTTGTCACTGGTTTTCCATATTCTCAATTGTTCAAACTAGACAACAAAACTTCTTATTATCAAGATCACTTAAGATTAAAATTCTTTTCTAAGATGCTGCTCATCCAATAAAAGCAATGTCCATTATGAATATTATTTTTCTAAATAACCATCGAAACAAAAAGCTTTCCCCCATATTTATCAAAAGCATAAAATGGCAATTACTTGAAAGAAACATTCAATGCTTACTGAGACCATTCATCATATGGTGTCACCCAATACTTATAGCAGCTCTTTTTAAGTACTTGTCTTTCTTAGATGATCATTAATAAAAATAACAATATAATTAAATGCCAAACTATGAATAAAAGTATACCAAAAATATAAGTGGAGGCTCTAGAACCATAAGTTTTGGGTAATACTCCATAGAGTTCCACAAGATGTTTCAATACATATTATTTTCTTGATTTCAAGTCATTTGAAGTGAGTTATGTTTGGGCTGCTCAGCCGTAATTGAAAATGTCTTATTCTACCTTGACCTTTAATGTACTCAGAAACTCCATGGTGCTTAACATACTGGTAACATCTCTTTAAGTCCTACAGCTATCATCACAACATACAGCGCCCTCATTCAACAAAATATGCCCCAAAGCAGATTCAGTTAACTTGATTTCCTCATTTAAACCCTTATCAACTACCACCTCCATCATTCATGCTCCCTAATTTTCTCCAAGAACAAATTGTCATCAGACCCCATAAGACTCAGTAGATCTTCCTCATGGTTCCTACCTATTCGATCATCAGATTCCTCAAAATTTTACATACAACCCACGGTCGAACATCTGTTTTACCCATACATTTTTTTTTCCACTGTATTTCACACTCTCGTCCTGCAGTAAAGCCTTAAGAACCTCTCTCAAAACATACAATCCTCTATTCTTTTATTCTTCTCACCATTGGGTAAACAAACTACCTCCCTCGAAAATAAACTCCAAGAATAGACCTCCATTGTTATGACTCCTACTCACCTAGAGGGCACGAGTGTGCTCCCTAAATGCCTTCACCCAAGACCGATTATTCAATTGGTCATAAATTCCATCCAAAAGACCACTCATCAATCTAGTACAATAAAAGTCTGGAAACAAGGCCAATGCATCTTCCCTTATCTTCCACCAATTGGCAAAAATCTAAATTATTACCAATTAAGCAAACCTCAAAAACCTTTATTTTGACTTCGAAAATTGACATTTGGTCACAATCAAAGATCATAATAACTAGCAATAATAATCACCTGCTGAACCTATTAGCATTATCAGAAAACCAAAGGAATAAAATTCACACTTCCTAATCAAAGCATCAAAGTGAAACCATTCCTTTGCCTCCCACCGTTAGTAACTCAATGGTAAAACCTCCTATTACAATCCCTTACTTACGGAAGAATGTTGGAGCATATGCTTGAGAAGTATGGAATAACATTCACAGTCTATCAAAATTAGGATGTGACATTTGCACAGAAAGCATATTCAGTTGAGAACCAAGCATGTTAAATTTGACAGCATTTTCTTAGGAAGAAATCTACACGAAAGTTCTTTTCCACCACAATATCCAATTTAAAGATCAACATCCTCATTTGTTCATCAGAATATCGCAAAACTTTATCTATCACAAAATGGCTCTACCACTCTAACCATTCTTTAAGTTCCTTGTGAAATAGCCATATGTTTCTTAAACTTGAAAGCAATTCAGATTGAAGTGATGTAATAAAAATTTTCGAATGGATGGGAAATGATGAGAAGCATTTCAAATGCGAAGGTCATACTTAAAATTAGGGAGTTAAGACTCCCAGTTGTTTAAAGCAAAGAAAATAAGCAATGCAAGACGTTACAGTTCTGTCTTCTCACATAGCCCAAATTACTTCACGCTTACACAAGAGAATGTCTTACAACCCGTCATCCCAAATCAAAGAGTCATGCTAGTCATACTATTAGTACCTCTAACCCCATTTAGTTTTTCAAAAGAAAATCTTACCACACTAAAGTCCCTACTTAGTGAGTAGTCCACTAACTCATGCAAATCTGAAGACAATGTGGGGGCGAACTTATAGTTGATTTCTCTAAAATTCTTCATTGAATACATGATATACACCTCTATGAGTTTCTGAAGGCTCCACAATTATACATATACACCAAACTTCTAATATCAAGATATAAGTCCGAGGGCCAAAACCACTACTAAGGTCCCCAATATTTGACCAAGCAAACCACAGGAGGTCTTGAGTCACAATTAAGTCACCAAATATTTCATTTGGGGTTCCTTATTCATCATCCAAAAATAAAGTTCTACAAAGAGGTTCTGAACTTAGCAATGTAAAATATGAACTCATCCAAGTGCTTAACCCCCTAAAAATAAGCATTCCTAACTTCCTAGGAAAACTATGGAAAGTTCTGTACATTCTCCGAAGATCTTTTAAAGATCTTACATTTCTTTCAAACGAAATAAAACATTTTAAAGCTTTTAGAAAACTTTTGGGACATTAGAAATACACTTGAAAACATTTCAAAATATTTCAAAACCATCAAACTTTTAAAATCGTAAACCTGGGCTCTGATACCAATAAAGTTGTCACGCCCCGATCCTCAGATCGACCACGCGACAACCGCCGCGTCGTCTCGGTACATGGGTAAAACCTTCCCATCTACCGGGACTCCGCAAGGCTATCAAATTCACAATAAATCATCAGAAGTATAAATTTCTTCAAAAACAAGAAATCACAAAAGCATTACACATGCAAGGAGCCCATCCGGCTCATTCCTGATCGTACAAACACACACATTTACACACATCGGGGAGTGGGATCCTGTACATGCAATCATACATTAGCACACATCAGGGAGTGGGAACCTGTACATGCACGATTACACAAAGAACACACAACGGGGGAGCGGAACCTGTACATGCACGCATGCAATGTGACCATCTTGGCCACTCGAAAGCATTTAACAAACAAGAAGTCCCAAAACATAGCCGTCGATTTTACCAACACTTACCCGAGGAAAACAGACCAAGATCGATAAAATCCTAACGGTATGAGTTGTACAGAACTTCACAAAATCAAAGAAAAAGCATTGAAATTAAGATTTACAGTCCAAATGTCCCAGTACAGATATAAACAGTTTTCCAAAACTAGAGACCTCAAAAGAAATAAAAACAAATCAAAAATCGTCGGGTTTTATCAATACTTGCCAACAACTCGGCCAGTATCAATAAAATCCGCACGGCATGGGATGTACAGACTTCCCTTTCCATGTTTTGCAAGCTATCAATCTCCAAAAGTAACCCTGCATGCCAATACTTATCCAATCCGCAAAAATATTTCACAAGCTCCGTCGAGTAGGCACCCAACTAAGTCTCCTCTGAAAAATGGGGAGAGAGAGGGGTGAGTATAGGGGTATACTCAGTGAGTGGAGTGCAATGGTGCATTTGTGCTAATAAATAAGGTGTGAATGTGGGGCAGTCAAAGCATAACTCATAAATCATCTCATATCCATAAAATCATTTCAATAAATCACATTTCACAAATATGCATCCATATCAATCATTTTTTTTCAGAAAATCCTGGGGTTCCATCGAAATATGCTTCCGTCTCAGGGCGGCCAAACCCAGACGAAAATCCGCCAAGGGTTTTACTATCCAATATCTCAAAATAAACCCCCTTCCTTGGCGTTGGCTCGTGCCTCACCGGGGTGCACCAGATATAGCACGACTTTTGCAGAGGGAGGGACGTCTACTCCCCTGCACATCTAAACCCCAAACCACGTCACCCCGTCGGGTCGCTCCGTGGTGGGTATATGACTATAGTCATCTACGGCACCCTCCATTTCTCATTCAATCCATTTCTCAACAATGTGCCATGAATTTCCACAAACAATCCATAATTTCATGTCAAAGCAGTTCATCAATCAATATCAAATATCACATGGCACAAAAGCATTTATAAACACAATGGATGCATTCATACTTCATAATCCAATTCAGACAGCCCAAAGTCACAAAATAATTTACATAAATCATGTAAAAACATTTCAAAACCAATTTCAAACCAATTTTAAAACAGGTTTCTCATTTACGAACACAATGAACCGTCCACTCACCTCTAGAGAGGGTATTCACTCTCTATTTCCGAAACCAACTCATAACGACTCTTCTCGAGTCTCCAAAGGTCAACCTAGACCAATCAAGACGAATAAAGATCAATTAAAGCTCTATTAAAGGGTTTTCAAATTCCCATTTTATGTACAATAGCCTTAACTTGCATAATTACGTTCCAAAACTTTCGTTTCCTCAAGCTAGTATCATTTCAAATCACCAACGACTTTAAATTTACAATATTCCTCAATTTTACCCATTTTCTCCCGAATTCCTTAATATTAATTTAATTCACGCCAATTTCCATTCAAATCCCAAGGAAAACTACGTAATTCAATCAAATACAACTCTAATACTATCTACGACTTTCTCACATGCTTCACAGTCCAATTTACATCAAATTCTAGACTTAACCTCAATAATTTCATACAAACACTTAGGGAAATATATTTCTTTCAAGTCTAACACATTTCAAAATATATATATAGACGTAATTTCTACCTTAATTCAACAAAATAATTCGAAATACGGAAGGGATTGAAAATCCCTCACCTAAGGTTTCTCAGTGTGCAAACCTAGCTTCCAATCACCAGTGTATCAAACCTGTAACAAGTTCAATTTACAGCAATCGTTAGAATTAAACCTAACAACTAAGAATATTCAACCCTAGAATTAAAATTGGACAACCTAGGCTTACCTCTGCAGAGCTGTGACCTAGGGTTTCTACTGTCCTGCGGCTAGGGTTTTCTGCAAGGATGCAACGGCCGCTGGTTTGGGTTGTCGACCGTGGGGAGTGCTCACAGTGAGCACTGCAATCGAGCAAACAGAGAAGGGAATGGGAATTTTGCCATCGCGCGCACGGGAGATAGAAGGAGAACTTCGTTCGCGCGCGGGAAAAGAGGAAAGAGAGGGAAAACAGTGAGGGAGAGGTCGACAGAGAGATGGCGCGAGACCGAGAGGAGGCGAACGCGGTGGTTCGCGGTGGCTGTGGTGGTCACGGTGGAGCAAATCGATAGAGAGAGAGACAGAGCGATGGAGAGAGATCGCGAGCGGGAGGAAGAGAGACTGTGGGATAGAGAGAGAGACCGAGAGAGAAAGACGAAGAAGGAGGTGGCGGTGGTGGTGTCCGGTGGTTGCAGTGGCGGAAGAGGGTGGTGATGATGGTGGCGAAATCGTGAGGGAGAGGGAGAGCGTCGAACAAAGAGACGGGAGAGTGAAATTCGATTAGGGCTATTAGCCCTAATCGAATTGGGGAAGATGGGGGTGCTGCGTTTCACCCCGAAACGCAGCATCTCCTCTTTCCTTCTTTCTCCCTGTTTTTTTTTTTTTTTTTTTTTAATAACTATATATATATATATGTATTTTTGTTTTTCTCATCACATTGGAAGTTTTAAATTTACCAAAAATAAAAATACTGTGAATTTGTAATACGGCATTTCAAATATACCAAAAATGTAAAATAAAAACCCCAAAATCGAAAATCAATAAAATTCAAAATTTTCTACTTTATTATAGAAATATTTACAAACTACTCAACGTCAAGTATCCGGTATTACATCGTCGATTTCCCTTTTGACAAGAGACGGTGAGAAACTTATACCAGCAAGAAGAGAAGATTGAGGGAAGGGAGAGAGAGTCGCAAGGGATGGGATAGAGGAATTTTGTGAAACACATCTATCCCTCTTTTTTTTTTTTTTTTTAACCGTGACCACTACATCGATGGATTAGCGACAAAAAAAAATCCATCGCTAAAGTCTATTGCTAAATTCCGTCGTTAATCCCTCATTAAGTAACACTATTTCTTTTAGATGCGATCGATTAGCGATAAAAATATTTTTGTCACTAATTTTATAGGTAGTGTATTGTGACCGATTAGTGATGGATTCTAGTTCATCTCTAATTCCGTTGCTAATCCGTTAATAATCTATCAGAAAAATGTCACGCGGAAGGACATTCAGTTTCGTGCCCATTTTACCATTGGAATTAACAACGAAATTTTTCATCACTAATTTTGTCGCTAAATCCATCCCTAATCTCTCATTAATCTTTACTTTTTTATTTTGTAACATTTGACATTAATCCGTCATAATTCCATCGCTATTTATATTGGATAGTTCTTCGTTGCTAATTTTTCTACATTGTTTTCTTGTAGTGGCTCCAGCATGATCAAGTCATTTGTCCATTCCTAATCATCTCAAAAAATCAAATTCTAGTTCCAATCACACGTTTTTAAAAGGGAGGTGTAGAAGTAGTCACTTGGCCTCCAACAAAACAACATTTTGAAGAATGAAACGAAGGCAAAGTGATATGGTGTCTAATTCAGTATTACTTCTAGTCCGAGTCCCACTTGGATGCTGATAGGGTGTAAATTTGTGTAATATTTATAATTGATTTTGTTTTATTTTTGAATAAATATTGTACTAATTATTGTATTTTATTATATTTTATATGTTAGGAATGATGGATGAGACATGAAAAAAAAGGAAGGAAAAATAAGGACAAATTTGGAAGCATAAAAGATTTGCAAGTATATTGAATTTATTCCTAAATATTTGGGATAAGAATTTTAAAAATTTCAAACCCTTATAATTTCTTATTTAGTAGTTACCTAAAATTTAGAAGAATTTTCTCTTTAGAAAATAAGTTAACTCATTCCTATATATATAAGGTTACATTGTGCAATTAGGAGAATAGAGGGAGGCCCAAAAACGGGAAGCCACCCCATGTCCCGCAACCCCCTATTCCTAGCAGTCCACACCCATCAAGAGTTTACATTCATTGGAGGAGATTTTAGATTTATTTTTCTCATAGTTATTGCTCCCAGAGGCTGCACATATGTTTTTGATAATTTGTTCCCTCTCCTTGCGGCTACTCATTCTTGGCAAATGGGACATCCATTCTTCCATTGTTCTAACATACTCTGGCAATAAATATTTATTTTGTGAGTTTCTTTTATTTATGTTTTTATTTTAATTTTATTTTCTAGTTAAAGGGTTATTGAAACCTTGATGAATAATGATTGTGAGATTTAATTAGATTTATTAAATCAATATCTCATAAGTATTTATTTAATTCCTGCATTTCATGGATCATAGTTTTCTAGAGTTTATTAAATAGTAGCCAATGTTTAATAGTTCTAAAATAATCTATAACTAATTAAAACGGTAAATCTGTAATTGTTTCTTAATATTAATAAAGTGGTAAATGACATTCATATCATGGGATTAAATAATCTAATTTAAATGGACCCGTCGTGTTTTTGTTAATTAGAATTGGATCTCTCTAAATCTTAATGCTGTTGGGACTTTCAATCCTAAGAGTTTCTCTAGAGTTGACTCTCGATTAGGGAAATAATTAACGAATTTCTCTTAATTATCGACGAAATAAGGAGAGATTGATCGTTGGGCATTTGTTGACGACTATAACCAATTTATTTATGGGTGTTGAAATCTTTAGATAAATCAATGATCAATCAAGGTGGATATAATTCCTTTGACTAGAAAAATGATTTTCTATTAGTTTTTATTCTTTTATTTTTCAGTTCTTTATTTTTTGTTAATTAGTTTAGTTAAGTTTTCAAACCCCCATATTTTTATTTTTCTTAAAAGAATTAAATCCACCATTCCATGTGGATTCGACCCTACTTACTCTAGACTTGTCTTTGTGAAAGTAGGTATTTTTATTTTTGATTGTTTGACGACACACCAAATTTTGGCGCCGTTGTCGGGAAACGGTATTAAGTGATTTATTTTTTTTAAGTTTTGTTTTCTTTTTATTTTTGAGAACTAATATTTGCAGAGAACTTACTGAAAGTGTGTCAATGATATAGAAGAGAAGGATTTTAAACACTCAGACATGGCCGGTCAAAAGACGTTAAGGGAGTTTTTATTTCCTGACTTTAATGAACATATTTTTTGTAATAATTTTCCTAATATTGGGACCTCCCAACAATTTGAAATATGGCAAGATACCCCAAAGAGAGTTAATGAGGTAAGTTTTTCTTCCATCGATCAAAAATTAGATGTACTAACATGTCTTGTGGAAAAATTTATTGTAGGACAAAGACAACCGGTACAAAATTGTGGAATTTGTTCAAAGATAGATCATCCAACCGATAAGTGTCCATTTCTTTATGGTGACCCATATTCGAATATCTATAACCAAGAATGGTGTAATAAACCATACTTCAATTATGGAAATTGGTAACAAGGATTCCAACAACAACCACAAGTCCAATCTCAATTTTAGCCTCAACAAACTTTTTCAATTTAAGGTACGTTTCTAAAAGAGATTGTTAAAAGTTTGGCTAACAACACTTTGTTAATTCAACAGGAAAGCCAACGATCTTAACAAGAGACAAGAGTCAGCATCCAAAATTTAAAAAATCAAGTGTCACAACTGATGACAACCATGAGTCGATTGGAAGAATCATCAAAAGAAGTGCAAAACAATTCATCAAGAGTCAAAGAAGATATGAAAATCAAGCAAATAGAGAAATAATCAACAACGAATGAATCCACCAAGGAGGTAAATAACGATCCCAATACTTTCAAAATAAAAATTTTGATTTTATCATCTTTTCCTAGCAGATTGGCACAACCAAAAGAAGAGGAAGAGAAATAGATTTTGGAAACTTCTCCAAAAGAAGGATCCAACATTTATCTCTTAGAAGCAATAAAGCAAGTGCCAAAACCATTCTTGAAAAAAGTCAAGACAAAAATTGATGTGGATTTGGGTACTCTAATTCTTGAGTTTGATGGTAAAATTGATACTTTTAATGTTGTTGATGTTATGAAGTATCCAAATGATTTTAAGTCTATTTTTCATGATAACATTATGGAATTCATTGTTTATGATAATTTTGTACAAGATGAATTAGATTTTGTATTTAAGGAAAATGTGATAAACAAGGTTGCATAATGGGACAAATTTCTTGACGACAAACTTCCACATTGGAAACAATCATTGGTAAGCCATAAAATCCTTCACTTCAATTCAAAATTGAAGTTCATGCTAGATATGTTGAAATCTATATAGATCGGATCAGTATTTGAACGAGGTTGAAATGAGGAAGTAATGTCGAGTCAAAGACAATAAACAAAGGCGCTTGTGGGAGGTAACCCAATATTTTTTTTTATAATTTTTATTTCATATTTATTTGGTTTGATTTATATTTGATTTTGATTTTTTAGGTAAATAAATGCTGGAAAATTCGGTGATCAGAAATGTTCTGCCATTAAAGCGTGCCCATGCCTTAACAAGCCTTCAATGCTGTCTAAGTTTTGCTAATGCTTTCAAATGACCAGAATTGCACATGAGTTAGGGCGTGTCCACGCCCAAAAAAGGGGTCCATTGCTGTCACCATAATTTTTTCTTCAAAACTTGTTGGATTTGCGTCTCCATTTATCACTCCACCCTAGGAAAGTCTTGTTCTCACTTTATCTTTTTATTTTTGTTTTTATTTGATATGATAGTTATTTATTTTTATTTTTTTTCTCACTTAACATACATTAGGGACAATGTATGATTCAAGTGTGGGGGGATATTTCATGTTTTTGTTTGTTTATTTTTCTACAATAGGTTTAGTTTTGTTTCATTTTATTTATTAAAAAAAAAAGACAAAAAGAAGAGAAAAATTAAAAATTTTTTAACTTTCTAAATTGATATGTATTATTTGATGGATTAGAATTTTATGAAAAATAGGTCGTATTAACATTTTTTGTGCTTATAATGACTATTCATATCTTTAATAGTTTTCTTTGAATGATAAACATGTGAGATTCGACACAAACCCCATTTAAAAGTGTGGTTTTGAGACTAAAATGAGCAAATTCATTCTTTGTGTTTGGAATTTCTTTTCTTCATGAGTGATTATCACACTTGGGTTAAACAATCTAAACTTACAATGTTATGCATCTTGAAATCACATCTAGGGTTTCATGCATTGAAATGATAAAGGCATCTAGATTTAACCCTATTTTGGCTTTCGTAGAAAAAATCCCTACCCTGATTTTTATTCCCCTTAGTGAACCAATTTGAGTCTGAGACCTTTTCTTTCTTCAAAACCCTTCAATTCAACACTATAATCCTATTTTGGCTTGCGTTTCAACCCTTGTACCAAGAATATATGTAGTAATTGCATGATATTAGTTATATGATTGTCTCATAAGATATGTATCGATTAGAGTTTTGATGATGATATTTGCTACATATGAAAAATAAAGGAAATAGTTTGATTTAATTAATCTTTTGTGCTGAAAAATTATTCAAAAAAAGAGAAAAAAAAAAGAAAAAAAAAGCAGCATCGAAAAAAAAAAGAAAAGAAAAAGAGAAGAAAAAGAAAAAAAATGCTACATCTCTGAGAATTTCATTTCAGTTATAGACCACGGAGAAAAAGTCTGATATTTTTATATGTTCTTCACTGTTGGCTATGTTGAACATATGTGGGTATCAAGATCATGTATTTTTGGTATGCTATTTGTATGGGGCAACATGTTATTGCAGAAAAATAATGTGATTAGTTGCATATTTTTTTTGTACCTTTTAACCATTAATATCCTTTTTAATCCTACCCTTTAACCATAGCCACGTTATAACCAAATGAAAGACGTTTAGATTAACACATTAAATTCAAATTTATAAGTAGTGGAAATTTGATATATTTGCAAGCATATGGTAATGCCAATTCCAATGTGTTGATTTGAGTGTTATTGATATATCATTCACCCCATTTTGAGTGATTTTGAGTGAACCCTTAGAAAGAAATATTGAATCTTGCTGTTTTGATTTCATAAGAAATTGTTGAGATTTGTAATAGTTATTCTCGTACGAAAAACTATAAAGTACTTGTTATTTTAATTATTTTTCTAATTTGACTCTCATGGCATATGTTGACTTAATAGTTACAAAAAAAAAATAGGTTGCTTTTAGTAGTTTTAATTTTATTTGACTTAGGAATGCTTGAGAACAAGCATTATCTAGGTGTGGGAGAATTTGATAGGTCATAAATTGGTGTAATATTTACAATTGATTTTATTTTATTTTTGAATAAATATTACACTAATTATTGTATTTTAATATATTTTATAGGATAGGAATGATGGATGAGACATGAAGAAAAATGAAGGAAAAATGAGGACAAATTTGGAAATATGGAAGATTTGCAAATATATTGAATTTATTTCTAAATATTTGGGAATAAGAATTTTGAAAATTTCAAACACTTGTAATTTGTTATTTAGTAGTTGCCTAAAATTTAGGAGAGATTTTTCTTTAGAAATTAGGTTAACTCATTCCTATATATATAGGGTTACATTGTGCAATTAGGAGAATAGAGGGGGCCCCAAAAAGGGTAGCCGCCCCATGTCCCGTATCCCCTATTCCCAGCAGTCCACACCCATCAAGAGTTTACATTCATTGGAGGAGATTTTAGGTTTATTTTTCTCATAGTTATTGCTCCCCGAGGCTGCACAAGTGTTTTTGATAATTTGTTCCCTCTCCTAGCGGCTACTCATTCTTGGCAAATAGGATATCCATTCTTCCATTGTCCCAACATTCTCCGGCAATAAATATTTATTTTGTGAGTTTCTTTTATTTATATTTTTATTTGAATTTTATTTTCTAGTAGTTGAAGGGTTATTGAAATCTTGATGAATAACGATTGTGAGATTTAATTGGGTTTATTAAATCAATATCTCATTGGTATTTATTTAATTCCTGCGCTTCATGGATCATGATTGTCTAGGATTTATTAAATAGTGGTCAATGTTTAATAGTCTAAAAATAATCTACAACTAATTAAAACGGTAAATCCGTAATTTTGTGTTGGTTTTAATAAAGTGGTAAATGACATTCATGTCATGGGATTAAATAATCTAATTTAAATGGGCCCGTTGTGTATTTGTTAATTAAAATTGAGTCTCTCTAAATTTTAATACTATAAGAACTTTCAATCCTAAGAGATTCTCTAGAGTTGATTCTCGATTAGGGAAATAATTAACGAATTTCTCTTAATTATCGATGAAGTAAGGAGAGATTGGTCATTGGGCACTTGTTGACGACTATAACCAATTTATTTATGGGTGTTGAAATTTTTAGATAAATCAATGATCAATCATATGAAATCAAGGTGGATATAATTCGTTTGACTAGAAAATTTGATTTTCCATTAGTTTTTATTCTTTTATTTTTCAGTTCTTTATTTTTGATTAATTAGTTTAGTTAATTTTTCAAATCCTATATTTTTATTTTTATTTTATTTTCCTTAAAAGAATTATATCCATCGTTCTCTGTGGATTCAACCCTGCTTACCCTAGACTTGTCTTTGTGAAAGTAGGTATTTTTATTTTTGATTGTTTAACGACACACCAAATGCATTCCAACTATGATATCAACTTTTGTCTTGCCCTCTTCTAAGATTTGATCATGCTTTCACCATAGAAGTCTAACATAACTTAATTATCCAAAATGGATGGAAGGAACCTTAGGGTGGTCATTTTAATCCGAAAACCCTAATATAATCATTCAAGTCCGCTCTAAACACACTAAAATCTAAACTCGAACCAAGTGTTTCTAAAAATGGTTACCTAACTAAGTTTAATCCCAATCTAACCAACTCAATATCTAACCAATTAATCCCTAGCCCTGACAACCATTAGTGTTATTTCTCGTACTCATTTGGGTTTGGAGATGTCAATCTATCTTCAATTGGTGCTGGGAACCTCTCATCTAAAACTACTACTGACCTAATTCAAAACTAACTCTATCAATTATCTAATGAAATATACGAAGAAAACCTCTTTTTTTTTCCCTAAAGGGACAGGAAGGAATGAATCATATAAATTTCCACCTAACAAGAGTCACTAAATTAGTTAATTTATCAAGCTGGGCTTGTTCAAGAGAAGGCTCGTAATTAATCATCTTGTCTAACTAGAATTCATATTTCATCAGTTATATACAGGAGACAAGATTCTGAAAAACTAATGTATACACCTAGCTAGCTCCTAGTGGAGTCATATCCTTAAAATTGCCAGAATCAAATGTACTTCAAATCTTGAAACTCTAGTAGGGCGTTAATCAGTCTTAAGATCCTACATGGGAATTTACTTCAATAACTATTGAAACGACACATTTCTTAAGGCTATGCTGCCTTCTATCACTAACCTCATTGTACCTTGATCTTTAGTCAACCTGAGAATCCAATATTTGTCATTTGACTAACTAGAGAACACTTAAAGCCATTCTCAAACAACTTTAGTGAAAACCTGATATATTGAATACCCTAATCAGCTATACCTTTGTAATTTGATCATTGACCCTAGAATCCAAACCATACCTAAAGTAGAGAAGTCAAACAATCGCACTACAAAAAAACAAGGATTTAGCGACAGATTTAGCGACGGAAAAATTTCCGTCGCTAATAATGCGTCGCAAAAATTTAACGACAAAAAAATTTTCGCTACTAAATTTCGCATTTAATATTTTTTTTGTAAAGCACCCCTGCCTGCCGGCAGGCCGCCGGCCACCATCACCCCGGCCCCCTACTACTTGCCCACACCCCGCCAGCCCTTGCTCGCCCACGCATGAACCCATCCCCTGTTATTTTATTATTTTACAGAAAATGTGCTTTTATCCATATTCGAACCTGGGTTTAAGGGGTTGTTTGGAGTGCTCTTAACCACTATGCCACATTAACTTATCTGATATATTTATATATTTTTTTTTTACTTTTATACTTTCTTTCTAACTCTTACAATTAAAAATATAATACCCTAATTTAACAAAAATACAAAATATAAAATTATTTTTAATTAAAACACAACATTTTATTTAATAGAATTATAAAATTATCTTTAATAAAAACATAAAATTATATTTGATAAAAATATAAAATTATATTTAATAAAAATCAATGCTATAATTTAATAAAAATATAAAAGACAAATATATATTTAATAAAAACATAAAATTATATTTAATAAAAATATAAAATTATATTTAGCGACGAAAATGAAATCCGTTGCTAATTAGCAACGGAAATTTTTTCGTCACTAAATTTAGTGACGAATTCTTTAATCCGTCGCTAAAATTAGCGACAGATTTCGTTTCCGTCGCTAATTAGCGATAGATTCTGTTTCCGTAGTTAAATTTAACGATGAAAAATAATCCATCACTAATTAGCGACGAATTTCGATTTTTGTCACTAAATTCGTTGCTAAATAGCGATAAATTTTTTCCATCGCTAAATTTTATCACTAAAATCATGTTTTCTTGCAGTGTCATTAATCAAGTCGGAAACATATCCCTAGAATCCTTTCATATTATCTGATTGAGGTGGGTTATAGCTCCTCAGATATTAGCTTTTTGTTGACTCGGACCGTAACCGTCGATGGGTGGATTCACCTGCAAAAACCGCCGGAGGTTGCTCTGGCGGGGAGACTCTGACGCTCAAGCCAGTAAAGAACGATTTTCGTTTGAAAGAAACAAACTGAGAGTTGAGGGAAAGTGGTTCCCTGTGATAAATGTGCCCCCTGTGTTAAGGTTGTGCACCACTGAGGGACTTCTACCCTACTTTCCTTATCGAACTGATCCATGAATCTCAAAAGTCGATATTACGAATTGATCACGATCCTTTTATATCGGGAAGCTTTCTTCTTCGGGAGGGATACTTTTCTTATCTGAAAGATCTCGGAATTGCTGTTACGAAACAAGAAGCTGAAATCAAGAAAATTCTGACCTTGCTTTTATAACCGATAGGGGTGCTGCCCCTCATTCAGTTGCTCACCGATAAAGGGTCTTTCGAGATTCGCCGGTTAGAGGACTGACATTTGCTTGATTAAAAGTGGGGACTATCTCTGATTGGTTAACAAGGCAACTAAGGCCTTATCATTCGGTAGACTCGGGCGACTAAGGCCTTTCAGTAGACCGGTTGGGATGACTATGGCCCTTTGGTAGATTGTTGTCGCGATCATTAGACACTGATCGACAGGCTCCCTTTTTTGTGGGCTTTTTAGAAATTGACTCTTTTGGTCTGGGTCTTAGATTATATCCCATCATTATCTTTTAAAAACCATTAATAACATGAATCTTTACCACTTGAACAAACATTATTCCAAAACTTCTCTAACCTGAATCAGAACTACTATATAAGTGTTGCCTCTCCAATGCATTGTTATAACTTTTCAATTTTCGAATGGAGTATTGGTACATAGTGATGGTGAGTGTAATAGTGGCAATTAAAGGTTCAATATAACCATCAAAGTTCATGATTGTATATATTACTTGTCAACAATCATAGAACCATCTCAAACTCTAATAGTACTAAGACAAACCAATATAAATTCTTATGATTTCAATGTTGCCTTTGTATGATCCTTATACTTAGAAATCCATGAACCATCCAACAAACCAGATCCAATGTCACTAATAAAAATGACATTCCAAAGAGGGTTGATCCCACTACTATTGAACCATGCCACAAGTGTTAAACTTGTTGAGAACTCATCGTTGATTTCTGAACTTTATAAAAACCTGGACACTAAATCTCAACTCTTGACTTTTCAAAAAAACCATGAAATTCAGCATCAAGCTCAAAATATTATAGAGGGGAATATGATACATTGCATGATCAGAACAAGCAACATCAATCTAAATAAAATTGCCCTTTCAAAACTCATCCTAATACATAAGGTCTCCAATCCTAGGTGTAGAATTTTGAAAATCATGGATTATAATACCAACCATGATTACCACTATTCGAGTGTCACACCTACTAGCAAAAAAGGTAAAACATATGTTGAACTGGATCACCATCCATGTGTGTGAAAATACGGAAGGAGAAAAGGTTGAAAATTTTGAGTTTTTTTACTATAAATAAATTTTCCACATAAAAGATGAGAATATAATTTTTCGATATATGCTAAATCCAGGACTTAGGGCCACCATAAGGAAAAAAAATAAAATAAAACATAAAACTAGTCGCACTTCAATATCACAACAACAGTTAGCCACAACAACCCTTTAAACCCACCCAACAGTAGATCATACATAAAATAAACTTTTACATATAATTATTTTAATCACTAATTATATTTTTGAGTCTTGTAACCTAACATGCATAAACAAAAAGTGAAAAATATTTTCATACTAAAACTTAGTCAAACTTACTTTATGCATCAATTCAAACAATAAACCTCAGAATTGATAAAGGCATTTTACCCCATCACAACCTAAAACAGAAAAGATAAAACAGAAGATTTACTTATAGCATGTACTTTAGATCAAATACATTGTTTAGATAAGCGAACTTAGAGATACAATGCAAAATAGGGTTTAAAATGTAGAAAAGCAAGGGTTATAGTATCTTTAAAGTCAAAATCCACTATTACTACCTAAATATCCTCGCTTGACCCCCCTAATATTGTCGAAACGTTAAGTTTGGGTCAACCAGCCACTAATTGAGTAAATAATCCAAAGGGGATAAGGGAAGAGAGGCATACACAACATGCATAATACATATGACAGATATTATGCATGAACATGATTCTTGAATGAAAATATTGAGAAAGTAACTCTAAAGCATGTGAAAAACTCCAACCTAATAATCTAGAGGGGGTTAATAGGTTGTTTGGCACTTTATTGGTTTTTTAGAGAGTTTGAGAGAGTTTTAAAACAAAAAGAAAAATGGACACCGTGATTTTTAGTGGTTCCCCCTTTCTAGTGTACATCCACTACCAAACTATACCTGGAATTTCTAATCTACTCTTTGTAACTCAAATAATATAACAAACTACCTTCTATAGGTGCTACATGCACCTAACAAGTGTTACAGTCAGAACACTTATCACTAGCTTTCATAATGCTTGCAAACCTAACTTCTCTTCACAGACACACTAAGCCCAACCAAAGAAGACCCTTTCTCCTTGGTTGATTACAAAATTGAGAGTAAAAAGAAAGATTATAGACTTTAACCTTTTTGTTCTGATGTGTTCTTTGTACCTCGAATAAAACAATAAAAGAAAATGAAAGGTACAATGAAGATCTTAACACAACCGAGAGCAAGAAATCATTGAAGGTTCCAAAAGTTATTGATCTTTAGCATTTGTGTTGCATTTATAGTCCTTATTAATGATCTAGCCATTGGAGAGCTTTTGGTGCACAAATGTAACCGTTGCAAGTGGTATGAGTTCAATAAATGAGCAAATAGGATTTCTGAACAACTAGTCGGTAAACACAATGAGTCGACTTCTTCTTTCCTTAAATCAACTAAAATTTGAATTTCTCTTAGTTCTTCTTCTGTGTGAATCTACTAGCTTCATCAGATGAGTCAACTCCCTTTAGCATCTATTTAGAGTTTTGCGCATAATTCCTGTGTTGTGTCGACACTACTTCCATTTGGTTACTAAACAAACTTGCTGTACTTAGCCATTTTCTTTTAGTGCATTGAGTGAGTCAACTTGGGTTTCTTGGTGAGTTGGCTGCCTCTTTTTTCTGGTTAAGTAATTGCCTTGTGGAGCTTGGTTGTCTCAACATAAATTCTTTGTTGTGTCAATACAAGTCTTCTATACTTAGTCACTTTTTGCTCCATGCCTTGTGTTGGTTGACTAGGGCTTTTTGATGAGTCGACTTTGCATATATACCTACTTAAGTATGTGTGCATTATACTTTATGCAGGATGGCATGCTGAGTATGTCATGATGGCTCAATGCGTCTAGGCTTGGAATATGTGTTATGTGGTATAGTGCACTAAGGTTTGCTCATGTCCTTGGGGTAGTGAGTTGTTTTGTGAAGAGCAAGCATGATGCAAGTTGACTTCTGTGTAGTGCTGGTTGACTTGTGTGCGGTTTGATCCAATTTGTATTGACTAGGGCTGTTATAACACTTGGGTCGTGTCAAATAGTATCAATACCTGAGTTCGGCTCGAGTTTTAGTTAAGTGAGCTCTAACTTAAGCTCGAAGTGTTATCAAGTGTCATTAGGGAGTGTCATTGAGTAGTGTCAGATATTGAACTATTCGAGCCCAAGCTCAAACCGAGCTCGAGTTGATCTTTGACCAAGTAGTGTCACAGGTACCATGACACTACCTAAGTGTCATAACAGGCCTAGTATCAGCACAACAATCACTTTACGTCGACACAATCTCTCATACTTTGAAATTTTCTAAGCTTTGGACATGCAAGTCAACATGGCATGAAACATGAGTCAACTCGGCCTATTGTACAAGTCAACTTACTACATAGAGCAAGTCAACTAGGCCTTATGCCTTGTGTCATATGTCCTAGCCTGTGTCGTGATATATATTATGGCTTATGCTATGGCATATGGCTTGTGGCTTGTGGATCGTGTCATACTCATGCCATGCTTGCAAATTTTCTGTCTTCAATACATGGGTCGACTTGTGGTGATGTGCAAGTCAACTTGGTTAAATGTCTCATAAGCCAATATAACTAGGAATGTGTCCTGCTGTGTGTTCTGAGTTGTGTCATGACATGCAACCTGCCATATGGCACAGTGTGTGTCACACTAATGTTATGTCTTATGACATATGTCTAGTGCCCTATGCTTAGTAAGCTGCTTGTGTGTCACTTTAATTCTCATGAATTTTTCTAAATGTAAGTCGACTTATGACTTATAGCAGGTCAACTTGTCCTTGCTATAATATGTCTTATTTTCATTTTGACCATTACTTCTCGACTGTTAGGACTTTAGAAGTTAGGTTTCATTGTCATGTCATATTTGTTAGTCGACTTGTGTATTTACGAAAGTCAACTACTTTGTCATTCTGTCTAAGACTTAAGTCACTTCTAATGTGAGCCAATCAACTTCTATATGAGGGGAGATGATTTCTCTCAAGTTATGAATCATATATTTGTCTTGAATCATTTCTAGACTTATCTTAATTTGTTTTAACCTAATCTTTAATTAGTTTAACCTTTCTTTCTAAACTTTAGCTCATTTTAGCTCATCATGGAAACTCATTTTGCCAATAATTCCCCTTCTTGTTAGCTAATGTAAGATATATTTTTTTTTAAGTGTTAGCTCCCCCTTAATGTGTGCTTCTATGCTCTTATGCTCTCTCTCATTCTATACTCTCTAGTCTCCTTAAGATACCAATTCAATTATTCTCCCCCTTTTTGACATCAATATAATTGGGTGCATAAGGGTGATCCTAGATGCAAGGAATGATATGCATAGATAAATACAATAATGAATAAGGAGATGAGCATGTTTGGTAAGCTATATGGTCAAGAAGCATAACTTCAAACTACTAAATAAAGTTATACAAACATCAAACCATGTTCATTACAAACAAAGAGAAAACCCAAATAAGAACAAAGAAAATCAAAGTACATAGAGAGAAAGATCGCAGGCAAACATGTAGGATCTTTGATTGTGGCTTTTGTGGTGTATCCTTAGAGCTAAGTATGTGTCCACCTTTCCTTCCACCCTGTTAGTCTACTCCTGCATCCTGGAAAGCTTGCTTTGCATTCCAAAAAGTTGGTTTTGCATTGCATCATACATTCTGTGCATGAAGTCCCAAAGCATTTCCAATGTTGTTGGTTATGTGTTTGTAGCACGAGTGCCCACAACTCTTTCATGATAAACAATCATGACTGATTGCTAAGGCATGTTGGAATGAATAGATGAAGTTTGGGTACATCAAGTTGGTTCAGTATGTTCAGGAGCTTCAACACTAGGGTCTATAGTTTCTTTACCATGTTCCCTTACTTCTCCACTTTTCTATACCCCATCCATAGTTATCCTTTTAGCTTTAAAAAGAGATGATGGTCCAATTCTATATCTGAGATTTAACTCTATCCTAATTTCTTTAGAAACATCTATGTTTGTCTATCAAATGAGGCACCTCGAATGTCTAACTCATTCTCAATGGGCCAACTTGAGCAACCAAGATCTGATTGTCTGACACTTGTATTCATAATACGTTCCGCCTCTATGAATAATTCAATGGATGACAATTGAGGAAAATATTTTGGAAGAGACAACACGTTTGGTAAAAAATCATAATCCTCCAGTGGTATAGTTGTGTAACTCACTGATTGACCATAATTTCAAAGTGGATACCTACACAATACTTTCAACTTGAATTGTCTAGCATCAATATCAGTTTTACAATACAAAATTTTCAATAATTGATTCCATTAAATTGTACTTTCAACACCAATACCCCCCTTTGGTGGTAAACTATACCTATACCCATTTTCACCATATACAATTTCACCTCCCCAGTATAGTACCAGTCTAACACAATTTTGATTCATCTTTCTTCTTCTAAAACCACAACAATAACGTAAACAAATATAAATAAGATAAAAAACTAACTTTTATCTATTTCTAACATTTATATGATACTAATAATATACATTTTTTTAAATCAAAAATTTATATGTTACAATATTTTATATGTATAAATGTGAGTCATCCAAGATTTTATTTTTCCAACAATTACAAACTCACATAACTATTACTTTTAATATTAACTTAAATAACAATATATAATTTTTTATATATTAAAATGAATTTTTTTATATATATAGTTATTCTAATTTAACAATAATTCAATAAAATTTGTTATTAATCTAGTTTAACAACATTAACAATATTTTACATTAACAAAATATACATATATATATTATATCTAATTCTACCATTATTCAAATATTAATAATTTCATTTTTTTTAAACAATATATATTATACTTTTTTTATTTAACAATGTGTTACTTGATTTAATACTACAACGATATACATAATCAAAATTTTATATATTATTATTCTTATTCTCATTTAACAATATCTAAAATACAAGTTATTAATTAAATTTATTAACATTATTTCATTTAACAATATCAAAAAAATAAATGATTTAACAATATTCTCAAAAAATTTCAATTCAAACTTGATTATATTTATAATAATGAGCTCTTAACATTAGTTCATTTAATTTAACAACATAACAAAAAATACATTCAAACTTTAATTTAATCACTTAAAATAAAATGTTATTAATTTTATTCATCTTAACAACATTAACAAATATAAATTTTTTTTAAAATTTAATATCATTACAAATATAAATTACTTAATAACATTAAAAAATTTAATATTTAAACAAATATATATCTTATATCTAAACATTCAAAATTTACTCCTAAAACTAAATATTAATTATTTGTATGTAATATTACATTAAACATTATAAAAATTCAAATATAATTTTATTCATCTTAACAACATTAACAAATATAAGTTATTTTTTTAAAATTTAATATCATTACAAATATAAATTACTTAATAGCATTAAAAATTTTAATATTTAAAGAAATATATATCTTATATCTAAACATTCAAAAGTTATACCTAAAACTAAATATTAATTATTTATATGTAATATTACATTAAACATTATAATAATTCAAATATAATTTTATTCATCTTAACAACATTAACAAATATAAGTTTTTTTTTTTAAATTTTAATATCATTACAAATATAAATTACTTAATAACATTAAAAATTTTAATATTTAAACAAAAAAATATCTTATATCTAAACATTCAAAATTTGCACCTAAAACTAAATATTAATTATTTGTATGTAATATTTCATTAAACATTATAATAATTCAAATATAATTTTATTCATCTTAACAACATTAACAGATATAATTTTTTTTTAATTTAATATCATTACAAATATAAATTACTTAATAACATTAAAAATTTTAAAATTTAAACAAATATATATCTTATATCCAAACTTTAAAAATTTACACCTAAAACTAAATATTAATTATTTGTATCTAATATTACATTAAACATTAAAATAATTCAAAAATAATTTTATTCATTTTAACTACATTAACAAATATAAGTTATCATTACAAATATAAATTACTTAATAATATTAAAAAATTTTATATTAAACAAAATATATATCTTATATCTATACATTAACTAATATCACATTACATATTCAAATAATTTCACAATAATAACTATAACATAATGAAATCTAATATTTTCACATCCAAATACATAATTAAATAATTGATTCAGAAATTATAAAAAAAAAAAAAAAAAAAAAGCAGAGCTGCAAGGGAAAAATTAAAGGGTGAAATGGAACAATTAAAGGGTGAACTGAAAAAAAAAATGAAAAATAAAACTGTAATCCTCTACAAATGGCGGAGGATGAAGAAACGAGTTCGAACTCACCTTCAGCCGCCGCAACCACAACCGCAATCGCAAGCCCCAATCGCAACCGCAAGCCGTCCCCCAGATCCACTGTCGCCCGAGAAGATCAAGCGCCCAGCCACTGCCCCTGCACTCGCGACTGTCAGAACAGAAAACTAGCAGAGAGGAAGAGGGAGACAAACTCAGAAACTTACCGATTCAAGCCATCCCACACCCGCCGAAGATGGAATCCCTGTTGAACACCGTCGCTCGACCTTGCAGTCACCGACACAGTGAGGACAGTGAGAGATAGAATGGGAGGGAGCGACCGAGAAGAGGATGAGGATGCACCAGCTGCGAGTGAGGAGAGTGAGAGATTGAGTGAGACTGAGCGATCGAAAGGCTTCGAGATTGAGTGGAGTCAGATTGAGAGATTGAGTGCAGATATAGGGAGTTTCGGGCTTACGGGTTCCTCACCTGTGACCGACAATGGCTGAGGAGTAGAGCAGAGGACTGAGCGCAGGTTCCTCACCTGTGACCGACAATGACTAAGGAGCAGAGCAAAGGACTAAGCGCAAAGGCTGAGCAAGAAAACACAGGGACGGGCTATTTGGTAAAATTGAAAGCGCGAATGCCAATCACGCCTTCTAAGCTCACGATTGGCAATCGCACCTTCTAAGCTCGCAATTGACAATCACGCTTTTAAATTTTTTTTTTTCTTTATTGAAAGCGCGATTGTAAATATCAAAAACACCAATTTGGGAATACTCGGCATAATAACACCCTTGGACGAATTTTTTGGCAAAATCACCGCTTTGGGACTTGTTCCGTTGATGATCCATATACATGACAAGAGCAAATAGTTATTTTAATTTATTTAGCATTTATATAAGAGAATATTATCTATTATTCTATAAGGTCATGTCACTGACTTTCTAAAGAACCGATAAAGAAAAAAGCAAATTCCAATATCTGTAATCATAATTAATCCAATCTCTGTGGTTGGTGGGCAATGATAATACTTTTGCTAATAAATTGAAGTTTTTTTTTTTTTTTTTTTTTTTTTTAAGCTTGTGTTTACATTTCTTATGAGACATAAAAACCATACACTAATAAAAGAAAAAGAAAAAGAAGGGCAGCATCATGTGCAATAATTTGGGATCCCAAAAATATTTTGTCTCACACATATCCTTATCACAATAGGAGGAAGTAAAGATATGGGAAATACATTAATGTTCGGTAGTTAATTTATAACCTTTGGCTACAAGTAACTCAACAAAATTCAATTCCAATAACATAGACTTATCCATAAAATTAGTGAGTTGATCACAAAAAATGTTGAAATGTGCGGTACATAGATGACTGATAATAGTGTCCTTTTTTTTTTTTTTTCCTTTTCTTTTACTCTATGGAACAGTAATTAAGATCAACTAACTAGGTGTTTTTCTTTTCATGTACCACCCCTTCATTTCCTGCAAGCATCAAATACTTGTCCCTTCTAGTAAGAGTAGTGCACTCAAAACCCAAAGCATCAGCAAGCTTTCTTTGAATGAAATTAGCAACTTCACAGCTAGACTTACCACCAGCACAAGTGAGGTGTTTAGGGACTTTACCAAGAACATGAACATGGTAAATTGGGGTAGGGTTCATCAAGAAGAAGATGGGGTCCAAGCATTTAAGCCCGCTTGCAGTAGTACCGTAGAACATGCTCACATGGGTGTTTATAGCAACAGGTACAATCTCATCAGCAAGCTCCGCAAACAAGGAACTGAACCTCAACAAGTAAGGCTCCCTACATGTGGTTCCTTCAGGACAAACCACCAAGTCACCTTCTCTCAATAACCTCTGCATGGTTTCCCCATCTTGACTTCTGTCCCTTGTCAACCTCACTGTTTTTATTGGAGCTATAAATTCTGACATCTTGCTTAGACTGTAGGTAACTGCAGTTAATGGCTTCATTAAAACTGTGCTCAAAAACACAGGATCTAACAGAGTCCTATGGCTACACACATACAGAACATGCTTTAGATTTTTAGTACTATTTGGCCCATCTTGTGAGTTGCAGACTTTGACTCTCACCCTCACACCACTACAAGTGCCTAATAAAAGGGCCAACTTGTAAGGCAAGAAGATGCCCACAGAGAGTCTAAAAAAGGCTAGGATTATGCCAACAGGAAACCACATGAACATGAAGAGAGTAGCTAAGGGTGTTGGCAAGAAAGCAAGCCTTCCATCATGGAAAACAAGTGGCTTTGGATATTTTTTTCTTGGCAATATCGTTGATGTCATTATTGCACTGTTCTTGCCATGTTCTTCCTTATTTACCACATACGCTTCCTGTCAGATTCACATTAAAGAGAGAGTGAGAGGGCTCAGAATATAGAACAACACACATATGCTAATAAATTGATTTCTGCACTAATTTGTAAGGTATAGTGACGCCTGAACAGCTGGCAATGAAGGGAAGTACAAAGCCTTGAAGAAAGTAAAATGAAGTTATTATAAAAATCATCCAAATGACTCAAAACTGTGGGTTCGAGTCCCAGGTTAAAGAAGTTATTGTGCCATCAATGTTTTAACACCAAGAGAAGAAACTGGAGTTATCACATTAGTAAAATAAAATAATATATAATAATAATTCATCACATTTTAAAAAAAAAAGAAATTATTATACCTTGCATAGTGAGATGAAGAGTTGATCATGAAAACCAGGACTTCCAAGGCCAATATCAGGCAATTTTTCTCCAAAATATTCTTTGAGTGCTCTATGCTTTACAAGCATACCACTTTGAGAAAACAAGCCAGTAAAGTAGTTGCCAAAAGTGTGCAATTCCGTCCCCACAACTTCATCAACACTCAAATATTCCTTGAGAAACCATTCAACCATAACTCTGGGAATGCTTGTGAACACGAATTTTTTCCCTGTTGAAGCGAAGATTTGGTATGCCAAACAGTTGAGGTTTTCAAGATAGAACTTGGGCAAAACTGCCCTTCCCACACCCTCCACGTCTTTCAACCTAAGCCCACAAAAGGAAATGAACACCGTGACCCTTAATTTGAGCTCATAATCCAAAACCCACAAAAGAGGGCATGACATGAGCAAGAGAAAAGCTCTAAATATGCTCCCACCTTCGAAAGCAACAAGCATGAAATAAGGGAAAAAGGAGTGAGACCTCAACAAGGTTCTATGGAAGTCACAAACCAAAGTGTGTGAACTTCTATTTTCCAAACTACACTTGGATACACAAGGGAAGATAGAGGACTGTGGTAATGACTTAAGTGATGAATTTTCCCAAAAGAAGCCAGAATTCTTTACTTTCATAGCAGCTCTGTAGCATGAGTTGGCTACAAGCTGGTATAATACCCAGTCTGCTATCTTGAGTAAAACCATTGGAAACATGTTGATATCTCTTCTTCTCTGACGATTGAAGAATATATTTTCTAGTATGCAATGAATATAGAGCAAGTTGAGGAGCGCTTTGATGAGAGAGAGGGGGAGCGAGAGAGAGAGAGAGAGGATTGTGAAGAGAAGACGAAGAGTTGCAGAGAGAATTTATAGTGATTAGAGGGGGGGAAGGGGAGAGAGAGGTTGACCGTGGTAATTGGTTAAGCCACACTCGGCATTAATTGCACCTCCTCAACACCCATTTACATATGCTTTCCTTTTCCATATTAAAATTTAAATTTAACATTTTTGTGCATATATGGTCTTGTGGCTATAAATATTAGTTGTAGTGTTGGTGACCACCTTCGCAATTCCATGGTCCTTATATGTTCATGTAAATAATGTTGCATATATCAAAGAAAACGCCAAAACTTAAAAATACTCAATCTGAATGAAGTAGATCTGAAAATACCTAATTAATAGTCGCAAACCTAAACACTTTAAACTTTGAATCTTCGGTCGAAACCCATTACATTTTCAAATTTTTGTAACTCAGTCTCTAAAATAAAGTTTCCTCTCTCCCTGTCTCTTATTTGATCTGTACTTCGGAATGTGTGCACATTGGGAAACCTAGTGGGCCCTTCCCATTTACAGCACTGGGGATATGCCCAGAACACAATTAAGAAGTGTGTACTACATATTTATTAATATCTTCGAAATATTAGGAGAATTCTCTCGCATAAATCATAAGATGACTCCAACCATTAATCTTGAAACTTCAAATTAAAAAAGAAAAATTATCACAAGTCAACCCGTTGCACTTTAATTTGATTTATCTATCTACTCGCTTTCTTTTGACTTTCTGGTAACATTTTTTTTTGTCAACCAGATCATCGTGATCATAAAAGTTTCTTATTTTAGATGTAATCCTGAGCCTTTAATCTCGATTACTAAAAATTTTAGACAATAGTCGTCATCCTCAACTGTATTTCACCAAATAAATTTATGACTAGAATCTGTTTCGTTCTCGCGAGTTACCGAGACATTACTTCAGAATAGGACAACTGTTTTCGGTGTATATGATTTATAATAAAGTGCAGCCAAGCAAACCCATGTGAAATGACAATAATAATTTTCAAAAAAAAAAGATGATAGTATTTAATATTCATAAAATAAAAGCAATGTCAATCAATTAGTTCATGCGGAAGGACTTTTGGGGTATATTTTTGAAAATACGTGTGACAGTTGGAAATCATGTATATCTCGTTACTTGTTTGGTATACCATTCAATCATTTGTTTTTTATGTGTGTTCGTTCATTTTCATTCATACTATTTGCATGCAACGTATGCATGTTAGATTATAACATAATCTATGTTTGATCCGATCTACACACCCACTA